>JADDOH010000076.1:0-180665 GCA_016648135.1 Agrypnia vestita
ATGTTGGGTGTGAGCCCCTCGGAGATAAATAACCGTATAAATCTAAGCAGGAAATAATTTATAAGCGTGAGAAGAAATAATCTTTTTCAGTAGTCACTGACAAACCAACACTGGATCAATTACACTGTGCTAATTATGATAACACAAAACATGATATTACAAGAGTTTGGAAAATTAATATTATTGCTCAGCTCACGAGTCTCTTCTATTGATTAACGAAAAACAAATTAAGACGAAGATAGCAAAAAGATAAAGCCGAAAATCTCTTCATCTCAGCGGGATCCAATTAAAGAAATACCAGAAACCTATTGAAGGTGCTATGAAATTTATTGCGTATCACGAAAGTTGTTTCCGTGATGAACATTGAAAGCAATAGGTATAGCAACACATATTAAGGAATGTACGTGTATAGGTATTATCTAGTTTCCGTATAAACTCGATTTTTAAATTAGGAATTTCTTACCCTGTGTCCGTGATTGTAAATCTTTTTTTCTTTTCTTTATAATGGCCTTCACATGTTAGGTGTTACATATTAGCCATTACAAGTACATAGGTATAAAATATAACATAATAAAGAATAAATTAGAAATACAAAAACATTTAACATTAATTGTCGAGTCATAATATATGAATATTACTAATTTTATAAATGCTTATGCGGATACTTTGAATTAAATTGCATGCAAAATGTGTAAGAAAATTTTAAGCATGAAGATGCTTCTTTTACATTTTTTGCAAACATAAAATAGATAAAAAAAACAAAGCACATTTACAGAAAACATAAAATATAAATAATACATAAAACAATGAACAAAAATGATAATTAAACATAAATTTATAAAATTTTGAAAATATACCGATGATATCATACTTCCCTTAATTAAAAACTAATGTAACGCAATAAAAACATAACGGATTAAAAAACCTTAGGATTAACAAAGCGTGAAGGACATAAATGTAATTCCATTACAATTTTAATTAATACTTACCTATAAAATACTGTGAATGTATGAAAATTACACATTTACAATATTAATAAATAATTTAATAAAAGCTTTAAATTAGGTATATAAGTTTTATCTGCATAAATATAAATTAATCGGAGTTCATTTTCAATCATAATTAATATCTATATTTCAAGAAAATTGTGAGGATATAGAAATTATAATCTCACATTTCTCTTAACGTGAACCAACCAAATTATAATAAAAATGGTAATTTTATGATAAATAAAAACGCTATAATTCCCATTTGTAAGTCCCATTTCATTCATAGGTTTGATAGTGCATTAAGGACTAACTGTGTTTTAACAAAACATTATATTTTCATAACATTAAAGAGCAAACTGGCAAACAAACTAAAAATCACTTGAATTTTTGTACAAAAAACTATAAGGTAGAAACTTAATTTTGCCGAAAATAGGTGATTGATTTGATTTATAAAGGAAAGATACTAATAATTTGAGGCAACTGAGCGAACCTGCTAAAATTGTGACTTTATCAAGTCCATAAATAAACTTAAGGGCTTCAAGAATTCGGCGGTGGAAACCAAATGTGTTCTCTGGGAACATTTTTAATTTTAATTCTATTTGAATTTTAATTAATTTGGAGTTGTATGTCTACATGTTGTGTTATTATGTATATGTAATTCTTATTAAATGCTATGTTATATAACGTATCATGCTATATTCTTTATCTAATTTATTCCTTGTATTCCTATGTTAATTATTATATGTGATTTCCTATGTATGTACATGTCTCCTCACGTATCGGGTATCATTTGATTCATGGGGTCAGGTGATTTCATATCTCTTTTGAACTCTTTTGAATGCTTTTATAATTTTTTTGTTATATTTTTATTTTAACATAATATTAAAAAGATTCATAAGCATCCAGAACCTTCCGGAATATATCATAAATTCATACGCCTTTGAGAAGCCCTTAAAGTGTTTATAGAGTTATTAAAATATAAGAAAAGTTAATTGTTAATTAGCTACGCCTCAGTTACTTAGCAAAATAACGTAGAAGTATATATTTTGTACAATTTTAGGTAATTAATCAATTATTATTATAAATTGCACTTTAAAGCCATTGATCATAAAAACCGTGATGTAAGTCGCCTCTTTATTATCAATCATTCTCAGAAATTAATTTTAATAAAATCGTTATAATACATATACCTAATACACTTTCCAAAATAAAATTTTATTATTATACAAAATAAAATTTATTATTCAATCTCCAAAAGAAAACATATTCAAAATATTGATTTATATATTTATATTGATGATGAAATGCAAACTTCGCTATAATGTCAATAAAATCTTATATTTATTATTTTCCAAAGATTTACTGGTGGACTACTATATATTTGTACATATTAAATACCTACTCTTTTTATTAGGTTTGGCTTTTTTTAATAAAATATTATATGAATTACATATTATTAACAATTACTTTAGGAAAGCTCTGTTTTGTATATAATATATTACATATGAAAATTTCTACACTTTTTATGACCTTATAGGATATTTCGTATAATAATATGAAAATTCAGTCATTAACAAAAGTTTATTGGGAGCAAGGGGCTAGTGCGTCTGAAGCTCCGTACAACAAAGCTAGATTTACCTAAGTCTACTTTAAAAAAAATGTAAACGGTACGAAGTAATAACCAATTTTTAGTTTAATGTATCTACGTACTGATTCTCGTTTTAGATTAGCGAGTTTCTTTGATGTTAAGTGTTTTATATAATATCTTTATCGAATCTAATTATCCATAAATTATATTGGAATCAATAATATGAATACACGTGAACAGAAGTATGTTTATTTAATTAGTAAGCCTTATCAATGATCTTGCGTTATAACATCCGCTCTCCATTCTTGCTACCAAACGTTTTTTTTTGTTATTTATGTCCGTGAATTTGACGCATAAGTTAACATCGTGCAACGCCTTTTTTCATTTAAAAATCAGATCCTAGAGTCTGCCTTAATTAGGATAGGAAGCAACTCCTCCCCCTGGCTACAGAAGACTAATTCCAATCATTTCGTTTTTGTATAGTCAATTCCAAACACTTAGTAGGTATTTTATCAATCAATTTTGATTAATACTCAAGAATACCGCACTATTAGAAATGGAAGTTGAATGTTTTGGATTTTCATTTTTAACATCAAAGCCTTTTGTACAAATGTAATATAGTACATATGTGGGGTGTAAAAGCAAAGGCAACAATATCCAAGACAAAATAGAATGCAGTCATTCAGAATTACTAATTTAAAATGTAATGAATTCAAGTTTTTTTATAGGAAACATAGCCTATAAATTTATGAGAAACATGATTGTTGAAGGGATAGTTACATAAAATCATCATCAATCAATCAATATAAATCCAGAGTTTATTATATTTTATTTTATTCTCGTCTATTAAAACTATAATCAATTCATAAATTTTATTTGCTGTACCTCTCCAAAAAGGGACTTACTTTTGTGCTTGGAGAGGGACCTACACTTTTACATTAGCACTTATTTTGTATACACGTGTTTAAAAAATTATTTAATTGTATTTTTTTAGTGTTCATTTTACTTCATTTTTATTTGTTTGATCTCATTTATATTTTTAATTTCTGTAGGGAAGCTATTTAAATTCTTTATCCCTAAATATGTATAGGATATAATTTTGTTTATGTCTTTTGGTGCTTCATTTTGGTATTTTGAAATTATATAAAGATCTTAAAGATGTGTTTGTTTCAAATTTTGTATAAATATTTTCTGCATAATATATAAATTTTTTTTGTAAATATTTTCTAATTTCGGGACTGTGAATTTCGATAAGAGTGTTTGTATTGAGAAAGATGATTTTTTTGAGGAACTATTATCATTTTGACAATCGTTCTTTATACCTGTAACTTTCAGTGGCCCTTCCCCACCCAATAATGCCATATTGCAGTAGTGGACGGGCAGCAGCGAAATACACCCTTTCTAAGTTGTTTGTTGTTGTATGTATTTTCTCACTCTTTTGGCCAATTTAATTCATTAATGTGGGTTTGCCATTTTAGTTGTTGAACTATTATAACACCGATATATGTATTTAATTTCATTTTTTATTTACGATTGAACATAAGTCGTTGCAGTTAATTTTGTTCTAGTTGTAATTATGGTTAAAAAATTTAATATTAAGCGATATTTTTAATTGAAAAAGGAATGTAATAGGTTTTTTCTGAATTTAACGAGTGTAAATTATTATCGAACCAGATTTTTAATGTTTTATTATTTGCATGCCCGTTTACAATTAAAGCAATGCCATCAGCCCATGACGTAATTTTTCCGGTCAGTTTTAGTTTGAAGTTGTCGTTGACATAAATTTTGACGAATAAGGGGCCCAGGGTCCCTTGGGGTATTCCAAAATCACTGGTTAGCGGTAGGCTTAACGTTTCATTTATTTTTACGTTTTATGGTCTTTTATGAAGTTAACTTCGCATCCAGCTCAGAGCTTTGTCGTCTATACCGACATTTTGATTAAAAATTAGCACGTGGTTTGAGATGCTGTCGAAGGCTTTCCTTAGGTCGATAAAAATTCCTATACATTTCAGAGATTTGTCTAGAAATTCTTGGATGATATTAGACATCTACCAATTGCGTCTTGTGTTCTTTTGTTTTCCATAAACCCGAATTCGTTTTCATTGATGATTTTGTTTGCTTTAATAAATTCATATAAGCTTTTTGTAACAGTTCTTTCCATGTTTTTTTTTAAATTTGACATGAGTTTATTTATAGTGAAATGATGACCCGCTTATACTTGACGGAAATATGCCAGTTTATATATACTTAGGTTTATTATATGCATTAAGGGTTTCGACATTTGTTATTTTAATTTAACTAAGTTGTGTTGATGGTATGTCTGTTATAATGTGGTGCTGGTCCTCTCTTCATTATTATTATGATTTGTTCAAATTCCTCAATTGTTGTAGTAGGTTGAAAATATTTTATTCTGTTTCCTGAATATGTTGTGCTCGAAATCATTGCAATCTTTTGCTTTGTGATTTTATTTGCCAAAACTTTTCGCGCTTAAACAAAAAAAATAAAATTATTTTTTATCTTATTTATTTCTTAAGTTAGTTAATATTACAATTTGTATATTAACTAGTATTTAATACTTTATATTCTTAAATCTATTACTAATATACTATCAATAATAACCTATTTATTTACATTTACATCTAATCTAATCTATGGTACAATCTATAATTAATAATATATCTTATTTTCTACAATTCTATATTATTTTTTCAATAATTATAGCATTTGTTTTTAAATTTATTCATCTTATTTATAAACTTCATGTTTTCTGGCATCTCATCGTATATTTTTACACCTCTGTACATTAGACAATACTGTGTATATACTTTTTTCTTATACGGTTATCTTATTCTATTCCTATTTCTGGTGTTATATGTATGTACATCACTATTTGCAATAATTTTGTTCAAAAAATATTTTGGAATTTTGTTATTGATAATTTTATGTATAGATATGAGAACGTTATAAATAAGTATTTTTTTAATTTCTATCCAATTGGTAGTTTCTTGATATTTCCTTCATTGGCCAGATACAAGACTAGCACAATAGTTGATGTGTGGAGATATTATAGTTTTGTATATTAACTCTGCACTATTTTTATTCAATTTTTTTCTCAATCTTCCAAGAAAAAATATTTTTTTTGATATTTTTTTTAGAACACTTTCAAAATTTGCTACCAAAGTTAATTTAGAATCTAAAATTACACCTAAATATTTTATTTCATACACCTTTCAAATGAGATCATCGTCAATATTTACATTTTTCACTATATTAGGTGTTTTTTTGCCTATTTCCATATATTTTGTTTTGCTAACATTTAATTTAAGTTTATTTATGTTTAACCAAACTGATATTCTACTTAAGTCTTCGTTCAGTTTATCTATTGCGTCTGTATAATCCTCACCTGATATGATTAATATATCATCCGCGAATAATCTTATTTTGCAGTGTTTAATTATTTGAGTTATATCATTGATATATATAATAAATAATATAGGTCCTAAACTGATTAAAAATATTTACCGTTAATTCTGTGCAATTGATTTTGAATTTTCGTATGAAGTAACAATTTTTTTTGTTGGTTTTTTTCAATAATTTCGTTAATTATATTCCATGCTCTTTTGCTATCCTTTTCTGATTCAAGGATTTTTAAAGTATTTTTGCTAAAATATTTTTCTTTAAGTATTTTTAATTATGAATGAGAGTTTTTTTAAGTATTTATATGGATGGTCATCATTTGGCTGTTTTTTTTTTAAATTTAATCTTCTTTGCGTCTTTTTGATATTATTTGATCATGGGTGATCTAGGGATTTAATGTATTTATTTTGAGGACTGGCGTTTATGTGTGGTATTTTTAGTAGCATTTATATGTTTATATAATGTGTGGTTTACTTTAAATATTGTCATTTAATTCGTGAAAATTGCAATTTTATTGTTATAAAATACAACAATTTATTAAGTATAACAATTAAAATAGTAATCTGTCAATTAAAATAGTAACACGAAGCATGACTGGTGGTATATAATATAGTTCTGATGCCGACTTTAATGCATGGGAGTGAAACTGGATTCGTAAATAGAGAGTGAAAGTAGACTGAATACGGTGTATAGAAAAATACTTATATAGAAAATCAATGTACGATTGAATGAAAATTAACAATTTACGAGTGAATGTAATGCTGACTGTAGGATAGTCAATATAATAGGGATAATCGAAAGCAAGTATCGCTGGGATAGTTTTGTCATGTATGAATGATGGATGTTAAAGAAAATATATAAGGGGAGTTTTGAAGGAACAGAAGGTGTACAGAAGGCAGGAGAAAAACCTGGGATGACCAGTTACAGCAAATATTTATCTACTTTGGCAGTTCAGAAAAGTACAATGGTTTCTTACCGGTACTATATGTACATAATTTAGTGCTCTGTATAGTATTCGACTAATTTAATACCAGATTTAAAATTACGAACTTAGGTAGCTACCAGAATTCTAGATTTTTGAGAACTTGTGCAGTCCTTGCCTAAATTATTCTTTAGGAACAAATAAATTATTTGATCTAAAATAAATAAAAATTAAATAGTTTGCAATTATTTCTTGACTTTTTTTTAAAACATAATCTTACTGGGTATATTTATTTACCGAGCAATTACTTAAAATTATTATATTTTTGACTTAAACTGATTTGCTTTTGTTAAAATAATTTTCGATAACATCATTAGCGAGTGTCTCCCCTGTCGGCCAGAAAGCTTGTATTTAGAGGGTAGAACAGCTCAAAAAACTCTGACCAGAAGACTAAAGGACCGTAAAAACCTGAGAACATTTCTAAAGAGGTATTTACTCGAAGAAAAACAAATACCGATACCGAGATTCAATATCTCAGACATGTAATGAAGTAAAAATCTCCAGAAATCTTGCGTCTAATAAAGCAGAGAAATATTGCTGGAAATCACGGCTCTGGAAGAAGAACATCATGGCTGTAGAACCTGGACAAATGGTTCATCCAGCCTACTGCAGAGTTCGGCCAATGTGAATAAAGTGACGAAGCCAACGACTGTTAAACGCATTAAGCACAAGAAAAACAAAAAGTGAATGTGACGAATAATATCAGAGATATTTGGACAAACGTAAAAAATGAGTTTTTTTTTGTGAATCAATATGAATTCGATTCAAACCTATCCCTCCTATACAGAGTTATTTGGAAAACATTGATAACCTCGCAAGACTATATTCCTGCCTTAATTATGAGTCGAATATATTCAAGCAACCATGACCTGATATTAATAGTTACGGAGATATACGACATCAAAGTTTGCATTTTTATTTCAATATTTCTTATTTTTTCGAAAACGTTGGACTATTATTACCATAACTTATATCAAATATGAAAAAATCATTCCCTTTAATTCAAGTCAAATAAAATAATAAAAACCTTCAAATTCCAATTTAAAAAAATCCAATTTTAATTTATGCAGGGTTTTAATCATTTTATTTAACTTGTATTGAAACGAATTAATTTTTCGGTATCGATTAGAGTTTCTGTAATGATGGTTTAAGTTTTGTAAAAAATAAGTCAGAAATATTGAAAAAAAATGCTAACTTTGATATTGCATAACTCCATAACTATGGATATTAGGTCATGGCTGTTTGAACATTTTCGACTCATAGTCGAGGCAGAAATATAGTTCTGTGAAGTTATTAATGTTATCCAAATAACACTGTATTTTCCGTTGTTCAGTTTTGAAATCTTGCCGTTCGTTTCGCATCAACTATAACCCATTTTAGCTTGCCACTTGTAGTACTGACATATCTGATTAGTGCTCGCCCCATTCTGACGTTCAGCATAATTACTTAACTAGCTCTTACACCTGTTTTTTTATCTCTTGTCGACTTAGATTTACTATAGGTATCTTCTAAATTGTAGTTTTTACTCCCACTTTGCAAAATGATTCATGATTTTGGATGCATTCTTGATTCAAACTGTATAGCTATTCGGTACCTTACTTTTGTATTTATTATGATTAAATAATAATAAAAGTTTTATAAGAATTTTTTTTATAAATTTTTTTTATCAGCATCAGAATTATATATTTTTTTTTTGCCATAGAAATTACCAGACAAAAATTGTATCAGCATTATAGAATTAACGAATATTTTATTTACAATCTAACTCAAAGAAATCGTGAAAGACATCGTTAAAATAATTATACAAACTATTATATTATAAGGAAGATTTACGTTTTCTTTTAATATTTACAAACCACATTGATAAATCAATGTGGTTTCATTATGATAAATTATAGAAAACTCACAGAGGCGAAGCAATTTATATGAGTAACTATGTATGGAAGTCTTTTATGTTCTCAGAACACACATACATAAAAAAATATTTTTCAATCTGGTTTATATTATACAAAGTTATTAATAAGCTTTTCTAAATAATTTGTTGACTAGGGGGTAACACTACATTGACGTTATCAAAAAATGTTTTTTTATTATATATCACACTCATTCAAATATTTTATACGGAAATTTGAAGCTAGCATGGTAGATGGGGGTCATTTTGCGAATGTGAAAGTCCAATTAAGGTCGTTTTTGCATTCAAGAATAGGGCGCTTTTTGGCCTAGGTAATGATATTTTTTATGTTTGAGAGCTTAAACGCGCTAAATGATTACATATAGATAATTGAATATACAGAGAGGATAAAAAAACACAATTTGACAGTTGTCATCTTTGGAATTTTCTGAAGGTGAATCGAATTATGACAACGATGACGTCATTTCTGAAAATCTCATTACTTGCATGAATGCTATTGTCACCGCTTAACAGGCAGGATTCTCAAAATAGTGAGACGGCTGTAGTTCAAGGAGCTCAATGACAATGAAAACATGTAATTACAATAGAGCCACCTACATGCTTGACAACAGCTTATATTTACGAAAAGTGGGAAGCCCACAGCACCATGTGCGGTATTCACAAGGGAAGACTCAAGCGGCCTCCACGCCACAATTTGGATTTCCTCCACGCACTCTTAATTTAATATCACAAGAGTTGTCTAAGGAGGACCCTAAAGGATTAAGTGTATCGTAGAAAATCAGATACTCTGTCTGAGTTTTAAGAATTAAAACGGCATTAAGAATCAATTTCACTGGATAATGTGTCCAATGTTGATTAAGCCGTAGTTTACTGCAAGCAGAATTGTCTGGAGTCTCATGGTAATTCACTTTGACTACTTTTAAAGAGAAATATGACTGAAATTCATCCCTCAATATCTGTATAAATATAATATTACAACTTAAATGCAGGTTTTGAAAAGTGTCTTAATTTTTTTGGCCACCTTTGTAGTTCCTCTGTTTTTACAGTGCAAATCGTCAATCTTAATTATTAAAGTACATGCTTCATTAGAATAATGTACGTACTGTTGTAGGTTAGTTCAGTCCGAGCGCCTGACGCGAGCGGATGTATTTTCGTTTTGTTCCGGGTAACAATACTCTGTGCTACCCAAACTTACAATAAATTCTATTAAAACTTCTAGTAAATTATTTATAAGAGTTGTAATAAGAATAGCTCTAAGTGTAAATAAATAAATAAATAAATAAAGCCTTTATTCACTGACCATTTTAACAATTTTAACATAAGTAAATAGAAAATGATACACTGACATAGTAAGATATACACACATACATGCGCACACACACATATATATACATATATACACATATATATATATACATATACATACATATACACATATATACACATACATATATGCACACATACACATATATATATATATATATATATACATACATACATATATATACACACATACATATATATATACACATACACATACATACACATACATATAAATATACGTAGTAAATGTCATTTAAGCAGCCAGTTTGTTGGTCAGGTTGTCTCTCTGACATAAGCCTCCCCTAGTTTTTTCCACTCGTCTCTGTCGTGAGCTATTCTTCTCCATCCTTTTGGTAGGTCATCTTCCCATCTCTTAATTTGACGTCCTTTTTGTCTTTTTCCATTTCTGGGATACCATTCCATTACGTCTTTCGTCCACTTTTCTCTGCTTGTTCTCATAACATGACCAGTCCAGTTCCATTTGAGTTTTTTTACTTTTTGTATAACATCGCTAACTTTTGTCTTTTTCCTTATTTTTGTATTCGTCCACCTGTCATAAAGCCTTATGTTTAGCATACTCCGCTCCATGTTGCGTTGGCAAACTGCGAGTTTTTGGCTGTTTTTGCTCGTAGCAGGCCAAGTTTGGCACCCATAAGTGAGACATGGGAGAATGCACGTGTTGTATACTTTGCTTTTTACCGACATTGGTATTCTATCATTTTTCACTATTTCTTTTAGCGACCAGTACCGCTTCCAAGTATTGTTTACTCTTCTGTCGATTTCTTTTGAATATTGGTCTTTTATTGATATTAGTTGTCCTAAGTATACGTATTCTTCAACATATTCGATGCTTTCCTGTCCGATTTCTATGTTCTCCTTTGTTGTATTTGTCATCACCTTAGTCTTCGTTGGGTTCATTGTCAAACCTACTTTCCTGCTTTCATTGTCTAATTGCTGTAACATAGTTTGTAGCATGTCTGGTCTCTCTGCGAATATCACGATATCATCAGCGAATCTTAGGTGATTTAGGTTTGTTCCATTTACATTTATTCCGAAGTCTTCCCAATCTATATTTCTGAATATATTTTCTAACACGGCTGTGAAAATTTTTGGGGAAAGTGGATCACCTTGCCTAACACCCCTCTGAATACTAAATTCCTCTCCTCGCTGTTCAAGTTGGACCGTTGCTGTGGAGTTTTTATATATTTCTTTTATGATTTTTATATATTTGCTTTCTACGTCCTGGTTTTCTAGCGTCTTCCAGATATAGTTATGACTCAGAGAGTCGAAAGCCTTGTTGTAGTCGACAAATGCCATGTAGTAATGCTGACCATATTCATTAAGTTTTTCGATGATTTGTTTTACCACATGGATATGATCGATGGTAGAATAATCTGTGCGAAACCCAGCTTGTTCTCTTGGTTGGTGTTCTTCTAGGTGTTTCGATATTCGATCAAGTATTATTTTTGAAAACACTTTGTATAAATTTGACATTAGACAAATTGGCCTATAGTTGTTTATTTCGTTCTTATCTCCCTTTTTATGTAATAGGACAATAGTGGACTTCGTCCATTGAGTTGGTATCTGTTCAGTATCCAATATTTCGTTGAATAGATGCGTCACAGGTTTGGATATTACGGACAAGGTGTCTTTCAGTAGCTCATTTGAAATTTTATCTTCACCGGATGCTTTTCCACTTTTTTGTGTTTTTATAGCTTTTATGACTTCACTTTCTAATATGCAAGATATTTCTTCTTCATGAGTATAATTATCAGTTTCTGTGAATGTAGTTTTGTCTCTCTCCGTGTAAAGTTTCTTGTAGAATTCTGTCGCTTCTCTAGCTATTGATGATCTTTTTGTCGTCGATTTCTCATTATTTTTCATATTTTTTATTTTCATGTTAGGTATCCATTGTGTGTATTCTTTCAGTTGTTTTAGACCTTTTTTAATTCCACCTGTTTTCTCTATGTGTTCTTTTAGTATTTTCAGTCTCTCAGCTTTCTTGTGTTTTCGTATTGATGCTAGGATTTTTTTACTGATAATCGTGATGTTTTGACGATTGTCATTTCGTTTCTTTAACATTATGTTCCTCTCATTCATTAATTTTATTGTTTCATCTCCTAATTTATTTTTCTTCACTTCTTTAGTACACAATTTGTTTGCGTGCATCAGTGCCTTCTCTAGGAGAACATACTTTTCTTGTAGTGTTTTGGGTCTTTCGATATCTTTTAAAGTATTTTCTAATTCGTTTAGGACGTTTATTGGTATAGGCGATCTTATTCTCACATTTTTGGTTGACGATGTAAAATGCTTTCTTGATTTGTTATTTTCATTTTGTATAACTCCTCTTACCATTCTATGATTTGTATTGAATTACTTATTCTTATTACTTATTCAGTACATCGACGTCCCTAAATATCCTTTTTTCCCTTGTCAGAATGAAATCAATTTCATTTTTATCTCTACCGTTTGGGGATATCCATGTCCACTTTCTTTTCATTCCTTTTTTGAAGAAGCTGTTCATTCACCCCCTAGCTCTAAGTGTACTTTGTAATAAACATTGAAAATATTTTTAAAAGACCTTTCCTAGTAAATAATTGTGAAATCTGTGAATATTAATTGTGAACAACTATGAATTTGAACTTAAGTGAACAAAGTCTAGTGTTTAGTTTTATATCGTAGCTTTAAATCTTTCACTTGTTTCTTCTTTATTTTATTATTTTTTAATAAAATAAAAAAGAAAGAAGTGTGTCACGTATGAAGTCAAATAAAGAAGAAAGAAGTGTGCCAAAATCACGTACGTGAGTCAAATCACATACGTGATTTGACTTACTTACGTGATTTGACTCATATAAGAGTCATACGAGAAAAAAGAGAGAGTAAAGCCCCCAATTCTACATACAGAAATATCTCAATTAAGATGGCTTGGAAATGACTTGCAAATACGATAGCTAGAACACATTTGGATCGACAACTAAAATACCTCCTTCTTATATTTTATTGGCAACTCTCCCAAGTTCCCCTGACTAAGTGAACTAAGGAGAAGACGGAATTGTATTTCCGAATATCTGTGGTGCTGACCTTAACCGGGTAATGGCAAGAAAATGAATAGATGCATCATGTAATGAACTAACTAACTATCGTCTTCTCAGATGTTTCGGCGCAAGACAGGCGAAGATCTAGTCATGGCTTTGGGCATCGGGCCCTCCTAAAACAAGTATAAGGAAATTAATACATCAACGATTTATATATGTAAGTTGAAAGGGTCTCTAAGGTGGTTTGGTCATGTGAAACGTATGAAGAGAATGGTATAAACAGAGTATGGTAAGAAAAGTATATCAGGCGAGTGTTGAATGCAGCGTTAAAGATATAAGGTGTCCCCGAAAGACCTGTCATGACCAAATAAACCATATTTAGGAGGATGGCACTGTTAAAGGCTTCAACAATCGAAGAGCGTGCATGAGAAGATGTATAAATATGGTTGAAGCAAAAGACGTATGTCAGTATATAAAAGTGTGATATTCTATCATCTCTGCCTACTCCTGTGGAAAACAGATGGTTAGTTAGTTATTGAAAAATTTAACTACATTCCAACTAGAAATAAACTCGTGTAGATTCTAGATAAACAGAAATGTTTCCATTTTTTATTTCATCCGGTAGCATATAAAATTAAGAGTTTATTGGTCCATGTATCGGAGTTGTTATTTTTTCTCACTCTACTAATTACCTAAAGCAATCATTATATACACTAGTAACACAGCTGTATAAATACTTAACAATCTTTAGCTTTCAAGGTTCAATTGTAATAAATAGGTACACTATTTAATTTTTATAATTACTAATTTCTACATATTCAGATTTTTTTAATATAAGCTTCTTTTATATGTCGTATTTTGTGATTCAAGTAAAAAAATATTCTCTTGAGTATAAATATTCTCCTATACGAGTAAAGCTCAATTTTCCAATAAGAATCTAAGTGGATCAATTTAGTGAACATACTGAAGTGAATGTTTAGTTAGATTTAACAAACATTAATCATATATTATGTGCAATTGATAAAATCTTACAGGTAAAAAAGTCTACACAGAAAAGTATAACGATTATATTCACAGAATATTCGGAATTTATTAACGAGAAAATTCCTTGCAATGGTAGATCCTGAAATTTTATCACATGTAAAGCATATTGACAATCTTAAGAATCTTGTTAATAATACTACACACTTACGCAAATAAATAATGCGTTTAATATTTTTTCCCTGCACATCATTATATGCTGTCATAATCATATCAATAATAATTTAAAAAATAACATTAAAAAAATCAATATAAAATGGAAATTTAATCGAACCATTTGATAACTGAGCTAAACTAAGGACAGATCCTAGAAAAATATTGAAGATATTCATTAGGTATGCAAAAAATAAACATAAATATGTTTCTTTTTCTATCTTCTTTATCAGAGATAGCCATCAAACATCAATCATTAGAATAACTAACAAAAATCATTGACCTTTTTTATATCACCAATGTACAATATATTACCAATATAACACATTAAGAAATATTTATTGATAATGTGCTAAAATAATACTGAAAAACAAATTGAAAAAAAAAATAAAACATTTTTAAAGCAACCAATTAATTAATGGTATTAAATTTTTAGAGAATACATTTATTAACTATTCATTAATATTATTTAACAATTGTAATTAATATATCGTTTGAACACGGATTACCCGTTCTCCTATTGCCAATTTCGTTCGAGTTTAAAAATGGTTAGAACTGGCTTCACGCCACATTTATTCAATTACACGAGTTTAAGGAAATAAAAATCAAATCATAAATAAAAGATTACCAGTAATTTAATTTATATACCTATATTAACTGGAATACAAATAATAAGTGGAAATAATTAACGCGTCAGAATAACGGTTTCAAGTAAGAAAGGTCTACAACGTACGGAGATAAAATCTCATCCGACAACCCTCGGCGCCCCACTTCATCCCCTAGAGCAAAACAGGTAAACCCACCCCTCCGTCCACCGGCGCAGGAATCAGAACCACATGCGGCGCAGGCATGTGCAGGGCTCAACTGCACGTGTGTGCGTAACGCATGCTCACAGCACACGCCACCGACACACGTGCGGGAGCGAGGTAGTTCAGGCCCATGCCGCTGGGCGGCGCTAACTACTGGACTTTTGTTGAAAAAGGCCAGTTTTTATACAGGTAACACCAGTATAAAATATACTTTGGTAAAATATCACAGCATTCCTGAAATATTTTTTGATTGGTAATAATTATTTTATTTTATTAATGTAATATAAATAAGTTTACAAAGATTTACCATTCACCTTTCACTTACCTCAATAATAATAATTTGTCCATCCATAACCGTAACTAGAATCCAATAGCTGAACTCATTCCGATTTTAAATGTAATTTGTAGCTGATCTCATTCCGTGTTAATTAACCATAATAATAATTTCGTTGTCTGTCTCTCCATCGGTAACTTCCTCAAATTTATTTTAACAATTTAATTCCGTTATCAAAATTAGTATGATTTCAAAAAGTGCCCATAAAAGTTCACATTTTATATTAATTTCCTAATATACATTTTTGTTTTGTTTAATTGCTTCATATACTTATGCGTAAAGTTGAAATTCAGAAATAAAAAACTAACCCATAAAAACCAAGTTTTAATTATACTCCCGTTTTTTTATTTTTTTACTAGTGGAAACTGCCTTAGAGTATATACTCTAAGGGCGACGCTACGAAAGGAAATAATAAAAAAATTCCAATAATCCAAAATTATACTATAATCAGGTTTAGTGTCTACCATATGCGTCGGAATCTCCATATAACTTAGTAAGTTGTATGAAAAAACCACAAAAAAATTCTAAAAATCCAAAATTATACTATAATTATTAATTTTTTTAACGATAATTTGACAGATCTTCTTGATCGTAGCCACGAGTCTGCTTGCAAAGTTTCAGCTCGGCTGGATCACGGGAAAGGGGTTTAAAATGGATCCAAAGTTTTTTCGTCAGACAAGAAGACAAGCAGACGCCACGAGCTAATATAAAGGGAGTAAAAAAGTAACCCATAAAAACCAAGTTTTTACAATACTCCCTTTCTCATTTACTAGTGAAAAATGGTTTGGCGCTTAACCTACGCGTTGGGCTTCGGTCGAGCGACGCTACGAAAGAGAGTAATAAAAAAATTCCAAAAATCCAAAATTATACTATGATCAGGTTTCGTGTCTACCAGATGCGTTGAAATATTCTCATACAACTTAGTAAGTTGTATGAAAAAATCATTGAAAATTTAAAAAATCCAAAAATGTATTAATTTTTTTTAACTAAAATTGGATAGATCTTCTTGATAAGGGTTGAAAGGGGAACCCAAAGTTTTTTCGTCAAGCAAGCAGACGCCACGAGTTAATATAAAGGGAGTAAAAATCATTGTTGACAGGCTGTATCTAGTTATATAATAATTATATTTTTCTTCTGTGATGTGACGTTTACATTTCTTCTTGAACATATTCTTTACTCTATTTTTATTCTCTGTATATTCGGTACGCTATATACCTATATACATATAAAATTATTATAAAAATATTTCCTTTTTTAAATGTACATTCTGTTGTTATAATTTTATCCTCTTATATAATACATAGAATACATTATATAACAGGATAAAATTACTAATATATAATACGTAAAATAAACAAAAGAAAAAGAAGAAAAAAAAGAAAGCTCCTGACATGAAAAAAGTTGTTTAAACCACAGAGTATTAAATGTGTGCAGAGATTAACTAAACTAGTTTTTTAGGAGAGGAGAATGGGTCATACCAGTTAAATGATCCCCCTCGCATATATCTAAGACATTCTGTATTGCATTTAAAGTATTTATTCTTGCATAAATAAATCCTCTAGTAATCAAAACTATTTTTTTACAATAGAAGTTTTTTATAAATATTTATTCCAAACCGAGTCACGGAGTCCTCAAGTAAAAAGGTCTCCTTGTAACAAAGTGTGACTTATTTACTAAAAGAGTATACTTTTCAAATGTATTTGGTTATACCGTTTCATAATTGTTTTTTAGATAGTTATTATGTATTAATAAGGCGAACATATTTGTTCCAGACATGGTGTCAAATAGTGGACAAGGAATTTACGTTAATCCATATCTTATATGTTGGTGTCTGTGGGTTGGTAACAAAATAAGATTTGATAAGTTTTTCTGCGTATTCACAAACAAATAAATATTTAATTATAAAAAAAACCTTTGTTATTAAGAAAAAGATGTTGAAGAAGAACAAACGGAATAAGAACAAAAATATTTTCATTTTTTAACGCGTTTAAGAATGTATTTTTTATGTGGTTTTAAGGTATTGATTTGATTGTTTATAGAACATATTAGAATTTTATTTTATAATTAATATATTACTAAATAAAAATTATCTCTAACAATAATATGAACGTTTTTAATCGGAAAAGAAAATTTAGTACGGTTAAATATTCATATTAGTTAGTGTAATTTAAAGATCCAAAGTCCCATGCGCTAATATAATATTCTTATGATTTTTGCATGCTAAAATGTATCCTTAACTATAATGATTCTTAATTAAAATATTTATTATTTTTAAACTCAACGTTTCGTTGTAATACCGAATTTTGATGTTTTAAAGATATGACGAGTTAAAAAAATATCGAATTTTACGGATTAACATATGATATTTAAGTATCTAAAAGTGAATAATAAGGATTTCAGTACCTTTCTTCAGTATTTTCCCAATTACAAAATGCTACAAGTGCGGTAACAAAATGTGAATGTAAGTTGTAAATGCGAAGCTCCCCCCGCAGGAGAGATTTTAATCGCCTCGGCGCTCGGGCGCTGTCGCCACAAGGAGCGCGGCTCAAAATCAACAGTGTCGCGAAATGACCGCGCGTTATGAAAATAATGCCCGCGACCTGCTTCATAATCGCCACCCCAAACACTACCTGCGGGCAACAAGTCCCGGCGGGCGGGCGCGGGGAGGGAGCGCGGCACGACCGCGGCACGCGCGCGCGCTACTTAGCGCTAGCACGCAGCCCGGGATACCCACTGCGGCAGTAGCCCCCGAGCCGTGCGCACGCGTCTCGACCGAAGCTCCCACTCGCGAAGCTTTTTCACTCGTGTTTACGAATTGTGTCGATCGTCTCGTTCGACGTTCCGGATTTTTTAAATCACACCCTGTGCTATTTTAAGACTTTTAAGATTTATTTTGTTTACTCCTAAGTGATTGGTGAAGTACATAAAGTACCGAGATGCCGATGGCAGCCGTGCAAACTATGCAGCCTATGGTACTAGGTCAAGGGAAGATGGTGGGAAATATCCATCTAGTTCAAACCCCTTCCCTCATGAGGAGAATCGCGCCCGCTCCAGATCGAGCTTCGGTTCTGGTATCTACTCAAGATCAGATGAGATGCAAAAAGAAGATCAATTTCAATCATCTACCCTACTCCGGTCCCGGACCTCAGCCGGCTTCCGTGGCGAGGAGGAACGCCAGGGAGAGGAACAGAGTGAAGCAAGTCAACAACGGTTTCGCGACCCTCAGACAGCACATCCCTTCGTCAGTGGCCGCTGCCATCACGGGGGGCGGAAGAGGAGCTTCGAAGAAACTCAGCAAAGTTGACACTTTGCGCTTAGCTGTCGAATACATTAGAAGTCTACAACAATTGTTGGACGATCACGATTCGGAAACTGGATCGACGATAGAGAGTTCCGACGCGCGCAACTATGATAACCAATCGTATTATGCCGATAGTCCGGACTCTTCACGTCACTCGCAGCACTTGAGTCACGTCCTGATCACCCACACCCCTCCCTGCTCGGAAGCCTCCGCCTCTCCGACTCCTTCTTTCGCCTCGGAAAATTCCACCCCCATCCACTCCAGCTACGGGCAGACGGTAGCGTACCAGCCTGAAGCGTACGAGAACTACGAACCGATGAGTCCAGAAGATGAAGAATTGTTAGACGTCATCTCGTGGTGGCAACAACAATAATCTTACAAGGTAAGAACAACTTTAATACTTTACTAAATCTTTTAATTTTCAGATTATATTGTATCAAATATTAGGTATCCCCAAAATTATTGTGTCCCAAACATCAAATCACAGAACGTACATTTGACTTAAAATCTACGATCATATTTTATAATAAAAATTTAAATAATACTTTCAAATAATTTGCATGCAACATTTTAATACTTTCACTCTCTTTTGGCTGTGTTCTGTAAATTTTAAGACAAAATAATTTATCGCAAAAAAAAATCTTAAATTTCATGTTAGCCACTTTTTGGAGACCGATGACCGACCGATGGTTTATTATTGGGTATCATTCGATTTATGAAAAGTAAAATGTTTCAATCACCATTTCCTCTTAAAGCTTATCTACTATACAAACTCGACTTATCTTGGCTCACGCCAACTGTGCTCAGCGAACAATCGAGCTCCTCTGTGAGAATTTATATCACCTCTTATCACAATCCATTCTATTCGCATATCAAATTTCCGATAACTCCACTCCGTGACCTATTAATGACCTATATAATGTTCCTACCATGGTAAAGCACGGTTAAGGAAGAAAAATACTTAAATTTCGAATGAAAAAATTCAAGTAAAAAAGTAAAACAACACGTGTGTACAAAGTTTTTTTCTCCAGATCCTTTAAAGCTTATTCTCTATGTAAAAAAATATTTAAAAAAACTCCGAGGGGGCGTATCACGATCACTGCCGTGAAAAAATAAGTATTGTGCATTCCAGATGCATTTTCTCGCTGTCTGATGCAGTTTTTAACGCTGCGTCGAAACGCTTTATTTCTTTGAAAGGATCTTGCGCCCAAGTATGATTTCTGATGAATGGGAACCCGGCGGTCGGACACAAAAGACCGAGTTTGCACCAGACAAGCCGTCTGTGAACTATGATGATGGATGGTGTTTGTTTATCATTTTTTCACCACCTTAGAATATTTTAAAAATTTCTACGAAGAAATTATTCGCATAAATACCGCTTGTATAATCAGTTTCATTTTATTTATATAATCAATCCTCTTCACTCCAGGGTGCAAAACTATTTGGAAGATTTTTTCCATCAATTTGGATCATTAATAGTAGTATATTTTACCGTTTCGTACAACTAGATCATTTATATTTTGTATAAACTACCGTACCAAAACCAAAAGGGATATTGCGTCCATGAATATTCAACAAGTCTCCTACAATGTAAAAAAAATCGCTATTTTTTAATCACTGAACAATAATCGCATTTTTGATCAAAGATTTTAGATGCTTTTCTGCCGAAATTTTTTGTAAAATAACAATGTGACTAAAAAACTGCACATCACATTTTTTCCATTAATTTATTATAAAAATGCATGTCGCTATATCACAAAAAGTCAGGGTATTTTTTGTCCTTCAGGTAATCTCGGAAAAAAACACTCCCCAAGGGTAAGGAATAAAGTTCCATTGAATTTATTCTCGCTAGGTTAGTTTGCTCTAGTTCCAACACAGCTGTACCTGTCCTATCCCAACCACCTCTCGCGACACGGGCGAGCTAAAAGCTCAATACGAACGTTGGCATTAGTTGTATATGAATGTGTAGTTGAGGAGCACACGCGCATGTATGAATGCACCAACACTCGCAAACATCGGAGTAGCTTATTCTCAAACTCGTTCATAAAGGCCCAAGAATGAGCCCTATTGGATGGATTAAAAAATATACTCACGCTATTATAATTATTTATTATTAAAGTAATTATAACTAACTCTTCAGATATAAAAAAATTGTAACTTAAATATTATTTTCTGTGAAATAGTTTAAAAAAATTATTTCTTAAGTTTTTAAATCTTTTTACTTATTCAAAAGAAAAGGCGGGTATACTATAATACAGGCGTTAAAAAAGACTTTTTAAAATTGTCGACATTTCTCAATTTCGTCAGGTATTCCTCTCCATTCTGCAGCCGGTCGCTAAGGGCATTTATTAAGCTGCCTGAACCGGGGCATAGGTGGTGTTTAATAAATCTGGTTTTTATAATAACGCACTGAATGGCTCGGGAGTTGATTCGAGGCAAGGATAGCATACCCGGCTAACCGCGTATCAGCGTATCCTAAGGAATAAAAAGCCTTTTTTGCTTTTCAACTTCATACTTTAATAGCGACGACTCATTATGAGGCGGAACCAAACAAACCTTTGGCCATTAAAGTCATGAATTCTAGAAGATATTTATGGGGTAATAAAAATCGTTCTGATTTCAACACGAAGCTTATCTTAAAAATACATAAATATTGTTGGAAAATAAATATACTGTATAATGTTATTTATTTAAAACATTATAGGTATTTCTATTTTACAAAATAAGCACAATTTTAGTCTGTGTGAAAATTACCTAATGATTTATTTTTCTTTGCTCACAGGTAATTTTGAAGCACCGGCCAGTACTACTGTCTCATTACACTGCAAGATTTAAGTACAGCAGATTCACAGCATCAGTATTAAGAGGATCTCTGTCGCAACAGTGGCGCTATGACGTCATCAATCAAATTGCCCACCGTCCAATGGAAATCATCAATCATCTTGACGTCAGGCGGTTGAAATTAATCAATTATTACCACTACCGAAAAGGAGTAAATTACGGGGCAGCAAAAAATATTCAATTTACATATGGGAGTGTATGTTCATTTTGAATGGCTTGCTTGGATATTTTCACTGTGATTTAAACAATAATCTAATAATGTGCCTTTAAATATGCCTTTTAAGGAAATTATTCTTTGAATTCCTTAATATGAATGTATACAACATATTGTAATTTACGTAAGTCGAAAATCTTTCAAGAGCAATATTTATTGGACGTACTTTTTAACAATATACTTTTCCATATTGTGCCTTATATAAAAATAACTATTGTTTTTAACTAATTAAAAATTATCTGTTTTTTCTGCACTTGTATTGAGACGTTAAATATTTTCTAGTCATTAAACCAGTTATTGTAAATATATAAAAATATATATTATTTCTTGTACAAATGTAAATATAGTACGTTTAAGTTAAATTTATTGACAATTAATAAAAAGTCACCGATGTTGAGCTTAAAATAAGAGCTGCAAAATACACTTATTAATTCTACTTTTGATAACGAAAATTAGCAATTATAGAAAGAGTTAAATAAATGTATATTTTATTTGTAGATTCAAATAGAGATTGATAAAATTTAATATTTTTTAGTTTAAGTCAATGGTGCCTTATACTGAATACTTTGAATTTTGTAATTTTCAAAATCTATTAAAATTGACAATACCATTTAAAGTACTATTTTCCTATTAGATATTTTTAAGATGTAAGCCAGTGACTGTTTAGATAAAATAATAAATCTAGATCGATACCTTCTTGTAAATAATTTATTCTTAGTTTTATAAGACTTGAAGTTCCAAGAAGTAAATTTTTTTTATAAAATATTGTCTTCAATTATTATTTTCACCCATTCCTTTATTCCTTATTCCTTACTTAAAATAAAACTTAAAATAACATTAACGTATGTATAAATACCAGGGGCATGCAATGAGTACACTGAAGCATGACTTTTTCCTAATTAATATTTTGAATCGAAAGCAAAGATTTATATCTCGTAAAATTCACATCGAAATAATCATCGTATTTTTCAGATTGTAATATTTCGTAATATTCTTCGATATAAACATTTATTTTATTTTCTTTACCCAAATACATGCTGAGAAAAAATCATGCTTCAATATTCTCACTGCACGCGCCTGATAAATACCATGGTTTTCATTTGAGAGATATTAATTTTAAAAATATGATACAAAGCTCCTACACGTAGCTCTTGTAAATACGAAAATTTTCACTTTATCTACTCATGCGATTTGATATACCGTAAAACAGATATTTTTCGACCTTTTGGGCGTTGAGAAATATCCACCCCAAAACTAAAACATCAATGGTTTCGAAACAGGTTTCTGACCATGAAGTAAAACTACGCCAATTTCAACGAGCGGAAAATTTTATATAAAAGTATGAAATTTTTTATTTTATTTCGTTAAGTCAGCATCATTGACACTAGAAAGGATTATCATATAATATCCAAGAAAACATCCAAAATATTTTTTCTTCTTGCTAATTAAGCATAAAAACGATTTTTCAATTCAAAAAACATTCAAAATATATTTTCACTCTTGCGAAATAAGCTTAGGCTCAGTTATAAAGAGATTTTCATGTATCGGAGGACCTTCAAACAACCAACGCTGTAAAATACTTTTTTAAACTTTGGTGACATTTTTGAAAACAAGAATAGGTACCTACTAAGAGAATATTAGTGGTAGAAACGAGTTTTAACAGAAACTACGCATGTTGAGAAAAATTTAAATCATTTTGTATTTAAGTTTCCAATTTTTCTCCTACGAATAAGTACTTAATTATTTTAAGATATTGTATCATTTTCAGAATTCCATGAAGACTAACCAATATTTTGAGTCATTTTAGATATTTATTTTATTTGGAATTATGGTATGAGCCTAGTTTAAGATCTCAAAAAATTAGACGTAACGTAGAATAACTACCCAGAAAATTACATACACAATACACATAATACTTTAAAAATTATTATCAAACAAAGTGGTCACAAGAAGGCACATAAAACAATATTTGTTGTAATTTATAAATTAAATTTTCATTTATTTAAAGTAAAGTAAACACGCGAACCATGCCTCTTTACGTATATGTACGAATTGTATTTTATCATTGCATTATTGACCGTAGGGATACACATTCCTTTCTATCAAAAAAATAAATACTGCTTCATTACGGATTACTAACACTAGATACTAATTTTGAGTATAATAATAGGCGTTTGGTTAAAGATGGTAAATTTTTCTCAATTTTCCACCAAACTATCATGAATTTTAGGTTGGAAGAACCATAAAAGAACTTTATAAAAACCCCAAAATATGGAATCACTTTATGAAACGTGATATACCTAATATCAATTCTAAGCTGGCATTCAGAAATCACTAAAAATAAAAATTGTCTTCCCCTTCCTGCGTCCCCGGATATAAACTACAATCACGCAACTGTACATCATCCGGTGTAATATAAAATCTCTTCCAAAAAACAACCCTGCTTCATATTTTTGATACGATTAAAAAAGTGGCAATCGAGGGTTGCGCAAATCTCATTGTAGATATTTTTGCAAGGATGTAGTGCGATTGTTGGCATTTGATAGTGGGTTGGGTAGTCTATGCAAATTTTCATATTTAATGGCCCGCCCAACGAAGGCATGCGCTTTGATTGTGGAGAACTGGTATTTTAAAAGGGGGCTGGCGGAAGTCGAGGACTTGGGGGACACCTGCGGTGGTAGGTAGCAGGCACGCGACCCGGACTCTACATTCAACATCCCCTGCTATGATTCGCGATGTAATTAAGAGCGCAGGCGGCGGAAGTGAGACTCGTAGAGAACTGACATGGGTACATTTTGCCAGTCAGTCGGTAGAAGATTTTTTCTCACATCAAAATTCTCACCCTATAAGAGAAGCAACAGAGTGCCACACACACAATTTTTCGTGATAAACCATTAGAAAAAGAAATCATTTAACAAAATATTAAAAGGTGTATTACAACTTTATTTTCTTATAATACTAGTATATTTTCGTTTTTTATAACAAATATAGTAATCAGCATAAGTAAAAACGGCTGAATATAAAATAGAATTACAAATACCAATTAAAGTAAAAATATAGTTGAATGAACCACTCCCATTTTTCTCTTTCTTAAATTATCTATTTTACAAGCAATTTTACTTAAAGGATGAAAGCAAGATCTGATTTGTATATTCGATTACATTTCTTTAAATATTAAAATTTTCTTTTTGCATCCAAATCATCACATTGTCTAACCTGTAATAAACCTACCAACCTAATTAGTTTTAGTAGTCGTCCATAGATACATATATATCGTAAATATCTCACATCGCTTTAGTGAGTTCTATTTATTTTATTTATTTACGGAAACTTACAGCACAAAAAAAAAATTGTTTACAAGTGAATGTTATATATTACAGAGACCATCTTATAAGTTTCCACAGAAATAACATATTATGTGTTAAAATATAGTAACAATCTATACTAACTGTAGAAAGCACGTGGTATGAAATCACTGTGTTTCTCAAATTTCCTCAATAATTTATTCATGTGTATTACACATTTTATAAATGATCACAACCAAGGCACAAGTACTTTATCTAGTTTGGCAAATAGCAAGAATGTTAATTGTAAACGTATGAATAAATATAAATTTGAATATTAATATATTCTAAAAATCACATTAATTAACGAAGGCGTGCTTTTCCAGTTTTACTTTTTTTTAATTAAAGCATATTTTACAGGTTTTTATTTAAAGCATTCTTACATTCGTACTCGCAAAATAATAAGTACATATTGTTTATTACTCCCTTTATATTAACTCGTGTCGTCTGCTTGCTTGCTTGCCGGCTTGCCGTCAAAAAAAATTTGGATCGATTTTTGACTCTTTTCCCGTGATCCAATCGAGCTGAAACTTGGTAAGTAGACTCGTGGCGATGATCAAGAAGATCTATCAAATTTTCTTTAAAAAAAATTAATAGTTACAGTATGATTTCGGATTTTTAGAAATTTTATTGTTTTTTTTCAAATTGGAATCATTAGAAAAGTTTGATTAGCAACGGCGGCCCGATAACGTCGCGGAATATTTTGTAAATTTGAATTACTCCATCGGTATACATAATAGGTACTTCACTACGAATGTCAAAAATCTAAATTGACTGACAAATGTTTTTAGAATTTAATCTTCAAAGCATGAAGTGTCTTATCAAAGCTCAAAACATCTGACATTTTAGAAATATATTAAATTACTTTAAGTTTAGTTATGTTATATGTTTTAATTCGTCTTTAATTGTTGTTATATTTTACAAAGAAAGGGAGTATAATAAAAGCTTTGTTTTTATGTGTTACTTTTTTACTCCCTTTATATTAACTCGTGGCGTCTGCTGCTTGCTTGCCGGCTTGCCGTCGAAAAAACTTCGATAAAAGATCGATTTTTGACCCTTTTCCCGTGATGCAATCAAGCTGAAACTTTGCAAGCAGACTCGTGGCGACGATCAAGAAGATCTATCAAATTTTCGTTAGAAAAATTAATAATTTTCAAATTTTTAATGGTTTTTTCATACAATTTTATAAGTTGTATGAAGAGATTGCGACGCATCTGGTAGACACTAAACCTGATTATAGTACAATTTTGGATTTTTGGAAAAATTTTATTACTCCCTTTCGTAGCGTCGCTCGACCGAATCCCAACGCGTAGGTTAAGCGCCAAACCAGTTACCACTAGTAAATGAGAAATGGAGTATAATTAAAACTTGGTTTTTATGTTTTTATTCTAGATTTAAATAAGAGTTATTTAATTAATTTTATTTGGATAATGCATAAGTTAGTAAGAATACAATATGCTGAAAATTTTGCGAATTTCAAAAATAAGTAGGTAACTCGCGTATAAACGAGTAAAACGTTCTTCTGGTCAATTTTGAAGGTGAAGTTTGTAAATTTCGAATAATAATCTTTTCATATCAATATTTATTTAAAATATGACGCTGATAACTCGGCACAGAAGAGATACGCAGGATAATGTTAGCGAATATTTGCAAAAGCAGTCAACTGTATTCCATTATTAATAAAAGTATTAAAAGCTAAAAGAAATGGACTCCAACCTCTTTCAGTATCTGCCGATGCTATGAATTATGTTTTACGCTTTATGCTTCAGTATTGCGTATTGTCTGGTGTAGCGTAATCCACTCTCAAACAAAGGCGGAATGCTGTGGAAGCGCTGACAGAGCGGTATGATTTATTTGATTCTATAAAAATCGGACCGGCCAGCGAGCCTTGCGGACCATCGGAGGGTGTAATTCCAGATCATTGAAAGAACTCAATGCGAGTCAATCGCTTTGTTTCTCTAGCATTGGGTCTATGCGACTGGTCAGTTTGCCGACTATAAAATGGACAGGACCAAACTTGGAAAATAATATATAACAAAACTATTTTTTTAACATAGTACCTATTCTTATTGGGAAGCTTCCGGATAAAATATTCCAAGAAATAGTTGGTTAAAAATCTCGAGGACGGAATATAAAATATCTAGTAAATTATTATTATTTATTTTTTATTATTACTATAATTATAAATAGTAATTTAATATAATTATTATAAATATTAATTATATAATATTATTATTATATAATAATATTATTATTATAAATATTAATTTTATTTTAAGACACCAAAGGGCATTAAAAATAGGGAAAATATACAATACATGTTCGTATACTATATACATTAACACGCCAAACTTCGCATGTCACGCAAGGCCATAAGCATTATTATATGCTTTTAACTAAGCACAATTTCAGTGTATTTCTTTTCAAAATTATTATGTTATCTATGTACAAAAATTGTCTGTTAAAAGTCATCTCCAAGTTAAAGTCAATATCTACCCTATACAGTTTCTCACATGTCAATATTTGTAGTCAATTTTTAATGAAACCTAGAAGAATTAAGAATCTTGGAATTACATCCGTATTTGAGTGTTAGTAATAGTAATAAAATATAAATTATCAAGTCACACAAAGATATATTAGCATTTTTTATTAAGAATACTTATTTATGATTATTTTGCTTAGCAGTTGTACTATCGTAATTTAATTTATAAGAATTTACTTTATGATTATTAAAGGTTCTTGATACCAGAAACGTAATGATAATCGGATGAATCGACATAGATATGGAAATATATCAGCGCATCAGTCCATTATCTCAAATATCAAACATGTTAAATTCGTCGTCTGTCCGTCCGTCCGTCTGTCTGTCTGACCCCGTAACTCTTTTAACTTTAACGTCTGTAATTTCGTTCGAATTTACAGTAAAAAAACAAAATAAACGGCCAGAGATGGGGCATGAACCCCGGGCTAACACGCTTCGGCCGCCTCTCCGTGGACCGCCAAAAAGATATATTTTATAAATGTATTATCATCTAGGGATTAGCAAAGACGCAAACCAATGTTCCATCATTTTTGACGGGTTACTGCTATTATTAAATATAAGTTCAAAATGTGTTTATATTTCACGAAAATATACCTCAAATGTAGCGCGAAATAATGTAAAAATTAATTCGTATCTGATATTTGAAGATAGCTATGTTTTAATGATAAAATAATAATTCTGATTCTACCCTGAGCTAGCGTGGGACAAACGTAGAAAAAAATCATTCATCAAAACGTACGGGGGAGGGTAAGGTAGCGCTTTCGGTATTGTCATCCTGCAGAACCTGCAACCAGACACGAGACCTTCTGTTCAAATTTCAAATTCACGCAATTCAATACGCGCCCAACAATGCCGCGGCAGAAAAAAGGCCGTAAATTTTATATCTTTGCTGCGTGATTTCGAAAAATGCTTAATCGATTACGTTTCGATG
The DNA here is from genome assembly GCA_016648135.1 of Agrypnia vestita. NCBI lineage: Eukaryota > Metazoa > Arthropoda > Insecta > Trichoptera > Phryganeidae > Agrypnia > Agrypnia vestita. The sequence continues at coordinate 28,757 of JADDOH010000076.1, forward strand.
TTTCATGGACGGGTCCTTTCATACCGCTCGTCTGATATATGGAGAATGTTTCAAACATTTTGACACTTTTCGGTTTCCTAGCTCCGGAGATTCCATTGTAGGGGCACAATGGTGAGCGAGGAGGGAAGCCGATGGCACTGCGCCGGGTTGTGGAATCCTGAGATCATAATCACGCGGCGTCGGGAAGAGAGGAATTTTACATTCTCTTACATTCCTACCGTTTTCTTAAATTGCACGTCACTTTAGAATTTTTCATACCTCGTCGTTGGATTTGGGTTCGAATTAATATTAAATATTACGAATAAGTCATGTATGGGTGCATACGTAATGTCGCATTTTATGGGAAAAAAATAAAAAAATAAAAATTTAAGAGACAAATTTTCATTAATCAATTTTTTTTCCAACTGCTTCAACTCTCTTCTGCCGACGATAAATAACATTTTTATAATAATTTTTATAATAATCAGAAATTTTAGACTGGAAGGCTGTGACTGCCTTTTTATTATTATTTTTTAACATTGCGTAGCGAAATACATAACATATAGGTTTGAAATACATGTATAACGACTTCTCCGAGAATTGAACCCGAAATCTCCAGTATGAAAAGCAATTGTCGTGCCTACTAGATTACGAGGGTTGCTAATCTCTTCTTCATTGAGAATTTGTTTCCCCTTTAAGAATTTTTTCAGATTTTTAAAGAAATTATTATCTCTAAATAAGTCTGGCCTGTTTGGTGGATCTGGAGTGCTTTATAGTTTTAATCATTACATATCATTGTTAGAGTATGGTAATAATACATCATCATTAACATAATCTGTTTATGAAGACTCGATGCTGTATTTTCAATTTAATATATTTTTTATTTAATATATAAACAATCATTCATATCTATACCTATAAAACTCAATGTCTGTCTGTCTGTCTGTTCTCTATACAAATCCACACCGTTTGTCCGATTCGATTACAATTTTGCATACTAATGCTTTAGGACCCGGCGAGTAACATAGGCAACATTTCCTTCCTATTATTTTACCCCTTTCCCTCCCCCTAACATATTTTCGATGCAAATTTGTACCGTTTGACCGATCGGACTCAAAATTTGGAAACTTATTCTAAAGGACTCGTCGGGTAACATATTTGACATTTCCGTCCTATTCTTTTAACCCTTCCCCTCCTCTGATATATTTTAGATACAAATCTGTACATTTTGACCGATCGGACTCAAAATTTGGAAACTTATTCTTAAGAACTCGGCGGGTAACATATGCGACATTTCCCCCCTATTCTTTTAACCCTTCCCCTCCCTTGATATATTTTTGATGCAAATCTATACCGCTCGAATCAAACTTTTGTTTCCCCCCCACAAATTTATTTTCAATTTAATCCTTAACCCGTGCTCCGAACAGATAGTATTATATAAAATTATAATAAATATATAACGGAAGGAAGGCGACCGGTGAGTCGCCCCAAATAAATCTGGGAGAAGTAACAACAAAAAAGTTTATGAAAAGAGAATGGTTCTTGACTGATTAACACACACGGAAACAGTACAAGACGGGGGAATATGGAATGACAAGGGGATGAAGATGATGATGAAGATGATGATGATGATGATGATGATATTAATAATAACTTTCCTGTTATTCTTTCTCCAGTATGGAAGATCTAATAGATAACACCGTGTATTATTCACCACCAAATTCTTATAAGAATTTTCCATTTTGAAACTTTGAGGCTTTGGATCATATCTTGGATATTTTGAAGCGACTCATCTTCAGAACGGAACTTCTGAAACCAACCTTGTACAGTTCGTATGTTTATGGTTTCCTCTCTATATAGTCGTGTTGCGGGTTGCCGTACGAACTCATATCGGATCAAAATACGCATTTCTCTTATGTGTATTCGTGATACTTCACACAACAGATTTCACTATTGTGGCAATAATTTAGACAAAATATCACGTAAGAAAATACGACATTGCATATGCCTAATCGCAAACTAATTCTTGGACGACTCACATATTTAGGTATTTTCCTCGTCTTCGATCGTTTAATATACTTTACTTTATATATAAATGCAAATGGTTAACTACCTAATTTTAAAAAAATGTGTTTTCTAGTTACGAAGATGAGAGTGACAGTAGTCAAAATAAATCTACATATTTATATGATAGAATCCACGTAATTATGGAGCTTATTTGCATTCAAAATTAAGGTTTTAGCCAATTTTATAATACAGTAAAATTGACGTGAGTCGCGTAAGCTGAATCGCATTTTTTGGCAGTAAATGGTTGCAAATTTTTATTTTAAGGTGCTCTATATAATTGTTAATTTTAAATTCTTGATAAATAGAAGATTGGCCGATGATATAGCCGCTGTGGGGGGAAAGAAATGGTTACAATTAGCAAACAACAAGGATTGATGGAAAGAGAAGGAAGAGGCTTATATCCAGGAGTGGAGAGAGGAAGGCTAATGAAGAAGAAGAAGAAGAATAAATAGAATTATATATACCAATAAAACTCAATGTTTGTCTGTTCTATACACAAATCAACTCCGTTTGACTTGACCCAAAATTTAATGAGCTGGCGGATAGTTTTCTCTCCCCTCCCCCCCCGATTTTACCATACCACCCACCCACCGATATATTATCTATACAAATCTATACCGTTTGATAGATCTGACCAAAATTTTGCATTAATTTTTTAGGACCTGGCGTAAAACATAGGCTAAAATTTTCCCTCCCCCACCCAACCCCCTCATCAAGATATAATTCTATACAAATCTACATCGTTCGACATTGTTCCAAATTTTGCATACTTTTTCCTTAGGATCCGTTGAAAAACACAATAACACCCTCCTTTTGCCTCACACTCTCACCAAGATATGTTCTCTAAACAACTCCAATATTGACAGATCTGATCCAAATTTTGCGTACTTATTCTTTAGCACCTTGTAGGTAACACATGTGATATTTACTACCACCCTCTCCCCCGATATATTCCCATGCCACTTTCTCTCTTCCCCTTTACACCACTTCCTGTTCCAGATATAAATGTAATGCATTTTAAATTAAACTTAATGTATACTACAATTTAAAATTGCAAAATAATATTAATTGTCCTCCCCCTGAGAACAACCATCCCCCACCCTACCGTATTGAATTTAAAATTCAAAAGCATGCAATAAGATTTTTTTTTGTTTGACTATTTTATTTTATTTTTATTTTTAGAGTCATCTTAGAAATAAGGGTCATCTTATAAATTTTGTTTAATTTAACTTTTTATTTATATTTGAATGTTTATATTACAATTTTTTTCTGCTCTATTAAAACAATAAAATATATAACTTATATAATTGTGTTTATGAGGATTGCTTTTGTGCTCGGACGAGGTACCTTGTATTGTTACATATAATTATTATACATTTTATTACATATATGGCATAAAGTAGTGAAATGTTTTTGATTTTGATGGTAATGTGTCTAGTTGTGTTTATTGAGATGTTCTCTTAATTTTTTTTCAATTGTTTTGTATTTTGTATATTTTTAATTTCGATTGGAAGATTGTTAAACAAATTTATGCCTGATTTAATGAAATTTTTTGATATTTTTTTGTATTGCATTTTGGGATATATTATTACATATTTTTTATCGATAAGTCAAGTTGTTTTTATACACTATGGGTACGGATATTAATATTAAGTATCTTACCTCTAACTATACCCGTTTGGGTATAGTTAGAGGTAATGTACTTAATATAACCCAAACGGGTATAGTTAGAAGTAAGGTAGTTAATATTAATATCCATACCTATTAAACTCAATGTCTGTCTGTCTGTTCTCTATACAAATCTTCACTGTTTGTCCGATTCGATTCAAATTTTGCTTATGCTTTAGGACCCGGCGGGTAACATAGGCAACATTTCCTTCCTATTATTTTACCCTCCTCCTGATGTATTTTCGATGCTAATCTGTACTTCTCGACCGATCGGACTCTACATATGGAAACTTATTATTTAGGATCCGGCGGGTAACATCTACGGGTGCCCTTTCCTCCTTCTCCTTTAACCCTTTCCCCTCACCCTGATATATTTTCGATGCAAATGTATACCGTTCGAATCGAATCTTTTTCCCCCCCACAAATTTATTTTTAATCCTTAACCCGTGCAACGCTGGGTATGAGCAACCAGTTTTTAATAGTTTTTAAAACGGCCTTCATTGTACCTTAGTGCCATATTTCATGATAAATTTATTTCTCTACCTTTTTCTTGAGATAGAAATCGAACCATTTTTTATTTGCAATAATTGTTTTTTTTTTTTAATACGTTATCTTTATTAAATCAATTTCTTTGGCCTTTGAAAAATATTGTGGAAACACGTAAGTGAAGAACAACCGATAGTTTGTATTTTAAAAATTTCCTTTACCCAACCTTTAGAGTTTTGATTATTATGTTATCTATCATTTGTTTGTACCCCAAAAATAAAATATAATCGTGCACAATGAACCATACATTTCTTAGTTACATTGTGATGACCCAGCTAGATAGAGGGTCTTCCTAACGTATTAAAGATGAATTCTGTATTAATAATTTATTTAAAATGTCGTTGCTTAATTGTCGCGAGTTGAATTTATTATTATATATTTCATTTCTAGCTTCTGGTCGCGGCTAACTATGTGATGAATCCTATGGGAGATAGCCGGAGTCTTGTTAAATAAACTAAATATTTCTAAATGTTTTTATAAAATAATATTCTATACTATACGAAAATACTCTATACGATAAATTAACTAAAAATACGTATTAACTGAAAATAATTATTCTGTGAAAATTGTGCTTTTGAATGCAATATTAACTAAAAATATTAACTAACATCTTGGGTTCGCAGACGAAATTGATAATACCTAATGCCCTTTGCATTTACTAAGTGTATTACCTAAATAGCCACAGCTATACCATCCTGTCCGTCAGGGACGAAACATAAGACACTGTTATACTCCTAAAAGTGCTACCTCTTACGCGAGAAAAATACCTATTGCAGTCGGGCTATGAATATGAACTATTTTCGCCTCATAATGGCGCCTGGAACCAATACTAAACTCTTACTAGAAATAATAAATGCGACTAAATCTCAATAAATACAATATATACTATTCGTAATACGTCGTTGAATTGGCACATGATTCGTCTAATGGATGAAGGACCCCGTTGTGTATCGTAATAACTTCAAATTCTTTTATAGGAGCAGTGTGGAAACGATTGCATAATAATACGTAATACCTAACGAGTCTAATAATCTATACATTTATGTTATAATAAAATACGTTCACCAGAAAGAATTCGTGTATTAGAAATAAAACATTTCTGTTTCAAGACAAACCAGTAAGAACGTTGGAACGGCGCAAAGGGAAAAATTCACATATATTAAATAACACTGAAATTAATAATTATAAATACTTTGTATTAGCATATTCTTACCTTGAATAGTTCCATCTTAGACGTGCATGAACCTGTTCATATTAATTCCGTGGGGTAAAAATACATATATTTGTTATCTACGAATTACGACATTTTTGAAGCGAAACTTCTTTATATATAAGTAGATAAGGTCTCGGGGATGGTTTGTTCGAAAGGATTCTACAACAGCCCGTGAGTTCATATGAAATAATAGTTTCTTTGAATGCTAAATTTTGATTTTTTAAACCCTCAGCATCTCTGCCAAGGGGGGTTAAGGCTCCGCGCCCGCCTAAACCCGGTGACCAGCTTCCTAAGTGACTAAATGGCCCCCCTTGCTCCTCCGGAACTTACTGCATCCCGAGACTCTATCTCTTCTTTACGAGATGTGATCCTGTGACGCCCCTCTTTTAGGCTTATAATTGAGATAGCCGTACTCTTTTGGCACGGGTTTCTGATGATGTGTGTTGTCTTGAGGCGCCTTTCTTTTAGGCCGGTGTTTGAAGAATCATGTACTCTTTTGGTACGAATTGATGACGACATTAGCCTCATTTGCGGGCATAGTCAGCGATGTTACAAATTATTGTGCAATGTCATTATGCCTTTTCAGAGCGGCGTCCCACGATTCTGCATCTTGCAACATTTACTTTGGTCAAATGTTAGAGTGTTAGTAACATATTTATAATATCCCAGCTATTCCATATGAGTGAATGATTTTTATACTTGTTCTGGCCCTGTCTTTCTTACAGAGGACGAAATAGAAGTTAACGTTTTCTATAAAGGTTTTACAGCATTCAGGCATGAAAATCCTTCCAAAGACAAAGGGAACCTTTTGTGGGTTATGTGGCCCTGCGCCTAGTGAGGAAAGAGGTCGGTTTATTGACGACCCCGAGCAACAAGGAGGGCCCCGCCTTTAAGGGACCCTGCAGGGGCTTGTGCGGGTTCCACGCCCAAGTGCCGGCAAGCATCTACGCCCCAACCAGCTAGGCCATCACAAAACAGATATCCCCAATCTTTAGTTAGATCTCCCCATTCTGTCCTTTACTCATCGTTCTGAAGCTACTTGTTAAGCCAGATGTACCGAGGTACTCAAATCATAAAGAGTTAGCTGAAGTCCGGATTGCGCAATACTTATGCAGTACAATTATTATAAGGCTACTAAGCGTTTCTTATAGAATTACGTGTATTCAATTATTAGTAAAAATAGTATGAAAATCCTCATACTTTAAAATATATTCGTTCGAAAGAATTTTTCGTACGATTTGGATTGATATCTGGTTACGCAATACATAACGCGTCGACAATTATTATGAATCTATTAAGCGCTGCTTATAGAGCTCCGTTAAATCAATTGTTAATTCAAATGGTATGAAAATCCCCATGCATCAAAATATATTCGTTTGGGAGATATTCCCGTACGAATTGAACCAATATCTTACAAGAAATCGTGATATTAACTATACATAATTGTTGATTTTAAATCTTCCCAAAATAAATACATTTTGATAGTGAAAATAATTAATCGATAGATAATATAAATGTGTTCCTTAGCTGTTACACAGTGGCGGTATGATCCTCTCTGGTACTGGCGAATGGTAGATTCCTCCACATGTCCGGCCAGCAACTCCGTCCGCAAATGATGTTCTGGAACTGAGGGCTCTGTCAGTAGTCTCAGTCAGTAGTCAGTAGTCGCTCGCAAGTCTGGTCTCGAATTGAAAGGCTGAGTATATCGTGTTCGCTCCTTTTATAGTAACGATTGCATCATACATCCGAAATCCACGCCAGTACAGTGACTCATCCTATGCGCGATGACTTCACCGCCGGAGCCCGCCATTGGCCGGATTCAGTCATCAGGATAGTCGCCACCGGCTCAACCCGTCGAAGGCAAAGCGCGCCTGTGATTGGTCCGTTTCGTTAAAATAATAGTAAAGCACCCGCTACACGCGAGACTTGCTGTTCCGTTTCATAAATAATAAAGACTCGTTCGCACCTACTCACAAGGTCGAGTCTATTAGGATTGGCAAACAATATTAATTTAACACAGAATTATATCTATGGTGTAATAAAGATCTAAGAAATATTACTTGTATAGCTGAATATTCAATATTTTGATAGCCTCTTGTAATACATAGAATCTTGAAAAGAAATATATCAGGCTTTTACTTTTAAACGATTCAAACCAGAAGAAATATATTCTTGATGTCCATACTTGGCTTTTTTTTAATATTATTATTTTAAGATTTTCTTAATTTATTAAATCTATCTCTATGTCGACCATCACAACATTTTATAACCCTGGACAAAATATAGTAAATAAAAAATAAAACTGGATTTAATGGGAACATTGTTACTATTTAGAGGCTTTACCAAACAATGGAACCTTCCTCCCATAAATATAGTTTTAAATAAATCCTTATTCCGGGCAATGCCGAATTCGGACCGCTAGAGTTTTATGAGAATCAGTTTAATGTGAATACTGATTTTTCGTGTAAGTTGCCGAATTTGGCTTATCTTATAACGTACTCGTATAATACTAGCTTATACTCGTTTAAAAAATATTTAATATTGTACAAAATAGGCAAGGTATTTTCAAAGATTCAAGAATGTCAAATTTTAGTTGACCTATTCTTTAAAACGTATCACATGTATTTGATAGGTACATTTTAAAGTAAAAATGACATATTTACTTAGGAATGGTATTTTACGCAGGAAGGGTAGTTATATATTGATGAGGAAATGAAGGCTGTGCAGAACGGCGTTTGAGTATTACTTACCACTCGCATTGTTCTAATTCCTAAGCTTTTAGTCTCATAGTAATTTGAACCGTACTCCTACCATAATCACTACTGTTTAGAAGTCGCGGAGTCTCTTGAGAATTTGATCTGACGCACTATCAAAGAGTCAAATCTATTATATAACGTGTCCGTGTGTGAACCTGTAAGCGTAGTGTCTGATTGGAAGAGGAAGCGGCAACCGTAATCACACACGTGATCTCGATCTACCAGCGGCGCACATATTTCCCGTCCGTCTGATATTAGAGGTATTTTAGTCGGTCATCGGAGATTTGTCCGGAGATTCCAGATAATTATGTCTGTGGTGAGACATGCGCACAACGTTGTCAGTTTCGTTTTCAATCACTCGTTGCGCTCCGCTAGGACCAGGAGTTAAGTTAAGGTGTCCTAAACTAGGAGCGTGCACTTCAATCAAAATAGCCACGTACGACTATAATTTCTGCGAAATAATTTGTTTTTGTATTCAATTATTTTTCGATGTATTTATTAAAAACAATACATGCTTTAATTTGGGCTTTTACATCATAAAATGATTAAATATTAATTAAGTAAATTACTTGCACTAACATTAGTTTACAGCTATGATGCTATATTATGAACAGTTTTATTTGGATGTTGCTCCCTTTTGCATATAATCCTGAATGTCTTATGTATATGTATCGTTATTTTTGTAACCTTAATTTAAATATGTTCCGGTGTGGTATACCGAGATAGATTAAAAAATGTAATATTAAAATTTTATGTGTAAATTTATTTTATTTTATTTGTATATTTGTATAAATAATATATCTACTGTAACATCTCATTTTAATATGTTTTTTATTGTCGTGATATTATATAACAGATTTTCACTATGTTCTTAAGAACGTAATAAATGGTGTGTACTAAATATAATTTTTAAATTTAATATATTATTATGGCGAAGATATAGATCATACCCGTAATGCTATGTCGAAGTGTCGAAGACTGGATATTAAAAAAAGCCATCATTAAAAAGCTTTAATCTTTGAAATGAGGCAGTTCATGCTAAAGGGTTCATGACTTGATCACATTATGAATAAAGAGATACCTACTAAGACGTATGAATACGTTTAGAAAACTACACACATATGAATATATTTACCAAAGGAACTAAAATTGCAAACTTCGGGCAAAAATAAAAAATATGGAAAATATATCTTACAATCCATTATGCAGGGAAAGATAAATATAAGGCTGCATACTTATAAAATCTTGCTCGAGATAAAACAACATTTGGCAATGTGGTCGCCAACCTTAGATTGAGGATGGTACATGAAAAGAAAAAGAGCATGGAAGAAAGCATACTAATCTAATGAAAAAATATTACAGATTTATTCATAAGTTGTGGAAGTAAGCGTACCGATTTACGATGTCACCTTTGCGGTGGACGAGCCCTGCTCCAAATGATCCCGGCTAGGACAAAAGACCGAGCTATGTGTAATTTAAGCCGGAATGCTACCTGCGGCGGTTTTTGCCCCTCAAAGGTGATGGATGGATCCTGCCCTGGGAACCTTATGTAATTCCTCTGGGAGCAAATTGTTTACGTAACAACATTACAGTAATACGTCAAAACGATCATCCACCCCGTGTTACGTGATGTCGGCTGAGGCTTAGGAACGCGGAATCTCAGAGTACTTCTTACTTCTAACATAACCAGTAGATTTTTACATAAACATCTACATAATATAACAATCGTATTATACGTAAAAATTTAAAAAGAAATACTAGGTACTTATTTTTAAAGTAAGTCAAAGCACTTTTAAAGCCGCATATAATTAATGAATTTTTTCGTATTCCTATATTATAATGGCTGATTTACACGGATTTATAATTTGTTATTCTGGTTAGAATAAGTAGATGATTGAATATTCATAAACGCGCTTAAAAATAAAATGAAGATAAAAATAGAAATCTCGCCGACAGAGAATTGAACCCGGTCTCTCTCAAAATAAAAAGAAGAAAACTATTACGCTACTGAAAAATCAGTTAAATGGAAAAATGGCACTTCACGAGGATCTTAACTTCTGGATAAATATACATAGGTACTACTTTCTTTCAGGATAAACAATGGTCATTTAACAAAACAACGGTATTTTAATTATTTTTTTTGGTATATTTAAAATTTGATGTCAAGACTAGATAAATAATAACATAAATTAATCATTATATTTCAATTTAGTTCAGTTTATTTAATTTTTAATAATTTAAGGCGTATAAAATGCGCACATATTAACTTTTACAATTAATAATTTGTATGTAAAAGATAATAAATATTGTTGTTAAGGTGAACATTTAAAATAAGACTAAAAGAAAAAATTGATTATTTTTGATTTGGTAGTTCGTATAATCATATATATTTTGCTCTTTTTGAAGTAGTTTAAAATTATAATTTATTTTACTTTATCAGTTTAAATTTAAAAAAATAACAATTGCACACCTAATGAGCTTACTTGTTATTAATTTTTACATGTTTAATTGATTTAACACATTCTTACATAACATTAATTACACAGGATGATTTAAACATAACGCAAGTTCGAAATGCCGTAGACAAATATTTATGAACAGTTTCAGTTCCCACGAGCGGTTCATTTTATCACAGCTGAATATCTTCTATCCAGTATTCAATATTAAGTGAGATGTAAAACTTCATACAGTAGTAAAATAATTTAAATATTTTCCCAAACACCCACCTCCAGGTATAAATAACACACCTAGTAGTCACCTGAGCTAATATAATTATAGGGCATGCAGGTACATGAGATTTTATCCTCGCTATTCATATTACTCTTCATATTTCCTATAGTAGTTCTATTATTTTACTTAACATTTAAAAATTCACTATTTCGGTATACTTCATAATTTCTTAGTTAATAAGAATAAGGCTATTTTTTACAGTATACAAGTAAGACTAGAAAACTCGCAATATCTTAAATATTTGAAATTCTATAATAAAAAAAGATGCACAGTGTGAAATCGACTGTTTACGTAATATACGCTATATATATTTTATTTAATAAAATGCTGCACTGGACAAACTCATGTAACCTTTATCCGTATGAAAAAGATGTTTAGCAGCCACGATCACAGCCTTCGATATGAATGAGAATGGTGAGATGCTATGTCTTCTCACTAATATTTTATGGAATGAAAGCATGGACGCTTACCGAATAATTGTTAAGATGACGAGTTGTGGATCTACAGAAGAATATCTTAGGAGATATCCGAGATCAGGCACCTCGTAATGCAGAGAAATATTGCCGAAAGTGGGTCCTGGAAAAAGGAGAACTTCAGGGCTGAAAAATCTAAGACAGTAATTTGGCCAGTCCACTGCAGAGCTATTTCGGGCCAGAGTAAATAAGATGATGATAGCCAACATCATCGACACGTCCATTGAACGGATAGGGCACAAGAAAATTGCTATTTTTATCACATAAAAATTGTAAAATCTTGGAGTTAACATGATTATAAGATATTTTATATTTTGTTTTGTTATGCTTTTTATGTATGTTAGTCTTTTCATTATAAATATATTTCATTTTTTAAAATACAGATTTTCAAACGGTGGTTAAGAGCCTTGGAAGACACTTAAGTTACTGATACACATGCTTATTTTTTGAGCAAGCTCTTGGATTTGCGCGATGAGGAGCTTACACTTACGACATTATAGAAATGCAGCGACAGAATACTATTAAAGATTAATATTCTAAGCTGTTACCACCAGAAAGTCTCATGGCTATTGCAAAATCCATTAAAGCTATAAGGATACACAATTTTTCACGCTGTACCTGTTCAAAAAGAGACTAACTCTTGTGCTTCGAAAGGGATTTAAGTTATGCATCCCGATCCCACCTATTATTTAACCAGGATATTATAGTATAAATTTTTTATATGTATATATCGTCTTCAGAAAATTTTTCTCCAAAACTGACGTTCAATTCATTTTTAAACTCTACTATGTGAATTTGATGAACTATGAAATAATGAAAATGAAGATGAAATAATGAAAAAATGAACTCTAACTATACAGGAAAAGATTAGATTTTTCTTATCTCTCAAATTCACGACATTATGAAAGAAAGTAAGAGTAGGTATATAAAAAAGTTACAAAATTTTCCAACGCGCTATTTCCTAAAACAGTTTTTATTGGGGTCCCCAATGAGAAATTATTAAATGAATAATTATTTATTGTTTTTTGTCTTACGACGCGTGTATTATGATATCATATAATTTGGCTTAAAACATAAAGTTTTTACTCCAATAATAATAATGAGGCATGTTAGATATTGCTAGTAAAATTTAGGCCAGCGTTTACATTCACTAAATATATATTTATTTAAAAAGTTTCTTCGCATTGTAATTACTGATTAAACAGTTATCTCATTTGCGAATAATGATACCTACCTTATTCCGTGAATCGTTTTTGTTTATTTAAATAAGATCTCTTTTAAACTGGCGCCGTTTATTCAGCAATTGTCATTAAGTTCAATACATTTACTTTATTAAACGCGCGACTTGTATTAAGTTATGTCCGCGATTTAACGTTAAAATTAAACCGCATTAACGCAAGCTCGTAGAGAACTGATGTTTAAATCATACCGAGCAAGTTTTATTTGTTTAAGACGTTTATTTAAATATTTCAAGTAAAGCTCTTTTAATGATATAATTGGATAATCTGTTAAGCATCTCGCAAAGCGAGAAATAATAAGAGCGGGAATTTGAAAGACGGAAAACAAATATTGATTGAATAAATTAAGAACAGTATTCCTGTACATAAACTACATTTTCTTTTTTCGCCTTTTTCGTTAATGTTTCGTTAACTTCTGTTACTACATGTTGTTTTTACCATATAGTCATCTGTTTTTTCCATTACAAGGCCATTTATCTCAGACTGACCTCTCCCATATTTTCTGTGAGCCTTAAAACCTCCTATAACGTATCCATTTCAAAATATATTTAGCCATTTTTGTAGCCCATTTCTGCAATTTGTTGTTGTTGAGTTCATGAGTCAATCTCAATCATCTCTATCAATGTGAACATCAAAACATTTTTTATCTGCCATATTGATAATCAAAAATGGGGCTTTGCAGAGGTTTGGAAAAAATATAGTTCTCCTCCCATAAAAGATAATATGATCTAGATTTTATTAACATAAAGAAAACATAAAAAGGTTTACGGAAAATGTAGAAAAATGGTAAAAAATAATTTAAATTTTGTGTTTTTCTGTCTGTTTTCTGTACAAATCTATACTGTTTAAGAGATATGACCCAAATTTCGCCTACATATTATTAAAACACTCCGAAAAATTAACGTATGTTAATTTGTTAACAGTGTTTATTTGTACATATATTTTTGTATGATATTTTTAATAGCTAATTAATTTCATTACAGGGGATGAATTCGTATATATCTTTCCAATGGTGAGTCCATTATTATCTTATAACAATAGGTATATAATCATTAACATTTTACATCTACATTGAAAATGTACGTATTTATTTTCCTAGTATGTTTATTTAAGGTATAAATGAGAAGAGATAAAATAAAATAGTTTAACTTTTAAGCGCCAGATAGCGGTTTGGTTCAAAGAATATCACTGCGATTTGGACATTACTGAATATCTGACCGAAATAATCAAATCATCGATTTAGTATTTTTAATGTTTACAGAAAAGTACCTAAAAAAACATTAAATATTGAGATCGGAAAGCAAACACTCTGTTCCTTTCTACTAAATTGATACATTTTCTTGTCGTTCAATTTGGAAGTTGATCTTGTGACTTTATTTATATCCTGATTAACGAGATTTTAATGCAGACGAAGAATAGAAGGCCTTTAAATAAAAAGGTTAAATTATTAGAGCACAATAAATGTAAGACTGTATTATTAAAAATATTTTTTTATGTGTTCATGTAATATTATATTGATAAGACGTTTCATTTAAATAAATAACTTTTTTTTAATAGTGTAGCCGTTACATTATTCTGTCGTACCTGAAGCAGATAGAAACCTTATCGGAAACCACATTGGTTCTGGAATAGTTTTAATTAAAACGTTTGCCCCTTCAATATATTCAGAAATGTTTATCTCGACATTAACAACGTTATAAGACTGAACATAAAAGCTATTTACTTACTTTACTTTACGAGCCTGAAAATCGTTCAATTTACATTAATGCAATCAAAGATAAGTACCTCCTACCTGTATTAAAATAGCCATTTTACTCAAATGAGATGAAAATTATACAAATTATATAGTGATTTGATGGTGTGGTATTTTTACTACTTTAAAATGGTAACAATAAAATTTATGTTTGTTTATATCATTCTTAGAATCATATTTTCTTTTATCTACAATTATAGGGAAGAAATTTATTTTTAGTCTGTAATTGCTACACATTTAAATATGTATAGATATCATATCCAAATTGATGGCTGTATTTATTTTTATTATTTTTTTATTATGTATATTTTATTTTTTCCTTATTTAGTTTTATAAAATAATTATTTCTATGTATATGAAATATATACATATATAAAAAAATATGTAGGTACATATATAATGAAACGAAAAGAAAAATGTAATTTAACCCATAAAAACAAAACTTTTATAAAAAATTTCTAGTAGGTACGCAAGAACGCGGATTGTGTGTCTCGATGAAAGCAGAGAATTCTGAAAATTTAAATTTAGTTTGCGTGGATTTCTATTAAAAACAAGAAAACGTGTAAACTTTGAGCATTAAGTAGCAAAATTACCTTAATTTACATTCGAATGTCTGAATATCAGTATACAATAATGAAGATGAAGCTGCAAATTGAAGATAGTTAGTAATCTATTTATGCTGGATGAACTCAAAAATTAATCTAACTGAACTCTTCAAGGTGTCCATCTTCTTCTTCTTTTGGTGTCATGTCAGGTCCCCCCAACGTTGACTATCACCCGAGAGAAAGCGTCCCTGTCCTGGGCAGCACGAAACAGCTCTCCAACACTTCTTATGCCCGTACAGTCGCGTATATTGCGGAGCCAGGAAATTTGTCTCCTTCCAACACCTCTACGACCCTCTATCTTGCCCATAAGAGTACAATATTCTGTCCAGACACACCACATTTGCTTCGTCCACTTTCATATACCTATTCTTGCGCGCTCTTTGGTTGATGAAACATTTCACGAGGCAGTCCTGCAATATTTGGTTTATCTGATCATGCTAGGTCTTTCGCGGTCACCCTCTGTTATAATCTCCAGCACTCGCCTGATATATTTTTTCGCCATCCATTTCACGCTTCTACGTTCCACGTGACCAAACCATCTCAATGACCCTTTCATTATTCTATCTATTTTTCTACAACCACATTCAATCCTAATTTGTTCATTCGTCACTCTATCGTACAAAAATTTTCGACACACGCCTAAGCGATCGCATTTCCATCGCGTTCAGTCTACTTTAACGAGAGGCAATAAAGTTGCGATCGGTCAAACGGTACAGATTTGCATCTAAAATATATCAGCAGAGGGGAAGGGTTAAAAGAATAGGGGGGAAATATCGCCTATGTTATCCGCCGGGTCCTAAAGCATAAGTATGCAATGTTTGAGTCAAATCGGTTAAATGGTATAGAATTATATAGAGAACAGACAGACAGACATTGAGTTTTACAGGTATAGATAGAGTATTTGACAGTGCGATAACTGGTTATTCTGGGTCCTGTAAGCCATCTCTTTTAATTTAGTAGTCACTTTCGAATTATTACATATGTTTTAAATATTTTTTTACGTATATTCCATCCTTATAAAATCTCAGTTCAGTTTACAATACCCCGAGTTAGCTTAATTCTGAAATATTGAGAAAATAATTTGGATCAATTTTGGCGCACTAAAATTAGATCAATTCAATAGATCATAAAAATGAGGAAACACTATTTTACTGTGTTATGGTTTTGGGAATATTACTTTAATTTTCTATTTTTATCATTGTATTTTTTATCGTGTGTGTATTTATTAATATTGATGATATTTTTTGC
This sequence comes from Agrypnia vestita, assembly GCA_016648135.1. NCBI lineage: Eukaryota > Metazoa > Arthropoda > Insecta > Trichoptera > Phryganeidae > Agrypnia > Agrypnia vestita. Next base: position 45,033 of record JADDOH010000076.1, read on the forward strand.
TTAAAAATCTTGCGTACTTACATAAATTTAAATATCTTTAATTTTTTATGTTATATAACTTTGTGGTTGGACATAATCATTAATTTCAAAAAACTTACAAATTTTATATAATTTGCATTGATTATTTGTGTTCGTTAATGTGGATCGTACAAAGTTTATTAATTTTTTAAATTCATAAATATACCTATAACTTAAACTGTGTTTGTTCTTTCTAGCATTTTTTCTTTGCTGACTCAGATTTTGAAAGATTATGAATAAGGAGACATCTGGAAGCGCTCCATATCTCTGGATTAGAAAGTGAGAATAATCCTGATTCAAATGTGTATATCTATAATATACATTTCTTATTATATTGATATTTTCAACCGGCGCCAAACTGGTTGTTATAATTTCTCCGCGCAGTAAAAATAAATTCACTGAGTTAGTGTAACAAGTTCCAATTGTTTGGCGAGCATTTTATGCGAGGAACGTGCGGGTATGAAGATTGCCTTGACCCGGTAAAGATTTGCTCTCGATTTTATTAGTTTTAACCCTTTTGTATAAAAAACCTTACACGCTGTTTTGAGGTGGGTACACCTACTTATAATATATTTGTGTATTTCGCGTAACATTTTATGTGCCGTGCCTGAAATTGTGTACTGATATTTGATAAGTATACACGGTGATACACACCATTACAATGCAGACAAGGTTTCAGGTATATGTAATGTGCATGTGCATATGTCATAGACCTGAAACAGCATGTCTGCTGCATTATGTCAGACATTTTGTCAGCGTTTTTAGTGGCCAATCAATCGGTTAGGTTATGTGGTATGTAGGGCAACGGCCGTTTTTTTTATTAACTGAAAACGCATATACGTACCTACGCAATGTCTGAACCATCCACTTATACTGTAATAACTGTTTGCAAAAAATAAATATTCCTATTTTTTTTATTTAACCGTACACTACTGAGTACCAAAATGAAGTTTTATATTCATTTTTTTTTTTTTTTTTTCTCTTTTTATTAATTTTTTTTTTTTTTTTTTACATCTCAGACCCACGAAACATCATATTGATATTTGTCTGTAGGTGCATCAATACATATATATAAATAAATTGTATATACCAGAAATACATTCATATTAATTAATTACAATAGATCTTATAAACTCAAATACAAATCTACAATACTATACAACAATACAAGAAAAAATACAAATATTACCAAAATCAAAATAAGTCTCTTTTATTTAATAACATATTCATTAATTCTGTATTTTGCCCCTTTTTTTTTTTTTAAATAACATAAAACTTTTATTTAATAACATATTCATTAATTCTGTATTTTGCCCTTTTTTATTTTTTTAATTTAATATCCATTTTGACACGACATGGGATTTTATTAAATATTTTTGGTATGACATATTTTAATGTTCTTTGTCCATATTTATTTATGACCTTCGGTATTCGTAGTCCTTCTTTAACCGTAAATCTGGTACTATGTTTATGAATCAATCTATGCTTATATGTCCCATCTTCATGATATCGTGTAATTAGTTTGTACCACAAGATAGCATTAATTGGCATAGAGCCTTGTTTCTTGAAGAGTTCCTGTATATCTTTAGTAGCACTTTCTTTATTTATTAATTTTATAGCCGAATTTTGAATATTTTGAATTTTTCTAATATTAGTTTTGCAAGTTAGACCCCAGCTAGTTATTCCATACCTTATTACCGATTCCGCTAAAGATTGATATATAGTTTTCATAGTCTGTATCGGAACATAGTATTTAATCTTGTGCATACATCCCAATACAGTTCTCAACCTCTTACATACCTTATTTACCTGAATATCCCATTTGAAAAATGTATCTATGGTAATACCAAGATATACGTATTCATTAACTAATTCAATTTTTTCACAATTACACGATGCATTAATTCCGGAATGCAAGCAATCAAAATTATGGGAAATAATATTTATTTGATTACTCACAGTTATATGAGGTGACCTTACATTTGAAATACATATTTAAAAAATTTCATTATATTGTTGTATTAGAGTATTGTAATGTAAAATGTTCGCTATGTCCTTACCTATGTAGACCGAGGTCTAGGAGGGAGATGCTTGTTAGTTTAGTTGTCATGACGCTCGCCTAGTGATCTCATAGCCGGTGATTTTAGCACCATTCCAGTCCTTTTTTCATAAAATAGGCTTTTGGCTCGGTTTGAGAATAGGAAGAATATTTATGCGATTCATATTCTGTACTCGCATTCGCATCTCTTTAAAAAAAAAAGGAAAGATGCTGAAGAGGTTAGACTTATCCGTTACAATATCTACCATGTTAGTAGAGTCTCTATAATGACAATGCAATCAATTAAATTAAATTAATCATTTAATTTAACATATAAAGTTCCGATATACCATTTTTTCTTTACCAATAGGTACATAGATAATACCTTGAAGCGTCTTTCACGCAAAAACGGCGCTATATAAATCATCACAAACATAAACTAAATCATACACAATACACAATACTATAGGAGCGTTTGAGGAAGGACGAGGGACTTAAATTGACTCAGAACTTCCAAGAGACTGTCAAGGTCTTTTGGAAGGAAGTTAAAAAGTCCCGAAGTGACACGAAAAGAGGTAGTGTGAATGCTATAATGTCGAGGAATGGAAAGATGCTTAGGAACCAAAACGAAATAAAAGATAGTTGGAAGGAATTTTTTGAAGAAATGTATGAGAGTAATGGGAATGTGAGTGAGGATTTCTTTGAGGCGTCCAATGGATGTATGAATGATGACGACAGTGTAAATGAGATAACTGTGGAAGAAATCAAAAGAGCACTGAAGCACATGAAGATTGGCAAGACTGTGGATTGCTGCCGAGTACATTAAGAGTGGTGGTCCAGTAATACTCACGTGGCTTCATAGACTTTTCAATCAATGTTTAGAGAACAGCTACACTCCTAAGGATTGGAAAAGAGCTGTTATCATGCCTCTATACAAAGGAAAAGGGTCGCGAATGGACTGCGCGAGCTATCGGGCCATTAGCCTATTGAGCTCTGTTGGCAAACTGTATGCGAGAATTTTGATAGAAAGAGTGAGGTTAACAAGGAAGGAAAAGGTGTAGGATGTACAAGGAGCATTCATGTGTGAAAGAGGATGCATGGACCAGATTTTCTCACTGCGCCAGATGACGGAAAAGTTTTTGGCAAAGAACCAAAAACTTTTTTGTGCCTTTGTGGATCTCTAAAAAGCGTATGACAGAGTGATAAGACGAAAGTTATGGAAGGTTTTATCTGAATACGGGGTAAAGTGTAAACTCATACAGGCAATTGCATCCCTGTACGAAGAAAGTAGTGCTTGCGTGAGAATTAATGGGGCATTCACATCATGGTTTGATATTACAAAAGGTGTCAAATAAGGATACGTAATTTCACCATGGATTTTCAACCTGTATATGGATAAATGTATGAAAGAACTGAAGGAACTAGAAGTTGGAGCGAAAATGGACGGACTCATCATATCCTGCCTACTATACGCAGGCGAAGCAGTATTAGTGGCTAACAGTGAAGCTGATCTGCAGTGCCTGGTTTCCAGGATATCCGATGTATGCATGCAAAGTGAACTTCTGATGAATGTCAGCAAATCAAAAGTGATGGTATTTGAGAGAGACATAAGAGTGACTAAGTGTGATGTAGTTGTAAACAATGAATGCTTAGAACAAGTGAGTTTGTGTATTTGGGAAGTGTGTTTAGTAGAGACAGCAAGGCTGAGAATGATATCGAAAGGAGAGTGACTGCGGGAAACAAAGTTAATGGAGCTCTAAATGCAATTATGGCCAATAAAAATCTGTCAAAGGAAGCAAGATTAGCGGTACATAATGGCGTTCTAGTGCCAACCCTGATGTATGGAAATGAAGCCTGGAATTGGCAAAAGAGGAATGAAAATATACTGAATGCGGTCACTAAGACGCTTGTGTGAAAAATCTTTGGCCGGTAGAGTGAGGAATGAACAAATTAGACGTGAATGTAATGCTGGCTGTAGTGTGGTAGATAGAATAAAGAAAGGAGTGCTGAGATGTGGAACGCATTAACGAGGAAAGGATGGTTAAGAATATATGTGAGGCGAGTGTTGAAGGCAACAGGAATAGAGGGCGTCCGCGAAAGATCTGGCACGATTTGAGGATGGCCCCGTTAAAGGCCGCAACAACCGTAGAACTTGGATAGAAGAGTGTGGCGTTCAATCCTCTCTGCGTACCCCTGCGGCGAAACGGCGTGATGGTTAGTTAGTTAGTTTTTTTACACAATACTCGTACTGAAATCTATATCTCTCATATATATATGATATTCACAAACACAGGTTGTCTCGTACCTGGTAGCAAAAACTCAAAAAGAATTACCAGGTCGCAAAGTAAATTCAGCAATAAGCCTCGCATTAGGCTTCACTTGGATCTCGACTTCTGGAGTGAACGGATGTGCTTGCCATCAACTCAAAACAGAACTCGAAATACAAGGCAAAAAATTCCTTTGAAAATGGCCAGTGCTATCTGTCCGAAACGTTGGGTACATAATAACAGTCTTTCTCAAGACTACAATACGCGGGTTATGTGATTTATTTTTCTATCTTCTATCTATATGTGATTTATTTTTCTATCTTCTATTTATATGTGATTTATTTTTCTATCTTTTATCTATATGTGATTTATTTTTCTATCTTATTCTTCTTCTTCATCAGCCTTCATCTCTCCACTGCTAGATATAGGCCTCTTCTATACCCTTCCATCCTTTTTTGTTGTTTGCTAATTGAAGCCATTTATTTCCCCCCACAGGGACTATATCGTCGGCCCATCTCTTTTGAGGTCTTCCGATGCCTCTTTTATTCTCCCAAGGTCTCCATTTCAGAACTCTGGGAGGCCATCTTGTAGCATGTCTTGCCTTGCAACATGTCCTGCCCATTGCCATTTTAGCTTCTCTACACGATCCATGATATCCACTACTCTAGTTCTGCGCGTAATTTCGTCATTTCTAATTCTATACATTTAGCTTTTATTTACTATCAAAAAGCATTTGACTCAGTTGAAAGGTGAGCAATCATCGAATGCGAGAATAGACTAGATAAATACGATTAGTAAACTTTATATATGAAAATGCAACTATGAGTGACGACGACACTAGAACTGAAAAAATAAAAATAGAAAAAAGGTGTCCGACAAGGTGACACAATCTCGCCTAAACTCTTCTCGTTAGCCTTAGAACATGTATTTAAGACCCTGAATTGGCATAACGAAGGTGTGAAGATAGCTGTCACATATTTAATTCACCTAAGATTTGCTGACGACATAGTAGTTGTAAGTAAAAATATCAAAGAACTAAGTATAATGTTAAAAGAACTACACGAGGCTTCGAGCAAAGTTGGTCTTAAGATGAATATAAACAAAACAAAAATTTTGAGTCCAGAGAACAAAGTCATCAGTGATAATAATATTGAAATAGTAGATGAATATACATATATATTATAGATATTACTAAAACCTATAGTTCACATATTTAATTTAAGCATTACAAAAGGTATTTTCCCGTCCCAACTAAAAACGGCTAAAATCACACCTATATACAAAGCTGGCAATAGAGACGATCCAAATAACTACCGACCTATATCCATCCTAAATTTGCTATTTAAGCTGCTAGAGAAATGTGTTTGTAATCAATTCACCAACTTTTTAGAAAAACATCAAATTTTAGCCAACAACCAGTTTGGATTTAGAAAAAATCGGGGTACACAAGAAGCAATACAGGAAGTTATTGGTTACAGTTCAGACAAACTTGACAATAATAAAAAATGTATAGCAATAGCACCAGACTTGACGAAAGCTTTTGACACAGTTTCACATGAAAAAATGCTTCACAAACTAAAACAGACTGGACTTTGGGAAACAAGTTACAACTGGTTCAAAACTTACCTTATACACAGAACACAATTTACACAACTTGACAAAACTAAAAGTGACGAACATTACATCAAATACGGAGTCCCTCAAGGAAGTACACTAGGACCTGTTTTATTCCTCCTATACATAAACGATTTATGCAAGCTAACAACGGGGGGTAAAGTAGTTACTTTTGCAGACGATGCAATACTCCTGTTTCACGCTTCAACATGGGATCTTGTTTTCAAAGCAGCTGAACTGGGTTGCAACATAGTAAAACACTGGCTGGAAAATAATTTGCTAACAGTCAATCTCAAAAAAACTAAGTATTTGATATTCAACATAGATAAAAGAGGGCAGCCATCTAGCGATATAAAATTGACTATGCATGATTGCCAACACCAAAACTGTGCTTGCACCCCCTTGGAAAATGCAGATAGTGTGAAATACTTGGGAATCACAGACAGGCACCTAAACTGGAAACTTCACATTGAACTATTATCGGGAAAACTTCTAAAACTCATCTATCTATTTAAATCCATACGTAATATTTTTAATAAACAGCAACTCAATACTATCTATTATGCTCTTGCCCAGCCATTTTTGAACTATGCGATTCCAAGTTGGGGAGGTACTTACAAAACCACATTAAAACCAGCTATAACGGCACAAAAAACCTTGCTCCGAGTCATTAATAAGAAACCAATTGCATACCAATCAGACAGACTATTCAGAGAATTTAATGTACTGGACGTTAGACAGCTGTTCGTTAAGTCTACCCTCATCTTCTACATCAAAAACACAAACCACCTAACAGCAACCAGTAACTCGCATTCACATAATACTAGACAAGCATTACGAAACCTTGATGAAATACCAAAAACCAAGACAAAACATGGACAGAAAAATTACTCATACATAGGGCCTAAAATATTTAACATATTTAAAACAGACTCCCGAAAATCAGAATATACTCAATAAATAAAATAAAAGCTTTAGCAAACAACTGGCTTACCTCCAAAGGTAGAATAGCAACTGAAAACTTACTTACTGTAATTGCATAACAATGTCTATAAATAAAAATATATACCTATATAAATAAATTAATTAATTAAGGAAAATAAAAAATAATCTTAAGCTAAACTTTAACCCTTTTTACATTAAACAATTATTCTACACATATTTACACTTGGACTTATGACTCATTCAACTTAACACTAACACTGCACTTGATACTTTGTAGATACATAAGTCCTATCTTATGAAAATAAATATCACTGACGAATTTAAAAAAATATTATAATTGTGTTCTATAACGCCACTCTGGGACAGGCGTAGCCTAGTAGAGTGGCATAATCCACAAATTTAACAACAACAAAAAAATGTGTTATATTGTTGTTATTAAATTAGTATTAAGTACCTTTATTTGTAAACAAGGATTTTTTTGAAATAAATAAATAAATATACCTAGGACACAGGATAAAATGGACAAAGATAACCAAAAAGCTGAAGTGCCAAGACGAATAGGAATGAGCTGGGCTGCTTTTGACAAACTCAAACATATCTTTGAGAACAGATCCCAATAAGCCTAAAAAGAAAGCCTTTGAATCATACATACTGCCAGTGATGACGTATGGAGTGGAGACTATGGCCCTTACAAAGAAAAGTGTAGAAAAGCTCAAATGCACGCAACGATCCATGGAGAGATCCATGCTTGAAGTAAGCCTAAGAGATAGAATTAGATTTTTTTATATGCATCCACATAATCATATGCGCTTGGCTCATCCATTTTGGAAAAAAGGAAAATATAATTTGTAGAATTATTTTTATCATTTTATTAAGATTTTTATTATATCATAATAATCTGTCAGATAAATACTTAATTTCACGCGCCTGGTATGTGCATTACTTAGCAGATATCGTATTTCTAGAGATTATTAAGAACGAATACCCATCCTTCTTATTTTCTATTGCCTGAGTTCGAATTATGAAGTCCATCACCAACGAGAGCTATCTATCCTATCCTTTTGATCTAATCACATGGACAATCTTTTTACGCCCATTCTAAGGGAGCGTGTTTGCCTTCGAGGTAGCCGAGCGTAGCGGTAAAGACAGATACATTGTACATCTGTTTGTTCAATTTCTCAGTCATAGATAGAAAGTGTTGTAAAAAATGCTTAAATTGAAGACCCATTACTGACTCTGTACTGTATTTTAACAATACCATCAATATTTTCGCTTCGCGGACACGCACTGTTACTCTACCATTTTTAAGTTGTGCTGGCATCGTAATAAGCAAATATGGATGAATTTTTAAAAATTATATGTCGATCTAAATCCTAGAATACGAAGTGGTCAGTTATAAAAAAGCTTTTTTATCAATCCATACAATTTTATTTATTTAAAATTGGTTTTATGAGCTAAACTTTATTAAGTAAACATCCATCACAATAATATCCAAGCAATAAAATCATAGCATGATCAGATCATTGATAAAAACAACAGACAATACCATATTATTAGATATACTTTTATACGTGGTATTAAGTCATTAAGGTATACCCTAGAAAATTTTAATAATACTCTCATAACCCACAACGACCGCATCAAATCACCATATTCATTATTTGCCATCCGGCTCATTTGCGTTTGTATTCCAAAATGACATGTAATCTTTCAAAAGCATCTGAAATGAAATAATAATATACAATATCATTTTGTAACTACTAAAAACGGTATAATGTTTTAAAGATTTTTTTTCAAATCTTAGGGGCTGAAGTCGACGTATTTACATTTAAAATACTACCCCGAGATACGTAATGGACCGTAACTTCAATTACTTTTTTCTTGGAGTGGATTAAGTTAAAAAGGGTCAAATGACGAAACGATTTAGTGGAGGTCCAGTGGAGACCACCTAGAAACAATAATAAAATGGTCGATATTTAACGGTAGCACTTCTCGCCTATCTTTATGTGTGTTAAATATTTTAAGGCTTCCTTAATTAGCTTTTTAAGGGCATTATTGAAATGTTTCGGTAGTTTCCTTTCACAGTCAACCGACAGACCGATCTGGTTTTACTTCTAAATTTAATTACGACAAAAAATGTCCATACCTTTCATCATTGAAGTTATTTCAACATCAAAGGAGAACTTTATTTGGCGCTTTAAGCAAAAGTGTGTTTTATGAATTATAATTTTATTAAATATTTAGCCATACGACAAAATATTTAATAAAATTATTATGTTCCGTGATTCCGGGTATAATTTACAATTTCCCCCAATTTCCGTATTCCCTGAGCTATTCAAGTTCCCTGGGCCTGGTTGAATTCAGCATGCATCAAAAATTTATGAAATAAGTAACTATATATTATTTCACACATATGTCAGAAAATAAAATATGAATACACAATATTCATGCAATGATTATTCAGTGGAATTATCATCCAACCGATGAGTTTGAGGGTTGGCCTTTGATTGATATCCCTAAATATATATGTATTCTCAAATTAAAGATTTAAATTATTGCGTCTGTCTTAAAAACATCTTGAATCATTTAATATTTTTAACGCAAGTTATTTCTATCCAATTATTATAAAAATTCTAGACCCAACAATCAGTATCTTATTTAAAATAAGCCATATTACTTTATCAATTGTCTATTTGAGTCCATTGTCCACTTCGCGTTATCTCCAGAACTCGGTTAGATTCGACTAATTGAGGTCTGGCTCATATCGCAGGTCTAGCCACTACCTTCAATTTGTATTGATTCTAAACCGATATTCAAATTCCAGTCTTCTTGACACTTTTTACAAGATCTTACACTTAGTCGAAATGTATTGTCCTAAATCTTAAGTCCACAAGTTAAGTTCTTTATTTTGTTGCTTGGTCGCCTGATCTTGTATGTTCTTGCGTTTTTTCTTGACGTCTTCAAGTCCCTTGACTTGAAGACGTCAAGGACTCGGTTTATATCCTCTCCACGGTGGCTGAACGTGCTTCCTTTATGCGCAGCACTTTTATTTTGTTCTGGTTCAGGTACATTACTTTACGCCGTGATCGATACGAAACAATCAGCAATCGCGTCCAAATGTGATTAATCACATTCATGCTGTCAAGCCGCCCGACAATACTATTCGACTCATGTTTTTATTTAATTTTATCTTACGTTCCAGGTAAACTGCTGGCCCTGAATTTTTAATCAATGCATATCTGACCGGTAGTCAAAATACATTACATTATGTTCAAAGTATATCACGACACACATTAATAATAATAATTGTACAATCTGCAATCTTCGCAATGAATGGCGTACAATATTTTGATCGAGTACCTGATCGGTTTCGTACGACAGTGGTACAAGAAACAATGCGTTGTATATCTATACTAACTTTGACAGCAATAAAACGTATTTTTGCGGGTATAAGTAGAGTGGATAGGATACCACGTTCCGCTGTTCTGACAAACAACCCTAGCTTCGTTCGCATTTATATATCTTGCGGCATCTGAACGGACTATATTCTATTAGACGGCCCTCGCAGCACAGTGGGTATGACACTGGCTTCTCATACTGAGGGTCCGTACTCGATTCCTGGTGAGGTCACAATTAAAGTATGCGATTTAGTCAAGCGTGGATGTTTTGTGATATGTTTCGCTTCTGCAATTGAGTCTCTTGGCTGTAGCGTAAAATTAAAAAATGTATATCTTTTGCGGATATTTACATATCTTTTGGCATCAAATATATATTATTAGTAACATCTACTCATCATAGGATCCACCGTGGATATACCTCAAACCCTCGCTATTCACGACCAAAATGGTCACAGAAGTTGGAGTACACAATGTACTTACGATTAATGGGCACGACATAGTCTCAAGTCATAATTTAATAATAAAAACTCATTTGCATAAATAATATTAATTAGTAAAATATATATTCTTCACATATTTGTTTATAAATCCTAGTATATTTTTATTTACTATTACGTATTTTATCGTCCATGTACAATTCGTATTCACTGTAGTATTCACTTATGTTATTCGTATTCACTGTAGTATTTGTAGACTACGGTAGGTAATCAAATAAATGTGACGAGTATTTTAAAAAAATAATTGTAAAAAAAAGTAACCCATAAAAACCAAGTTTTTATTATACTCCCTTTCTTAGTAAAATATAACAACAATTAAAGACGAATTAAAACATATAACATAACACTAAACTTACAGTAATCTATAACTATAAAACTCAATGTCTGTCTGTCTGTCTGTTCTCTATACAAACCCACACCGTTTGTCCGATTCGATTCAAATTTTGCATACTTATGCTTTAGGACCCGGCGGGTAACATAGGCAACATTTCTCTCCTATTCTCACACCCGTTCCCCTCCCCCTAACATATTTTCGATGCAAATCTGTACCGTTTGACCGATCGGACTCAAAATTTGGAAACTTATTCTCAAGGACTCGGCGGATAACATAGGCAACACTTCCCCCCTATTCTTATACCTCCCCCTTACATTTTTTCGATGCAAATCTGTACCAATCTGTAATCAATTTAGATTTTCGACATTACCTATTATGCATAACGAAGGAGTAATTCAAATTTAGAAAATATTCCGCGACGTTATCGGGCCGCCGTAATCAAACTTTTCTAATGATTCCAATTTGAAAAAAACAATAAAATTTCGAAAAATCCGATATTATAATATAATTATTTTTTTTTAACGAAAATTTGATAGATCTTCTTGATCGTCGCCACAAGTCTACTTGCCAAGTTTCAGTTCGATTGGATCACGGGAAAAGGGACAAAAATCGATCTAAAATTTTTGTTGACGGCAAGCAAGCAGACGCCACGAGATAATATAAAGGGAGTAATAAAAACGAACAAAAAATTCAAACAAAAATATCTTACTTTACACAATTGAATAGGTAGTAAGGAATACCTCCGTTCCGAAAAGAAGTCGCGGCGATTGATTTTTTTGTTCCGATATTAAAATTTGCGGTTGTAGTTGAAGGACGGGGTTTCCAATTTTGAACGCACACCGTTAGGTTCAGCGAAATCTATTAGATCACAAATTTAACGCAATTTGTTCAGCTAGGTTGGCTATTAAAGCAAAACATTATTCAATAATGCTTTAAAATCAATTTTAGACAAAAAACAGTCGTAAAATAAATGTTCTTTTGAACCCGACATACCGCACGCTATACGTCAGTTTAGGCGGGGAACAGAAGTCACGTAATGTTTTAGCATATATAAATTATATTTATTTAAATAGAATAGACAAAAATTAATTTTATTTATTTTACTAAAATTATTGCTCTTTTAAATAAGAAAATCAGAAAATGATAATTTATTTAAAAAAAAAAAAAAAATATATATTAATATTATAATATATATATATATATATATTTATATATATATATAGAAGACAGCAAGAAAATATCAGCGATGCCACGATTAGGTAGCTCAGATGTTGGCCATGCTAAAGACTTCAATAATAGATGACTTTTTCATACATAAGAAGTTGTGTGAAAGTGAAAGAAAGCTACTGCAGCAGTATAATATTTCTGGCTAACGAAGAAAAATTAAGAATACTAAATCCTAACGATTCACAGTAAAAAGTATATTTGATTAAATTCAATTTATTGAACTAAATTTCCCATATGTAGTACAGACTCGTAATTTATTAATTCCTCACTCTATCGTACAGATGTTAATCTATCTACTTACAACTCATAAAAACGGTGTAGTCAATCAACAAGAATATAGCGATGGCGCCACTCTCCACGCTCAATCTCCACGGATAATATTCCTTGTAAACCAATCCTTCGCGAAAACATTTAAAGCACTCGTATTTTGGTAAATTTTGAAAGGCACTATAAATAAATTGGTAACTTCAACCATATCGCGTGACTTTCGGATAAGTGTTTGTAATGGAAGGTCCCAAAATACCATCTACGAGGCGTCAATTTCTGTCACAATTGCCACCGGCATTTCCGGCCGAAGGTGTTATTAAATAAAAAGCAACGAGACAAGGCCGCCTCTGGACCGGATCGCGACCGGACTCACCCCCGGTGGCGGTTCTTCCCGCGGTGGTCGCGGTCGACAATCGATTTATAAGTAGGGATAGATTTAGCGTGAAATATTTTTTACGATATTGAAATTTAGCTGTTATTGATTTTGTAGAGTGACGGATGAGACGAATGACGAATGATGAATGCGACGAATACAATTGAAGAATAAATTCTCAAAATCTACGATGTTTAATAATATAGTACATGAGACGATGATTCCAATGATACATTGTTCGCTTACTTTTAAGAGATGACTGTGACCTCCTGTCGTCGTGAAATTTTATTTTCTGCACTAAAAAATACCGTCAAAATGACGGTACTTTTACAAGTCGGTTCCTAAAGAATAAGTATTTACTTATTTGTAGGCCCATGAAATAATAATAACGACTTTCTTCGGCCACTTAATTTTTTTTAGATGCGAATTCAAACGAAATTACGGACGTTACATGAAGTTACGGGGACACACAGACATATGGACAGACAGACGGATAGACAGATGGACAGACAACCAAATTATTATATTTAGATGACATATATTATTACTATTGATAACTGTTTACAAAGTCTGTATTAAGATCGTAAAGTGGAGAAAGTAAATATCTATTTTTTTGTATTATTTGAAAAAATATATATATTATCATGATTTTTCCATATGACCAAAAAACCCAAAGCGTTTTATTAGGATTCTCTGAAATCCATTATTTATTTTAAGAAAGGAATTTAAAAATATTATGATTTTATTTTTAATTATTTATTTATTTACTTTAACAAAGACATTTAAAAATATTATGATTGTATACTATATTTAAATACACAAACGCAAACAACTTCTATGTAGATACAAGTGCAGCTTATTGTTATAGTGGTTGAGGTATTCGCCAATGATCGAGTGGTCGAGGATTCGAGTCTCATCCAAGTTATTCGTATTTTCATAGAACTTCAGTTTGAAAATATTGATTATATTTATGTGCAACTCTTTTTGTAAATGAAAAAATAAATATAGGTACAATATTTAAATAAACTCTGGCGAAAACTTACCCGCAGATACCCATATATCTTATTTAACAAGCTTTACATGAAGAAAAAAATGGAACTTCCTATGTTTAATTTATAATTCAAGAAAGTACAATATTTCAAATGAGTAAAATTAACAATTTACTCATGTTTTAAAACATAATCAATGTTTTAAGACGATCGTCGGGCAAAGTGAGCGAAATTGATCATTTTTTGTCATATTTTCTTATTCGTTTTTATTGCATTTTTGTATGGAAAGTTATCATATTAAAATTTATTAATTAGGTTCTATATGTTTATAATAAGGATATCTTCTTAATATGACATAAACTAAATTATAAATCAATTAATAAATTACCAAACCTACAATGTTTTAAAAATGAAGAAAATTGCTCCACTTTTCGGGCTGTACGGACACGTGGAATGCCTTTTTAAAAAAATACTATTACAAAGTAAACGATTTTCTTAAATTCATTGAAATTATTGCAAATTCTCTCAATTTATGATTTAATAAATACTTTTTTTATATTTTATATTTTGCGCGATTTTTTTAACCCTTTTTATGTAATGCATAACTTTTTTTGAAGCTCAAACACTAACAGTCACATAATTAATTTTATTAGATACTCAATAGATAGAAACAATAAGTGGACCTAGATAAAATCTATACAGAATAAGCTGTATAAAGTTCTGAAACCGAGGCTAGAGCCGAAGATAGAGATTATGCGTCTTTAGATAAATGGATTTTCTGATTTACATGTATACTTATTACCTATATGTATACTTACATATTATATTTAGGTATATGTACATGTATTTTTATGTACACGTCTCGTAAGAAAAATCTGTGTAGACACAGGCAAAACATAAAATGAAAAACGTAGGCGTAGGCAGAGAGGATAGAAACCACACTATTCTATCGCCCACTTTCATACATCTTCTCATACACGCTTTTCGGTTTTGCAGCCTTCAATAGGGACGTCCTGCAGTATTAATTAGGTTTATCTGATCATACAAGGTATTTCGCTGACACCCTCTTTCCCTTTGCCTTTTGCCAAGAAAAGAATCAATTTAACAATCGTATCCGAGAAATAAAAAAAATATAGTTTAATATCCCGAAATAATTTAATTTGTTCCAGATTAACATTCAATAGAAACGTATTAAAATATATATTTTGTAATTAAGATAAATTATAGAAGTCTCACAGAGTCGATGCTATTTGTATGAGAAACGCGTAGTGAAGTCTTTTATACGATAGCCCAGGGCTTGCAACCTGTATGAGCTGGCTTAAGTTAGTTAAGAAGTAAGTTAAGAAGGCTACATAATAGAACGTTCACCAATTTCATCGTAAGAACATCTAAACATTATCAATTTTTTTTAAAGTTATATGTATGTTCCAAATTGAAATCTTTCATATATTTGAAGGTACTGTATTAGAGACATCTATAGTCCTTCTCATGATAGAATATATATAGATTTCGCAAATATATATACATATATATATATATATAAATATATATCTTGTGACTAATATATTTACCTCCTCTCCGCGTTGGACGGTCGATCTCCGCCGATATATTTAAAAGATCTGACCGACCATGTCACATCGTTTCATCGATAACACTCAATCTCAACTCATCTCGAACATGATATACACGCCTTTAAAGAGAAATGCCTTTAAAATGACATATATAAAAGTTTTGTTAATATATAAATCAGGACATCCTTGTTCTTAATGGCAAACTTTCAAACCAGCGTCATGTAGCGGTCCATTCTGGATTGATGCGTACATCGCCAGTTTCCGAAACCTTCGCAGAGAAAGTTCCCTTAACAAGACAAAAAGAAATTAAAGAAAATTGTAACACATAATTTACGAATTTTTAATTAGCGAAATTGGGAATACATACTGTGAATTAAATTATCGCACAGCTGACGACTGGCATTGTTTGGTGCAATGCGGACCTGCCAGGTGATAAATATCAAAATCGTAAATGTACATTATTTTTAATAAAACATTTTTATTTACGCAGATGAAAATTATTTATTTCAATTGTATCATAATTTCAATAATGTACATATTATATATTACATAATTTTATTTTATTTTAGTAATATCATATTCAGATCATTTTTTTTCCTTTGTCTATAATATAATTAATTAACACCATTATTAAATTGTAAACATTTAATTATTACTATTACTTAATTTTAATTGGTAATAAGATTTATTCACAAATGTTATATAAATAATAAATATTCTTGAACATTATACTACTGGAAGAGCACTGTCTGCTATAATACAGTAAATTACTAGTGTAGCAGGCAGGGCGTCAAACCAATTTAGTGTTTACTTGCTGCCAAGACACTCAACAATGAAAAAAGCTTCATTAAATTTTGTAAACACTGTAAACATTTGTAACATTGAACATTGAATAAACATTTGAATTTGAATAATAAGTGAAAACATATATTCAATTTAAATACATGCATGGGTGAACGAGGAATTTTATCAATATCATGAAGTAAAAACTCGAATAGAAGTGGCAAGAAGTTAGTTCCTCAAAATGAGACCATCATTTTCTAACCGTGACCTAAGCCCGCTCGTGGTTCGATGTTATATTTTCGCCATTCTATTATGTGGGATGCAGGCATGGATACTAAACCAAGAACTAACCCGCAAAGTTTAGGCTATTGATTCTGGCTCTACAGACGAATACTGATTGGATAGAATAAATATAGGGTAGATAGAGTGACGAGTGTTGAAGTCCTCCAGCATATGGAAAAAGGCTGAGAAGTGATACGAACGGTCAAGATAAGAAAACTTGAGAGTCTCGGATATTTTATGAGAAAACCAAAGTATAGTCTAATCCAGCTCATCATCCAGGGGGAAATAAGTGATAAAAGAAGCGTAGGAAGACTGGTGTAAGCATATCGCGACTGAGTTGTTCCGTGCGGCGGCGGCGCGCGGCGCGGTTAGTCGTAATCGCCGATATGATCGCCGACCCCCGATTATTTAAGTTTTAATAACACTGATTCTTCATCAGGATGGATACACACTGTACATGTGCTTGCACCACAGAGACAGCGAAGAGGTTTAGCGTGGTCGCCTCGCCGCGCCGCTTACACAGCGTCAACAACATAGCGAGAATTACCGCTTTAGCATTTAAATAATGCATAACTGGGTGGTGAAAGTGTAGAGCCGATATGGGAGCTATTGCACATAAAACGGCCCTGGGTATGCGGTGAGTCCCTCTTCGCTGTAGATGTACACGCATCCATCATGCCTATATCCATCTAAGTGATTTCGAAGATAATGGACGCGACCACAATTTTTAAAATCGTAAAAATATTTTTTTTATAGGTAGCACGATCCACGATTGACTGCTGAAATGGAAAATTGGGTTCCCGCAAAAATCACGATTACATTGATAGCTGTGCCAATTTTAGTCTACATTACTCTCTCGCTAGTAGAACTTCGCAATTGAGAAGTTTCATGAAGTGAATAGTACTTAAATTGTTTTATTTCATAATTTGTTCAGTACTATATTTAACTTAATGGAAATAAAATATAGAACAAAACTAATAAACCAGTGAAAAAATTTTTTGAAATCTGTCAAGAAATAACAGAGAAAAGTAATATTGTAGTTAGTTTAGAGATTTTAGCGCGGAATGATTGACGTCACGCGTCCGCATATCCGGGCGCCGTAGCACGAGCCGCGATGTGCACCGGATACGAGAGATGACGTCTCGCAACTCCACTGGACGGAACATTATTATATATGCAAAACGCAAATTTAAAATTCAATAACATTATTAGTTTTTCAGATATGTTATTTTGCTTTCAGACTTTTGTTCAGTTTTATTAAAATTTTCATTTCCTTTCATTAAAAAAAATAGGAAAGATCTCCATTATTTTTTTATTGTCCCTACATAGTCATTATACTTTTTTTTCTCTTGTCTTCTTAGTTCTTATTGCAGGTTGCAATAAAAGCTAGTGCTAATTTCCGAATAGAAGTCATCGGCCCACCGTGATTTATTCGGATGACCCTCCAGACCCACCGGTTCCTGGCTATAAACATTAAAATATTTATCATCAATAGCTATAGATTTATAAAATAAATCTATTAGTAATGAAAATACTTTGCCATCTTTTCACAATTTTATTCGACCAAATTGTGTTATTTTCAAAGTTTTAGCAATTCTTTCATATTGTTAAAGAAAATATTTTTCATGGAAGAGAATAAAATTGCACACGTAATACATACGACAAGATGGCTTTTCGCTATTATTACGGTTAATACTTCGAGTAATACTTCATGATTCGTAACTCGGAATACTACCCACGATCTTGATACTGAGTGTAAATATGGAATCACGAACGTGAGGTAATCACTTACTAACTGCATAAAATTCACTTGCATGTGGGCACAAACACATAAACCCTTATTTGCAAAATCACTTTAACAATAAAATCCTACACCCGTGTCGTATGTTACTTCAACAATACCTAAATATAATTTATTATCTTTATCTTGCCGAGATGATAAGGAAGAAACTCAATGTACCGAATAAACATACTTAACCCGGAACCACCCGCGTTGTGAAATTGTTAACGTATATTTTAAAGGGATGTTTTCTGTGTATCTTATCCAATGGTAGTTTTACTGCTTTTACAAATCTGCTCATATGTATCGCGGAAACGCCTCTGAAATTAGTGAACATGGATCAATAATACAAGTATAACACATTACAAAACACAAAAATTAAGAATACTAAGATTAAGTTGAAAATATTGATATTTTTTTCACATTTTATTTCAATCATTTAAACTATGATGGAGATACGTAACCAAGTTTTTACTAATAGATTTTGCCCGTCAAAATTCTGTTTCTTCATATGACAATCTATAAAAACAACAGATATTTTCAAGATATTACAAGATTATATATAATTTTAACCGAATTTATTTCTACCGGCTTTGAAATTACTTGGATTTTTCTTTAATAATGATGTTTTATAAAAATAAAGTAATATTTTGTCGTTATGCGAGAATGTCACATTTTTAATTATAGCCTACAATCGTAACTGAAATGCAAGTATATTTCAAATAAAATTATTTTAAAATCAAATAAATAAAAATAACCTTGTTATACACCACTGATATTTATTAAAAATCCAATCAGGTTTCGCTATTACCGTAGCTTCTTTAGGGATCTTATCTTAAGTTAAGATCCCTGAAGAAGCTACGGTAGTAGCGAAACCTGGTTGGATTTTTAATAAATATAAGTGGTGTATGACAAAGTTATTTTTATTTATTTAATAATAATGTCGCACCACCAAGTGTTTGCTTCCTTTGAATATTTTATAATCGTCGGTCACTTCTATGATAAACATACGTACAGTATACCAGCGCGTAGGTACTATTGTTTTCAAATAAATTAATAAACTAAGCTTTACATGTACAATTTATCATAATATAATTTATCATAATATAATAGATCAATTCGATAGAGAAGGTCCCTATCAACTAATCTACGTAAAATTGTACATATCAATGCATTTTTTCTTGTCATTTTCGACAAGCCTTGCAATAAAATTGTGCCATGCTTTCTTACATTATTGTATCTTTTAAAGTTTTTTTGTATATTATTAACTCATATCACAAATATATTTTTCTGTGAATAATTTTCTGTTTTATTCCTACAAAAGGTAGACAATATATAATAAGTATGTACCTATGTAGTAAGATGGCAACACACTATATTTTCAATTTCTAACTTTTGCAAACATTGATTGGCTATGTAAAATCAGTAATTTAATTTCGAAGCTTTACTATCCTAATCTAGAAAATATATTTTAACACTACGTCTTAGATTTTACATAGACGAGTCCGGAAGTACGGAAATCTCAATTTGTCAAAAAACCCATGCCATGTTTACTACGGATATGTACTACTACACTACCTACTGAAATGCAATTTGTATTGGATCGTAGAGACATTGACGTTGAGAAGTCGTGGTGACCAGCGTGAGCAGTCGCGAGTTGAGCGCCGATCAGACGATTTTATCTTATTTAAACGAAGATTTTGTTTATCTAAATTGGTATCGTGACCCACTAGGGCCACAAATGACCGGCCCGGCCTATCGCGCGGGTCTCTTCCGAACAAGATAACTGGTCAGCAGAGGCCCATCTATTTCTTGTTCAGAATTATTATAGCTTCCATTCCCACGATA
Organism: Agrypnia vestita; assembly: GCA_016648135.1. Lineage (NCBI taxonomy): Eukaryota > Metazoa > Arthropoda > Insecta > Trichoptera > Phryganeidae > Agrypnia > Agrypnia vestita. The sequence continues at coordinate 65,264 of JADDOH010000076.1, forward strand.
TCACGTGGGACTCGTTGTCCACCTCCTGCCTCCCTCGCCGCTTGCCTGGTGATTACACCACGTCTACTGTTTGGTGGTATTTGTGAAGAGAACATAAATTATTCATTCATTTGTTTTATTATATTATATTTCTGCAAGTAGGATCATATTACTCAACTTGATTACATATAAGATTCCTTCCATTCCTGTCGCAAGGTTTAAAATTTATTTTGTATTTAAACAATATCCATAAATTTTATTTTTAGGAAAAATAAATGCCAATTAAATTATTAAAATATTGCAGTACCGACCTTATAATGTTTATCTTATCTGATCTGTATTAATTTTGACATCAATCTACGATTCATAGAGAATCTTTTCCTACTCGATTGAGTTTTCACCACCGCCTTCTATATTCAAAGGTGGTCCAGTCGTAAACTTCATATCTATCTCTATATTGTCGCTCCATTTTCTTTGAGATCTTTCTCGTGGTCGCTTTGCTTGGGATTACTGATGTAGTCCTATGTGTTGGTTAAAATATATATGTAATTAATTAAAACAATAAATAAATAATTTATTTATTATTGTATCTTTAATTTTAGCGGAAATGTAAAAAAATTAGTAATGAAAAAACCAATAAAAATTTGAAAAATCCAAAATTATACTATAATTATTTTTTTTTTTAACAAAAATTTGATTGATAGATTTTTTTGATCGTCTCCATGAGTCTGCTTGCAAAGTTTCAGCTCGATTGGATAACGGAAAAAAATCGATCCAAAGTCAGACAAGTAAGCTATCAGACGCCACGATTTAAAAGAAAGGGAGTTAAAAAGTAACCCATAAAAACCAAGTTTTTACAATACTCTCTTTATCATTTTTGGGTTTCGTGTCTACCATATGCGTCGGAATCTTCATACAACTTACTGATTTATATGAAAAAACCATTAAAAATTTGAAAAATCAAAAATTATACCATAATTAATTTTTTTTTAACGAAAATTTGATAGATCTCCTTGATCGTCGCCACGAGTCTACTTGCAAGGTCGATTGGATCACGGGAAAAGGGTTAAAAATCGATCCAAAGTTTTTTCGTAAGACAAGCCACGAGTTAAAAGAAAGGAAGTAAAAAAGTAACCCATAAAAACCAAGTTTTTATTATACTCCCTTTCTTTATAAAATATAACAACAATTACAGACGACTTAAAACATATAACAAAACACTAAACTTACAGTAATTTAATATATTTCTAAAATGTCAGATGTTTTTAGCTTTGATAAGACACTTCAATCTTTGAAGATTAAATTCTAAAAACATTTGTCAGTCAGATATTCGACATTCGTAGTGAAGTACCTATTATGCATACCGATGGAGTAATTCAAATTTAGAAAATATTCCGCGACGTTATCGGACCGCCGTAATCAAACTCTTCTAATGATTCCAATTTGAAAAAAACAAAAAAATATCTAAAAATTCGAAATTATACTATAATTATTAAGTTTTTTTAACGAAAATTTATAGATTTCTTGATCGTCGCCACGAGTCTACTTGCCAAGTTTCAGCTCGATTAGATGACGGGAAAAGGGTCAAAAATCGATTCAAAGTTTTTGTTGACGGCAAGCAAGCAGACGCCACGAGTTAATATAAAGGGAGGAAAAATATAACCGTATATTTTAAAATTGTAATAATAACATACATATCTGCATATTTTCCTAAATATAAATACATTATTATACCGTGTTGCTTTAGAGGAAATCAAAGATATATCTTGATACTTTTCTATATATTTTTTGTGGTTTTCTATACCTTTTCTCCATGGTTATAGATTTTTCGGACCCAAGCCCATTAGTTCAGTTAGTTAGCATTCTACCTAACCCATCCCCAGTAATACCTACTAGCCAAGTCAATTTTTTTCGTTATTTCCTTCTTTACTCGGTATTACCCTTTATATAAGTTTTCACCATCTTCATCTTTATTTTTTTTTTATATTTCATAATAAATGATTGCGGTACAAAAGCTGCTAGCGAAATTACCGTTTATACCGAAATTACCAAAATTTGGCATTATGAATATAAACTAAACTAAGTATACTAGCTTCTTAGGCAAACAAAAAGTTTGCTTGTTTCGAATGAGAATACAGCCCAGACTCTGTAAGACGGATTTCGCAGACGATAAATGAGACTAGCGAATGGTCCTCAGGATAACATGGAGTGATAATCAAGTGATAAGTCAAAGAAAGGATTGATGAGGCCCACGTGGTCAGTAAGTAAGGCCATGAGACAGGAACTGACTGATTAATCAATCCTGTTACCTCCCGCTGGCTTATTCAGAGAATCAAGAGCATTGCGATCACCGTGTACTGTGGGTTCCATTGCAGGGCTGGCCTTAGTATGTAGTTTTGTATCTCCAAGACAAATACAATAAAATGCATGACCCCATCCTTTACATATTAGCTAGAATCAGTGGTTAACACAAACTGCTTTTTTCAAATGAGTAATGCTGCACTCTTCTATTCTGAAATACCAAATTATGCGTCTCATCTTGGGTTATATTTCCGACTCATCTTCTGTCCTGGAAAACCAACTTATGTGCCGTTGAACCATCACTCATGGTCATTTATTACGCAAACATTTTTCAGCTATCCTCATCTTGTATTCATTTACTTCCTGTTAAGCATTCCCCTTACCCTTTTTCCATTTCTAATGACCGCATTTTAGACGTACATTCTTCTTTATGCCAATTCTAGGCTTCACTTTCATAAAATACTGTCGAAGCCACAATTTTATTTTGCCCCACTTTTTTACATTTTTCTAGGCTAATTTATTGTTGTTGTTGGGGAGAGTCTTTATTATTAGGCATCCAGTATCATTCTTATTTCCTATTCACGATTCATGTTTTGACAAAGTTACTTCGAACACAAAAAAATCAGTCGGAGGGGTTCTAGATCACTTTGATCAAGCCGATTCTCCTTTGGATCTCGGCTTTGCACCCTCTATTTCCTGATTTGAGAGATCCCAGGTAGATAAAATAGCCAAAGAGATGTCTCTTATAAAAATATTCAGCACCGTTAAACTATTCCTCCGAGGTGTTAAGTACGCCTGTAAGTGAATTCATTTAGCGTATGATAACATTTTATATGAAATAAATTCCACACATTTTATAATTTCATATAAATAATTCATCTGTCGGGCCGTAAGTATCGCGCGGTGATAAATCAATTCCGTGATAAAATAATGTCTGGAACTCGTCCCCGTTTCGGCCGCTTATTGCCTTCCGTTCCGGAGACATCAAATAATAATTTTCATTAACACGGTATTTACAATTCAATGCATGTCACAATCGCATTCGACTGCTTGCAAGCCGTCACATCGAAAACACGTACATACATTAATCACTTATACCGACTTATATATCTTTATATGCATCTGCAGGTATATATAATAATACATATATAGATTTTACCGTGTATAACTTGGACGGCGGCCACTACCAAACGCATGTACTTTATAAAGACCCATATATTAACATTAGTACGATTTGATTATTTATTTATGTATACAGCAAAAAGTTTCATTGACCAAAAATAAAATGTCGATAAGTTATGTAATGAATAAATACAATATACATGTCTGGCAGGAATCATAAAGCACATTGTCACGTGTCGTGGCTGCGGGAGGAATGAATAAAAATACTGGAAATTAATTAGCGATTTACTAATTAATGATTAATTAATTATTCTATGTACAAACTCACCTAACACAAATTAAACTTAACGTTTTTGTTTATCTACACTGAATCGCAATATATCACTCGTTTATGCACACTTTATTATTTTTATTTATTTTATAATTGCAAAACAGATTGCTCCATTTACTATGCAAGTTATAACTTAGAGTGAGTACCTATTTGGAGGCGATCCTCTGCTTGATGTTTTCAATGTTATCATTAAATATATCGAAATGATTGCTCAGTTCATTTAGGAGTTGCACACTATGCGTTATGGTGTGCTTATTCATTACATCCGTTCTGCATTTTGGGACATGAAATAGCGCGTGACCTCGATTTCGCAAATAATTATTTGGTACAAAGGGCATAATTCTCTAGCAAGTTCGAAGCATCAATTGTATTTCTTAAAATTTTAACACCCAGCATGACTAGGCCCTAGTCATTCATTCTAGTTGCATTCCCTCAGCAGTGCTTCATGGTTCATGAATGTGGGATATTCTCCTATTCTGCGTATGTACAAGTAGCGCAAGAATTTTGTTTGAATCTGCTCGATCATGTCGATCGATGTCGATTATCGTTGAATAACACGTATTTAACATTCACTATAATATTTCAACCAATTCTCGCACATATTAGCCGCTGTGGTTTATTTCGCCACTTAGATACTCCACTCGATTTTTCGCTTTATTTATCGCTTCGATTATCTCACGACTGGTCACACTGGGCGTCGTCTCGCAGCTGACTTCGCACTAAACAAACTGTCAAACACGACAACTCGTATTTATACCCAAATGTCGATATTTTCGTACTTTCTAGTTTATTGAAGAATTTAGGAGAAGGTACTCGTCAGTTCTCAGTTGTTCCAGGCATTTTTAGTCGTTTGTAGATGTTCCCCGAAGGTTGCGTTCATTTTTTTTTTTAAATTGAGATATGACGTAAGAGCCAGCCATTTAATATATTCTATGCGGGAGTGATGTAACACATGTATCCGATACAAACTATTTTCCGCGTATTTAAACCACGCCAAATGTACGTTATATTTTGACCTAAACATTTTTAAAAAATCAAGTAGAAAGATATGCACAGATTAAATATCAAAATATAATCTCGGAGATGATTAAATATTTTTTCATAACCCAGAATTTTTTATTAATCTTTATAATTTTTTATTTAATTTGTTTATACATACAATATAACAAAATCTTGTTCTATAAATTGCAACTTTACAATAAATTGTGTTTTGTTTGAAAAAAGCTTTCCTTTCAAATTTATTTTTCTTTATAGGTTCTTGGTTCACGTTTAACTAGGTTTACTAGGCTAATTTAAATTAGGTTAAGATATTAATATTTAATTTCTTTAAAATATTTGACAAATTTCCGAAAGAATATTTTTTAAATCTTTTGTGTTTAATGTTCGACAACTCGGCTTTTTTTATTATTATAGGTACCTACGTAAAAAATTTATCAATTCGCCTATCGTAAGTTTTCTTTACTTTTTTATATAAAACTAGCTGCTCATAGCCGGCGTTGCACGTGTTAAGGATTAAGTTTAAAATAAATTTGGGAGGGTAAACAAAGGTTCGAATCGAATGGTATAGATTTTCATCGGAAATATATCAGAGGTAGGGGAAGGGTTAAAAGAATAGGGGGGAAATGTCGCCTATGTTACCCACCGTATCCTAAAGAATAAGTTTCCAAATTTTGAGTCCGATTGGTCGAACGGTACAGATTTGCATCTAAAATATATCAGAGGAAGGGTAAAAGAAGAGTGGAGGGAGGAAATGTCACTTTTTTTACCCGCCGTGTTCTAACGAATAAGTTTCCAAATTTTGAGTCCGATCGGTCGAACGGTACAGATTTGCATTGAAAATATATAAGGGGGAAGGGAAAGGGCAAAATAATAATGGGGGAATGTCGCATATGTTACCCGCTGAATCTTTAAGAATAAGTTTCCAAATTTTGAGTCCGATCGGTCAAACGATACAGATTTGCATCGAAAATATATCAGCGGAGTGGAAGGGTTAAAAGAATAGGGGGAAATTTCGCATATGTTACCTGCTGAGTCCTTAAGAATAAGTTTAAAAATGTTGAGTCCGATAGGTCAAACGGTACAGATTTGCATCGAAAATATGTCAGGGGGAGGAGAAGAGGTAAAAGAATAGGGGGGAAATATTACCTATGTTACCCGCCGGTTATGTTGCCTATGTTACCTATCAGTCCGATCGGTCAAACGGTACAGATTTACATCGAAAATATGTCAGGGTGAGGGGAAGGGGTAAGAGAATAGGGAAGAAATGTTGCTTATGTTACCCGCCGGGTCCTAAAGAATACGTATGCAAAATTTGAATCGAATCGGACAAACGATGTGGATTTGTATAGAGAACAGACATACAGACAAACGTCGAGTTTTTTAGGTATAGATATCATATATCTCAAAACTCTTTTGATTGCACAAAGCTTTTGCATGGTGCTCAAATATATTAGAAAGGTTTTTTATGCATATAGGTACGCACGGTAAGAATTCTTGTCGAATTTTTTTTTCTCGCTCCAACTTATATTTGCTCAATTCAAATAATCAGTCAATCCCGTTTTATCAATCAAGGGCATAAGCGCGTATATGCCTTATATAATAAAATATGTAATTGAATCTATAATATATCATTATTTTGCTTATGTCACCAATAACTTTACATTGGAAATAATAATAGATCTGATTTGACTTTCTATTCGAAAATTCTTTTAACTTTCTTACTCAATTAAATATGTTTTACTATAAGTATTATACTGAGAAGTAATTTTAAAAAATACCTGAAATTCCTTGACAGTCTATACTTAGTATTTATATGAAAAACGTAAAATATTACTTATATATACACCCACATATATTTATGTACATCCACAAGAAATCGGTAAAATTAGTCCAGTTATTTTTCATAAATCCATTATACCTTGTCTGATAAGTATTTTACAAACAACAATCTTCCTATCCACAGCTCCAAAAACATTGCCGCAAAGACAAATTGACATTTTAAATCACCACGAAGTTATGATTTCTAATACTGTCTAATAATGTTGTTAACCGACCAATAAAATCTTTCATAAAAACTTTCAAAGAGGAGACGCCGATAGATTAAGAGGTAAAACCAAATCAAACAAAGCCGAAACACTGTTCATATTATTTGGAAGGGTTAATTGGGCTTTACCAAAACCGGCAGTGCGCGAGTACGTGCATTGTTCTGCTATCTGGTTAGCGTTGTACAAACCACAACCCAGATTCACCAACGCAAAACGACGAAAACATTATCGACCCTCACATAAAAAAGAACCATTCAAGCTCTCTGTCCCTTCAATCCTAAATGGTTATAAACAGAATTTTCGAACAACCCCAGGCGGCTTTTTATTTAATATACGAGTTTCCTTGTTACAAGATAAGCGCGTATGCGGCATCGGAGTAATTGGAGTTGTTTTGACAAATTCACCACATCAATCTTAGAGGGTGGCCTAAGGGATGGAATCTAATAGGTTTTTACTAAAGAGCGTAGGAATAATTTGTTACGCATAAGTGAGATGAGAATTATCCACATAAATTAAAGGGACATAGTAAAAATTCAACAAAAATCAAGATACTGTGAATACAAGTATCCTTTTTACATAGTACATTTAACAAGTTTTTTTTTCTTTTTAGAAAAGATTCATAATGGTTTTTGTGTTAAGTTTGACCCCTTTGCGGTTTACGGTAGCAATCGTCGACTTTACTAGGCTCTGCGGTTAACTAGGAGTGAGAATTAAAAAGAAATGTATTTAACCTTTTTTCGTGCAATAAGCTTACTCAAGCTTACTGAATCTTGTGTGGTCTAATCATAAATAAAAATTTGTATCTTGAAGATTGCGGGAAATAAATTTAAAAAATATTTGTAAACAAATTTATTTTATTGGAAGTTTATTTGAATAAAAAAGACATCTCAACAAGGCCGTTCAGTCATAAAAGGTCCACAAAGTGGAGCAATTTTCTTCATTTTTAAAACATCGAAGGTTTGGTAATTTATTAATCAATTATATAATTTAGTTTGTAAAATTTTAATAAGATATTCGTATTTAAAATATATGTAACTTGATGAAAAAATTTTAAAATGAGATATTTCCATACAAAAATGTGATAAAAAACGCAAGAGAAGATATGAGAAAAAATGATGTAATTTGCTCATTCTGCTAGACGATCGCCTTAAGACCTTCACATATTGTATAACTATTACATTAAAATATATTGGATTTTTATTGGACTACTGATGTCTCTAGCACAGTCCAATTATATATATAGTAGGTTCCCAGAATTGGAACATATATTTTCACAGAACTTTCAAAAATTTGATAATGTGTGGTGGATAATCCCTGGGCCACCGTATAAGAGACTTACAAACACTTTTCTCATATAAATAGCTTCGTCTCTGTGAGACTAATTAATCTAAACTATTTTCATCAATTGCATAGAGGTGACCTTCTTTCTCTAGCTCTCATTTTCGTGTATCGTGCTTAAAGAATCTATCCATTTATACAATTTTCATACGAAAGTAAATATGTTGTTAGTACCTACACATGTTTAGTAATATTTTTTTAATCCGCTATTTATTCATAAACCAACAAATTTTTATGAAATTGGTGTCATTATCAGTATAAAACGTAAATTAATAATTTAAATTTTTAGGGGAGAAAAATGGCCTAAATTGGTTTTATAAAACTCGGTGTGAAATAGGCATGGTGATTTCATAAATCTCTTCATATCTCATTAATAATAACAGAACACGGATGTTTAGTAGCTATACTTATGAAAGGATTGAGTAAGCGTCCAGTTAATTATTGGTTGTTTAGTAAAGTGTTATCATGTTTTGTATTTATCCTGAACTAAAATATAGGTAATGGGAATAAAATTTTAATGTTTCTTTTACATTTTACTTCTTAAAATATAACCCTTAATCTCATTATAAATAACAGATATTGATGTTTAAGTAAATTTATGAAAGAATTGAACAAGCGTCCAGTTAACTTTTGACTATTTTGTAAAGTGTTATTTATTTATTTATTTTATTTATTTATTTAATATTCATGGAAGACCAACAGCACAACAAAGAAGCATAGAAAACATTGATACAATATATAGATGGCCAATTACAGGTCTCCACATTTAGAATCTAGAATAGTTATCATGTGTTGTATTTATCCTGAATTAAAATATAGATAATTGGAATAAAATCTTAATGTTTCTCTTATATTCTACTTCTGAATATACAATCCGTGTATATATTTGTGCTGATAGAAAAATTGACCAAAAGAACTGATCGATTGATTGATTACGATTCGATTCGCCGTGGTGTTATACAATCAACAAATATTGAACATCTTTGTTTGAGCGTAATTTTCTCCGCATACACACACATTATTATTATTTGCCGACCATTGATGGCGCCTTACCACAAAATTGAATGCATTTATCGTATATGAGGTGTCGATGAGCGAGAAATGTGGCAAGATAAATGCTGTGAATCAAATTTCAGAAAAATGATCTCATTCCCAAGCGTAAACATCATGAAATTTGTAAACGATCCTTATTTGATTTGATTTATAACTAAACAAAAAATTATTTGTTTCAATAAGTTGCGTTTTTAATAATGAAAAATACGGATTATTTTTTACATAGAAATGTTAAATTCTAAAGTGAAAATGAATACTAAAAGCATTACATATCTCAGATAAATGTATCATACTCTCCTACCATTATTTTATTCATTTCTAATATTATTCTATAAAATGTTTCGCAGTTTCGTAAAACATTTCACCCAGAAAGCCTACGAAAAAACATATTTAATATATATATTTTTCTTTAATATATACATATTTAATATATTAATTTAAGTACCGTTTAGTAGTATTCTTAATCTTTTCTTAACCTTTAAATATTTAATGGTTCTTTTATTTATCTCGGAAAAGAATTAATATTTTCCAAGAATCATTGCCTTTCAAAAGCCCTCAGAAACATGAGTATAGCCCCGATTCATAACAAATGTAGCACCGCTATTTGTCCACATCAGAGTCTACGCGACTACTCTACGTAAAGTAAACGACTAAAACAAAATGTAGATATATCATCGCTGGATACTCTTGCGTGAGAAGATGAGAAGTGAAAATGGCGGTGTTAATGAGCAGCGTTCTGGGATGCACAAGTACCTCGTACCAGGGCCCGCAGTTAACCGCGATGTGTTAAATTGGGTATCCGGAGTGGCGATCAAAGCGCGGCCAAATCCACCGATTAGAAACTCGACCACGAACAAATTTGGTTAACTCGGTTGGTCATATTAAAGTTACTGGTCGGGTTAACTTTGGTTTGACCCTGGCCACCTGCAGCCCTTTGTGTAGACCGCCATTAGTGCCTACTATACTGGAGACTTTAGCATCGTAGTTACTACCTAACTGACAAAGATAAGCGGTGATTATTTTCTAAAATACGCATAAAGTTAATTAAGATAAATTCACCAGAGACAAAGCTATTTTATATGTAAAAGCATATATGGATGAATTTATTAGGCATGCACAGGGCTTATAAAATCTCAGCCTCTTCATTCATCTCGGATACCACTGGAAGACTGCGTAGGTACACCCAACGATTGCTCATTTAGCCATCGATTTTCTTTTTTTTTTAAATCAAAATTAAAAAAAAAACATTTTAAAAACGATTTAAGAAAATATATTAACTTATTACTTTATTTTGCAAAAATGATATTAATGCGTTAATGTTGTATGTTTTCATTGTTTTCTAATGTATAAAAATTATTTTTATGTATTCTTATAAGCTCTACTTTTATTATTTTTTTAAATTATTTAATTTCTATATTAAAGGAAACACATTCTTATTGTGAAGTTGCAATTTCAGAACAAAGTTCTGTGAATTATTAAACTATTTTTATTAATCAATTAGAAAAAACATACAGAAAAAATCAAATTAACGAAAAAATATTTTAGATGTGTTGTATCAAATGTTTCCAAAAATTAAAATGAAATTAATTAATTTCTGGCGTCCTCTAGCAGTAGATACGCGAAGGTATTCGTGACTATTGCATTATAAAAAGTGGATTGCTTTAAAAATGGAATAAAAATGTTAATCAATTAAAAAGAGACTACATATAAGGTTGAAAAATTTTCGTTAACTTACCAGAGTGCCATGGTGAAATTGGAGCACGCGCCATTCCCGGATAGAATTGAAGGTCCATGGTTCGTGTCCCGGCGGCATTTAAAATTTTTTTTCGTAAATTTGATTTTTTTTGTATGTCTTTTATTATTTATTTATTATTATTTAATTATCATTGATTAGAAAATGATCACGGTTTTGATAAAAATGTAGGACTTTCTATTGTACTCCAAAATAATTTTGGTCTGAAATTGAATAATTTAGAATCATTATAAATTAGTAAAGCATGTAAAAGTAAACAAAATATTATTAATAATCAATTGAATTTGATTTTTTTTTCCAATAATTACGAGTAATCAAGAACTTCAGTAATAATATTTTTTTAAATAATTTTTCAAATGATTTTTAAAAGCAGTGAAGAAAAGACATTTCATTCGAATTTTTTGACAGTTATACAGCACCCTGATGATGGAATGGTAATTTCTGAAACATGTTGGTGAAAAAAAACTCAAATAAAAGTAGATTTATACAAATATTATAATCAATATTTTTTTTAATGTCAATTTACAATGTTGCTCAATCAATTGAAAAAAAAAATTGTTTATTTAATTTCTATTTCTCTGTTTTGAGATAATTATTTAGATACATATTTGTCCTACGGATACAGTCGCATATGTGAAATGAATCATGTACCTACACGTACTTAGCTAAAATATCAACAAATTTAACATTGTACATCACACATAAAATAAAATAAAGTGTTTGTAACTTTAAGATTTAAGGTAGAAATGCATAATAAAATATGACAAAAATTATTTATCGATTTCAAAATATTTATTCTTTGATTGAAAGAAATGATAAATCATAAATAGTCAACCTGGCAACTCGTCAATTCCTACAGTATAATAAGTGTAGCGTAAATTCGAGGCCTCCAAACAAATTACTTTATGATACAGTTATCGGGGCAGAGTACGATGCACACAAACAGCTCAAAAATAATATAATTATTATTAAACACATATTAAAATATTTACTAAATTCACTAGCTAATTAACATAGCGGGGGGGGGACAGAGGATAGAACTCTTACCTCCGGGCACTCTTACCTCTTTCGTAGATCTTCTCATGCACGTTCTTCGGTTATTGAAGCTTTTACCGACACCGCTATGGAAACTTAGCAAACATTATAGTTCCGTATTTTTCTATAGCGTCCGTAATTTCCTTCAAATTCACGGCTGAAAAAACGAAATTACACGACTGGAAGTAGGGCGCGAACCTCGGACGCGCAAATGCCAGCCCGGAACCTTAGCGATATTGTTACCACCGCCTCTCCGTGGACCGTCAAAAATATACTATATATACTAGGGTTTAGCAAAGACACGAATCATTTCATATTCTGTGATTTTTCACGGATGTACGGCTTGTATATAATAAATACTTAATTTTAAATTACCTATTATAAACAACAAAATAATTGGAATACCTTTTGAAGCATGCATTAATAGAAATATTATATAATTAAATAATATGACATAGAATTGAAATTTTCATCAAATAAATCCTCCTGTATATTTTTTTCTATACAAATTTATCTTTTTGTTTGATTAGGTTTTTTTAATGCAGGAATGTTGAAGTTCGAATAACCCTTTAAAAGGATGCTAGGTAGATTTGGAGATTAGCGAAACTGACATATTTCTGTGCCAGTAGAAAATTACTCTTTTGAAACAGATGATGCAGAGATAAGGTTTTATTAATACGTCCCATTATGAATGTCATCGCCTGTGTTACAAATGAAAGCCTACATCCATCATACAAATTCTTAACGTCTGACTCAGGCGCCGAGATTGTACTGTAATATTTAAACAATAATAATAAATATTTTACCACTTTTTAAACTTCAGAAGACATATCGTGCGTAATATATTGTAGTGTACCCACTTGAAAAATTATTTCGTTGTAAGAAGAATCATCGGGTGGCTGGGAGAAGTGGACAGTTAATTTTTTTCTTTATTTTTTAACAAACGACAGTCAACAGGTCAGTGATGACCCTGATGTGTCCTAGAGTGGCAATCAAGTACAAAGTATGAATATTTTGTGAACATTTGAATATGATATCGTTACACAATACACTTTTTACGATTAATCATAATTAATAATGAATTTAATACGTTTATTCATAAATCGAGATATAATCAAAAATGAAGAAATAAGGTCCCGAACGAAAGGTCCGTATTGCAAAACTAAAATGGCAGTGGGCTGGACATATGGCTCGACAGAAAGATACTAGTTGGGCACCCAGAATTCTACGGTGGAGGCTCTGGATGAAATATAGAAGCGTGACTAGTTTAACAAGCAGGAAGAACCTGGATACAAAGGGAGAGAAACAGAGATGAGTGGAGGAAAAAGGAAGAGGCCTACATTCAGCAGTGGAGGGAAAAAGGCTAAGGAAGAAGAAGAAGAAGATTCAGAAACCAATGCAAAAATGCACGATCCAGCAGTGTGCTGTCTCTTCAGAATGGAAGGTAGGTACAATCTTACTACAGATGTGTAATACCGGCATTCAATATGAGCAGATAAATTTAGCGGGTTTTTTTCTTTAAGTATCATCGTCTGTCATTTTCTATTATCCAGTGTTGGATGAAGGCAACCCCAGGATCCAACACGTTTTAGGGTAAACAAGCCTCTCAATTCACCTCGGTAACTTCGTTAGGCAAACGATTGTCCGCCCTCAGAGCGATTACGTTTTCATTTATTATTCTAATTGTAAATTCCAATTCATTTACATTTTAGTAATATTCTATTCTATCGACCACTCTTTTTTTCACCTCTGTTTTTCAGTTTTGGACCTCTGTTTTGTTCAGTATCTATGTTTATTGCTTGCTTTAGACAAAATGGATAAACACATTTGAGTGATAAACACATTTTTCTGTTCCTGTTCAAGCGTCCGAATGCACTCCAGCCCAGCTTTATACCGCAAATTGTCTGATTGCCTAAAGTTATGGAAATGAGTTATATTATGATTAAATATTATAAATCATTAATTCATTACCCATTTTGTCTTTTACGTTAAAATTATTTCAATTCCCTCCACTTTTTTCTATGTTAAAAAGTTTATAAAACAATGAAATAAAATACTTTGGTAAAAAGCAATAACTTTGTGGTTTGACATATTAAAATAAAAATCACTTTTCTTTGTATTAAACCACGATTTATTATTGTGCCAACCGGCTTCGCTTAAACTTAAGCTTCATCATGGCAACTGAATAACTAAACAATAAATACAAAGCAATGCACTTATATATACTTAATGAGGGAGACAAAATATAAAATTACATAGATATAAGAGAGACAACAATATACGAGTACATATGAAAAAGACATAATATAAATTACACGATAATGACAAAATATAGAGAGATAGAGACAAATTACAAACAAGTGAGACAACAATATACCAGTCAGTACGTAATAAGTCGTGGTTTAATACAAAGAAACGAGTTTTTATTTATTTTAATGAAATAAAAGCTTCGTGGAGAGGAATATATATTACCGATGACATTTTAATATTGCATAAAAAGCATTAAATCGTTTGCCTAACCCCAGAAAAAACTATCGAACGGTAAGCTTTTGTGCCATGAAATTTGCACAGCTTATTCTGCCTGTAATTTTTAAATCAACGCAATTTTTTTCCCAACCACAACCCTCAACGTCATTTCCATTTAAAATGTCCGTGTAATTCTCAAAAAATAAGACAAAACACCTTATAGGTACGTATGTTCCGTATCTTTTAAATGCTTATTTAAATCTACGAAATATGATTTTCAAAAGGAATGTTTATATATTAGGTCTTTACATATGAAATTGAGGTTTAGTATGGGAGGAACATAAAGCCGATTTTTTTATTATAATATATTTATTTAATCAAAGTATGTACCATTGCTATCTATGCACTTTTGCCATCTCATAGGTAGTTCATCGATCCCTTTACTAAAAAAACCATTCGGACGGGAATCAATAAAATCTTTGAAGGCGGTTTGAACTGCCCCATCGGAGTTGAATTTTTTCCTTTGCAAGAAGTTATCCAAATTTCGAAAAAAATGGTAATCTGTTGGGGAAAGGTCCGGAGAGTACGGTGGATGTCTTAGACATTCCAATTGAAGTTCCTCTAATTTGGTAGCCGTCTGTTGTGCAGTGTGTGGTCTAGCGTTATCATGAAGCAGCAGTGGCCTAGAGCGATTAACCAGCCTTGGTTGTTTAGCAGCTAGCTTTTCCATCATGGTTTGCAGTTGCTGACAATAGACATCTGCCGTAATCGTCTGGCCAGATTTAAGAAAGCTGTAGTGAACGACACCAGCACTAGTCCACCAAACGCTCACAAGTATCTTTTTTGGAGTCAATTTTCGCTTGGGGCATGGTTTGGCTGGTTCGGCAGGGTTCAGCCATTGCGATGAGCGCTTCCGATTATCGTACAGGATCCACTTTTCATCACAGGTAATGATTCGATTTAAAATCCCTTCATTATTGTGCCGGTTGAGTAATGCAACGCAGCAGTCAACGCGCGTTTGTTGATTTGCTTCACTCAATTCGTGAGGTACCCACCTTTCAAGCTTTTTCACCTTACCAATTTGCTTCAAGTGGATTAAAACAGTTTTATCACTAACACCGCAGCCTGCAGCTAACTCGGATGTGGTTTGCGATGGATCCGCTTCCACAATAGCCTTCAATTCTTCATTATCAACTTTGGTCTCCGGCCGTCCACGGGGCTTGTTCTGCAGGTCGAAATTTCCAGAACGAAAACGTTGGAACCAAAAACGCACTGTGTTTTCTTTTGCGGCACCGTCGCCATACACATCATTAATCCTTCGAGCCGTTTCTGCAGCACTGGTGCCACGGTGGAACTCGTACTCGTAAATAACGCGATATTTCAAGTTTTTCATTTTGTAAACTGAGTGACGCAAAGAAAAAAACAATTGAGAAAAAAACAAATGAATTATAATTTTCAAAACACAAATACATGAGTAAATAACTGTATAAATTTGGATTTGGAATTCCTAACCAAAGAGAAGATATTTGAGATCAAATTTGCCAGTATGGCAAAACGCCAATTTCGTATGTATGGACCTAATATTATATGCAGAGAGGATCACATTATTTCTAAAGACTTTATTTGAATAAATAATTCATTATGTATATTTCGTAGTATAGTATATTTCGGCTTTTTCTTTCTTGAAAGCATTGATTTTTTCGATGTTATCAAAGTTAAATATATAATGTACTAGCTGTTCATACCCGGCATCGCACAGGTTGAAGATTAACTTAAAAATAAGTTTGTGAGGGGAAACAAAAGTTCCATTGTTGTGCAAAGCCTCTAAAAATATATGTTTCCATTTAATCTAGGCTGGGATGGTTGGAGTTTCCAGGGGGGGGGGAATGTAGCCTATGTTTACCACCAGATCCTTAAGAATATTTACGCAAAAGTCGTTATAACAATACAGATTTTCATTGAAAATATATCGTGGGAAAAGGAAGGGGTAAAAAGGGAGGGTGGAAATGTCGCCATTGTTACCCGACGGGTCTTAAAGAATAAACGGAAGAATAAACAGATAAATAAACATTGTACATTTGTACAGAAAATATATCTCTGTTACTCTCCGGGTCCTTAAGAATAAGTATGCTAAATTTGGGTCAGATTGGTCAAACCGTGTAGATTTGTATAAAAAACAGAAGGACAGACAGACATTGAGTTTTATAGTTATAGAATGAAATTATTTATACAAGAATCAATATATCGGGCGAAACTGGGTAGCAAGCAAAACAGGTACGTAATTAATAAATGCCAAATATTGAAATTGTGTTTGTTTTTTTATAAAACGTTACTCGGTCGATATACCTTCAGGTTTTTACGGTATTTTTTATGTAAATACCTACGTTAATATGTTTTTTCTCATTGTAATGAAAACAAAATAAAATGTCATCAATGGTTGCAACAGGTGTCCGCAGAGACACAATCCAGTATTATTCGCTGGGAAAGTTGACCCAGACAAGTGTGGCTCCCGTTCCGATTTATTACATATTATTTATAATATCACCGAGAATAATTTAAGTTTGAGTAAAACTCAATTTACAATAAATCAATCCGCTAAACTGGTCGACTTTTACGCCTGGATTTAATGATAAATAACGGCAGAAGCAGCAACTCTCGCAGAATCATCAGAATGCAATCATCACTGTTGATTTAAACCATTTCAAAAGCTCTTAAAATTGAGAAGAAACTGTTACCCACCCGTCAAGAAAACGGATATCTTTCAATATAATATATACGAGTATTTGGTTATTAAAATTTTATTTCAAAAGGGCGAAGCGCTATGCTCACAATGCCGCTGTATGAAGTTGCCTTACTTATTATCGACATCTTTGTAACTTCTATGAACAATAATTTATATAAATTAACTTCGTATGAACAACTTCGTATGTAGCATTTTGCTACCAATATATTAATAACAATATATTATCGATAAGAAATTTAAATAGTAGGCATGACGACAGTTGTAAACAATTTAAGAATAAGTGATTTTAGAGAAGAAAATATTTTGAAAGGATTCTTAAAAGTGATCCAGTTTTAATATACACATTGAGATCAATAAGATTTTCAATAAAATAAATGTATAAAATTCTGCTTTCGGTCATTTTAAGTGAAACATTGATCGGAGCGAATGACTTCACGTCTAAGTAACCATTACCGTATCTCTTGAACTGTTGTCATAGACACAATTCAATTTTTACTTAGGCTTGACGTCACGTAGATGCCGTGACATCTGCGAGCGGAATTAAAAATAGGTAGATGAAAATGAAATTATTTGCGTAAAAACATGGTTTATTACTGAAATAATGTTATTTTTGGTAAAAGCAGACGTGTACCTACATTACAGAAAGTTATTTCAAAATCTGTCATCATGCCTATTCTGTTGATTTCAGTATTCATAGATTTTTGTATTTTATAAAAAAAAATATAGCAGTCAAGATATTCAGTAGTCTCCAAAGTAATTTCCTTAACGTGAAATATAAAACCATTTAATGTTTCAATATACGGGTACATAGACTTATTTTTTCATAAATTATTGATAATATTAATCTTGTATTTACTTTTAATACAAACTACATTTAAAACAAATAAGATGAATCAATCATAGGTAAAGAAAAATCTGTGTCGTCTTAACATCACGCCGTTTCCCCCAAAGGTCGGCAGAGAGGACAGAATGCCACACTCTTTGCTCATTATGGTACATCTTTATTTTTATATATCGTCCATTTTCATATATCTTCTCAAATAGGTACACTTTTCGATTGCTGCAGCGTCTATCAGGTACCTCTTCCAAAATTTGGTTTATTTGGTCATGGCAAGTCTTTCAAATTGTTTCTATTACATATCAGAGAACAGAATTTGAAAATTTTAACTTCTTGCTAAAATGGATTTTCTTTCAAATATGTGAAATCGTATCAATTAATCGTTTTATGTAGGTATATCGCAATGACTTTTTTGTTTTAAAATTTTGTAATATAACTTTTGTTTTTTTTATGTATACGCAACGGATACCATATTTTTAATGATAGTTATTAAATACTTGTCAAATTTCCATTCATCCCTAGAAAATTATAAATAATAATCGTTTTATGCTTTGTAAATTCATACATTTGTTAAAATATTATATTTACGCACACTTGTAATACGATGGCACTGATTTCAAAAGGGTAGAGAAGATGAAGTACCTCGGCTGCGCTAAATGACGACTGGAACCTGACTTCGAAATTAAAATAAGAAATGAGATAGCAAGAAGCACTTTCGTGAAAATGAAGAATAATCCATAACTTTTGGTTATGGATCGTTCTTTTGATATTAATAAGTTTTTACAAATTTTACATACAAATCAAACAGAATTACAATTTTATAAATTATAAATTTTGGAAATAAGAAAAAGTGTTTTACAAATAATCTTTAAAATTACTTTTCATGTTAGTAATTAATTATTTATTAATTATCCATACATTATTTTTTATTTTATTATTGTCAATATAAACAACCGATTATTGATTTTTAATTTGGTAGTATACATAGTATCCTAACGAAGGGACTATTGACTCTGAAACTTATTGATTTTTTAAATATATAAGTGGTTAAAATAAATATAAATTATATTAATAATGTCACCACAAAATCATTTTGCTCTTTTTGAAAAAGATCTGAGAACAACTACGTATCACAAAGAAAAGCTGTACACTTCTAACACATTCTCCGTAATGCGTTATGTTATACGGGGAAAATAGAAGACAGGAGAGGTGTGGGTAGGAAGAGGTTGTTTTGAAAATGATTAAATACCTAAAATGCAGCATTACTTATATATTTTCCACATTTCAACTTGGTTGCCTGCCTTTAACAAAAGATAACACATGAAGAAATTTGTTGTGAGTACGATCTCCCGTATTTTTTCTTCTACAAAGTATTGCATTATATTATATCTATTTATCAATTCTCCACAATTCTTAATATTCATACCTTGGTCTTATTTACTATGCAAGTATTATATACAATGAAAATAAAATGATTACATTATACATAATACAACAATGAGTAATCCGTAAAGTACTTTAAGGATGAAGGATACAAAAATTATAAAATTAAACTGAACTATATAAAAAAATACTCGAAGTAATGAATTTGAAAAATTGTTTCATTTTTATTTCTATAAAATTAAAATAATTTTATTGCACTTCGATATAAAGCGTCGTATTGAAAAATATTAAAACAGACCAATTAACGAATAAAATCAAAATAATTATTGTTTAAAAAATATTTAGATATTTTAAAGTAATCTTCATGTCATATAAATATTATGAAGACCTCTCGTTAGCTCATTCATTTCGGGCATGCACGAATTTTCGGAATGTCACCCGGACTTCTCCCATAATTTCAGCTATCCATCAATACTTTGCGTACCATTTTTTGTCTCATAAAAACCATTACACTTTATACAAAGTAATAAGTATTCCTACACGATTTACCCATAATCGTGTAAATACACATTACGATTGTATGTAAATCATGAAATGGTCAACCAAATGACATGCACGCCTTTTCGCTGTGATAATACAACACTGTTCACCCCCTCGTTCAGTGCCCCATGATGTTGTAAGTCGTTGTACAAGAAGATAAATATTTTATTAGAAAAGTAAGGTGTAGTGGTCATGACGCTCGGCTAGTCGTCTGGTGGTCGGTGGTTCGAGCTCCATTCCAGGACACCACCAAATTAGTCCTATTTTCATTGCACTGGCGCTTAACTTATTTTGAAAATAGTAAAAATATTGATGCGACACGAATTCCGTGTTCGCGGCTCTATTAAAAAATGAAAATGTTCATATTGAACAAATCAATCGATGAACATCTGCTTCATAAAAAAATGACTAATATACGAGAGATATGAAAGCAAAGGCAGCAACATCCGAAATAAAATTTAATGCAGTCATCCAGGGTTACTAATTTAAAATGTACTGAGAGAGAGATAGAAAATATAGCATATAAATATATATAGAAAAAAATATTTTGTAAGGGATAGATACATAAAATCTAGAATTTAGTATATTCTAAATTAGTAATCCTCGGTGACTGCATTAAAAACTTTTTTTCCATATTTTGGATATTGGTTCCCATGCTTTTATATGCTTCATATAAAATGTAATGTAAAAAAATTGTTTTATAACTCCCACAGAATCACAAAATAATGCGTAAATGTAAAGGTTGCGCTCAGAGGAGCGTGTGACGCGCTCGTTCCGGCAGGCTCGTTTTCTGATTGGAGTTTACGCGAATCCTATAATGAATAAAAAGTACTAAGTGATAAGTATTTATAATAGTAATATAATTGCAAAATAGGCCGCTCTGGAGATATTTACAAACCTTTAATGATTTTACCACTAACACCATCGTAAATGTAATAATTATTGTACGATTTTACTTCAATTATATTTACCATACTAGATATTCTTAGAATATTGTAATTTACGCAAGCCTAAACTTTCTCGCCATGTAAATTCGAAATCTCTTGCATTAAAGAAGCGCGAAACACAAACCATTGAATTATGTAAAATAATAGCGGACCCGACAGACGTTGTCCTGCCCGAACGTTGGCTTTTCGTTTAGTAATAAAAAAAATGCTAGAACTTGACTGCTGCACAACCTACCGTATCTGGTGTTGAGTGACAAAATAAAATGTTAATACATTTATACAAGTAACTTTATGTGTAACTAACTACAAGGGTTTAATATTAACCCGGCCCGTTAGGCCCATTACCAGCTCACTGGGGTGGATCCTCCAGCGTCTGAAGTGTCCAATCCTGGACCCATCAATTCTGGAACATCATGGACATGGGAAGACTTCTTTTCTTCTTCATTCTTCCTTTTTATTAATGTCACAATATTCTATATATTATTTTCACAGCAATTATTTCGACAATAAGTTCGCATTTTACTATCACAACTTTCTGTACCTATCCAAAAATTATCTTACCATGTGAATATTCTGAAATACATACGAAAAATAATCTCGGTTATGCATTCAATGAATCAAATTTTCTATCAATTCTAGAATTGTTTTTCTACTTTTCTAAAAAAAATCGAATTAACTTATTGATTGAAATTGCATAAGTTGGTTATATATTTTTTATAAATATCATTATTTTTGTAAAAACTTATTGAAATTCTCAATAAATGAAACATTTATCTTTAAATCAATATGTTGTCTTTACTGCGAAATGCCGCCATCCGAGTTTATCCGGTGCGATTCGCCTCTCTGATATTACAATATGATGTCCCAGTGTATTTTTATTTGCTTTGCCTAGCAATATTTTCTTTTCAGTGGATTTGATGCAACAATTCAAGGGCCATGGTAAAACAAAGCTATTTTTGTAATAAATAATAAATAGCAAAAGAAAATCAATTTGACGAAGTATTGATTAACGTTTGCAAAGAATTTTTATTATCGCGATAATTTAACCTACAATCTTTCAAAGGAAAGTAATAATTTTTAATGTTAGGTTAAGAAGCTTTAAGTTTTGTCGTAAATAAGGATAAATGTGGTCTAAATAACTTCGCTTTCAATAGGCCATGGGGCCCTGTTACTCCTGCAAAATAACACAAAAATACAGGCTTCAGAAAATCACTTAGATATACATATATTGTGACCTCACCAGGAATCGAACTTGGAACCTCCAATGTGAGAAGACAGTGTCATGCCCACTGGACTACGAAGGTCTCATTCATACTCACAAATTTTATAATAAATTTTTTATATTTTATTTTTAATAAATTAATAATAAATTTAACGTCAAATATCTCAATTTTAGTCGAGATACATTAATACCATAACTTGTCGTGTGATTATCAGTTTTGGTAGATTTAACACCTCTAACTTAATACTGTACTGAATCAAAACATACATAAATGATCTTCAATATATTTAAGATAAATATTAGAAGTCTCACAGAGACGAAGCTATTTCTATGAGAAACGTGTATGTAAGTTTTTTATATGATGGCCCAGGGCTTATAACCTATACGAGCTGGCTTAAGTGATCACTCAATACAATTCAACATTCACCAATTCCATCACGAGAACATCCACACATTATAAAAATTTAGAAATTTGTGTATATGTTCTAAATTTATAATTGAAGAGGCTATGCTAGAAACATCTAAATAAATAATAATCCCGTAGTGTACAAATCCAGTAACTGTGTTCTCACGCATATAAAAAGATTGTTGATCTTTAATATAATTGCCAGTAGAAAAATAATCTATTTTTAATAAAAGCGATTTCACTTTGTTTAATAAAAGCGCTAGTGTTTTTTTCTTTCTGGCAATAAAGACAATGTACATTTTTTACCACCGAAAAATGCTAAATAAAAACTCAAATATATAAGCAGGTCGTACGAATCACTACGCTATATCGGGCTGAGTGATGGCAGTGGAGATGGACACTAACAAAAAATGAGCACCAATTAACCAAAATATTCAGATGCATTGGAGTGACAGGACTAGACAGAGTTCGAATGAGTACGTCAGAAAATATTTAAATATTTCAACAATCACATACGTAAGAAGTCAGGCTAAGATAATATGCTCACGTCATGAGGAAACAAGGTGTTTATATCATCAAAATTTAGGTAAGATTAAATACGACGCAGTACAATGAGGGAAACTTCGAGCAACCTAGTGGTCAAATATTGAAAAGGAAATTAAGGACGGCGCGTTATACAAGGAAAGTCGACTCCAATAAACGGCAAAAGAATAAGATGAAGAAGAAGTGTCAGAGTCAAAATAGTACGTATCACGTACTATTTTGATACGTGCTATTTTACATTCATTCTTATAGCACAGCTTCTATATAATACCTGTACATAAAATTCAAAAATTAGGCCTGCATTGCGCAAGTTATTACATAATCAACATCATCGTCTGTGCCAATATGCCACAAATTTGTTACAAATTTGAATTATGATTTCGTAATTTTAAATGTTTTTTATACTTTATTTTAATTTTATTTATGCTTCAACAGACCAAAAGGCCCAATTACAGAAGTGAAATACATCACAAAATATCCTGGCTTGAGTAAATCACATAGATTAATAGTCCCCTCGCCAGAAATTGAGGTCACTATCAATCTATGTGATTTACTCAATTTATTTATTGAAGTAATCTACACTGGTATGGATGGGATGTCCAGGGAGGAAATGTCACCTATCTGACCCACCGTAAAGAATAATTAGGCAAAAGTTTAGTCAGATTAGTCAAACGGTATAAATTTGTGTATAGAATATACCAGGGGGGGGGAATTATAATATACCAGGTGGGATAAAAGAGAGGGGAAAATGTTGTCTATGTTACCCGCGGATCCTAAAAAGTAAGAATGCAACATTTTAATTAGATCGGCCTACCGGTTCAGATTTGTACAAAAATCAGGGGGAGGGAGTGGAGTAAAGGAGAAGAGAGGAAATGTAACCCGTTTTATTTGCCGGGTCCTATAAAATAAGTATGCAAAATTTAAGTCAGATCGGTCAAAAGGCAGAGATTTGCATGGAAAATAGTATCAGTAGTAAAGAAGGAGCAGGGAAATGTCACCTATGTTACCCGCCGGGTCCTAAAGAATAAGTAGGTACCGATGCATAATTTGTGTCGGATCGTATTTAGGTAAGAACAGACAGCAGACAGGCTGAGTTTTATAGTTATAGATAGAAACACTCGTATTCAAATGTCACGCTGTGTCAAAATTTCAAGTCAATCGGCCGACTACTTTTCGATTTTTGCGAAACATACGCAGGCTGAATTTTTATATACATAAATATTTTGTATTCTATGTCACTTTTTTTATCGTGATTTATTTATTATGTTACATTTCTTTTCTTTTTCTTTGACTTATTAATATTTTTTATGTTTTTATTTAGATTTATCTCCAGATAACTTTTTATTTCCTGTATACAAATATAAATACAAAATAAGATTAAATGCAAATAAATTGGTTCATCTGTTCAAGCCCTCATTTTTGTCGTAGTAATCAAGACGTTAAAATTCTTATTCCCTTTGCTCCCGACTCCGTACGATGGCTATGTAATACATTATTGGGGGTGGGTAGGAGGCTTAACCGCCAGCCTACTAATCTATGCTAATGCTATGCAAACCTTCGAATGTTATGTCCCTTTGTACAAGTGATCTACGCCTCGAGAATAACATAGTAACGTCAACACTATCTACCACTGCCATAACTAACATCCTTACATACAATGTAATTCTACAAAGTACCTACATATAACATTAAATGAATAGACTGCGCTTCTTTATGATTAATATTTTTACATTCTTCTGTGAGAGAATATATTTTTTACTTATTCTAGAATATATTAGAAATTGGTTTTTAAGAGTCTTGTAGCATCTAACTATCTATCTATCTATCTAATCTCATATAAATTTACTTGATAGAATCCATTAAAGTAGTGTGAAGAATTCTATGAATTATAAAAAAATCTTTGTTTCAATTTCTCTTTTAATTTATTTATCCATAATGTCCACTTATTTAATTTATGTATATAGCCATTCAATCTCTCCCTAAAATAAGTAAATAAATAAATAATAATCAAATTTCTTCTACTTTGTATGCCAATTTATGACACTTGCAACATGTTTTTAAAGTTGGCATCATTAGTAGGTTTATTTTAAGTGTTACATAATATTTTGAAAGAATTTCCCTTACACAATGACGAAATCTTCGATCGCCAAGCCGTAGCCTTCAACAAAGCTGACGCATGACAGATGAAAAGACAGCCGACACATGGACTTGCTCTGATGTCGGGCACAACAAGTGCCGAAACGTCGTCTACTTAATCCAATTATACGAGACATAATGATCAAAAAGAATAAAAAAATGTTACGTTAAGAATGCCTATACAGATTTTCTTAAGAAAACGTATTGGCTATATCTGAGGTTCTAAAACAGAGATATATAACTTACGGAAGGGTGCTCTACTCATTAATGTAGTGAATAATCTTCATCTTTTTCTCTATCCGTTTAACGAATGTTGGCTATCATCAGTTTCTTTACTGCCGTCCGGAATAGCCCTACAGTAAACTGGCCAAACTATTGTCTCAGATGCCCATCATACAAGTATATTCGACATATGGATTTTTATTATTCTAATTACTTATTTTTCTTTATTTATCCGAACCATCTACATTCTAACATTTTCCGGCATTCTAACACTTTTCATTTAAGTCTAGAGCTTTTTTCAAAATATTTCAATACTTCATCATCAAATTACCTTTATTACCGTATTAGTAAATGACTCGCATGTGTACCTATATATAATAATAAGAACTGAGGCTCCCTCATCAGACTCAAGACCTTCTCTTTACTGATGAGGTCTACATGACTACAAAGTATTTAAAAAATGACAATTTGATATGTAAATATATAAGAATTGTATTTGTACCATATATTAAATAAATAAAATAAAAATATGACAAAGACGACGAAGTGATTAAAATATCGATATAAAGCATACAATCTGACTAGTTTTCGGTAGTCTTTTCTGTGTTTTTTTTTAATATACTTTTGTAATGTATCCAGGTACTTTCTGTCGAATGAAAAATTCGTGCGAACAAGTTGCTCCCAAATTGCTGTCTTTTTCCATATATAACTCAGAGATCTCGGGATTCAAATGCCAGATTCAAATAAATAACTTACCATCTCAATGATAGTACTCTCTCTACGATACAGCTTCTTGTACTTCATCAGCATGACGTACCAAAGCTGCCTCGTTCACTTTCAATATCTAGTCCAATTGATGACCTGGGCGAGATCTACGGTAATGCCTCTTTAACTCTCCTTGCATATTTATCTTCCGATCCTTAGCGATCCTCATTTGACACAATTTTTTTATTTTAACGATACCAGGCTTCATCTTCATACATTCGTGTGGACCCTAAATACTCCAAAAAAATGTCGATAACGCAATATTTGGTACTCAGCTCGCCCGAAATTTGGTTTCTTGTAAACCTATATATGAAATAGAACGATATAAGCCGATTGGAATCAACTCACATATTTTTTATTCAAACCGAGTGACAATATTTTAAAATAAATGTTCCCCGTGTGTTCTTTAAATACACTTTCTTTTCAAAATTATTTTTCTTATTGAAAAATCTAAAATATGAAAACAACAATACAACGTCTTTCCTTAGTTTTTTACCTGTTAAGTGAATACTTAAAAGCATCGTATGTAGCTCATGTCGAAAATGACGTTGCGTACTAAAAGCTTGTTTTGTTAGAGTTTTGTTGCTTTGCGCAAACAGAATTTCCGCTTTATAAATAAACTATCGGTCTGTACACGACGTTGCCCGGGTAATAGGTTTAAAAAAATTGTGTTGTGAAGATGCGCTTGACTTCATTTGATACCATCCATCTGGTATGTATGTCCGGGAGAATGATGGGGAATGTCTTAAAATTTTTCATAATAGTTGTAAAATGCAATTAGAAATACATTTGTATTTGGGGAAGCGAGTAGTGTAAAGGGAGACAGGCAAGATGAGGCTTTGTTTTCCGCAAGGTCCTAAAGAATAAGTATGCAAAATTTTGGGTCAGACCGGTCAAACGGTATAGATTTGTATAGAAAATGTATTCGCAGGGGGCAAGGGGGAGTGGGTAGGGTAAGGGGGAGGGGAAAAATGTTGCCTACATTACCCGCCAAGGTCAGATCAGTCAAATGATACAGATTTCTATGATGTATCCTGGCAGGGGGCGGGGTAAAGGGAAGGGAGAAATGTGGCCTATATTTTAAGCAGGTTTCTAATGAATAAGTATGTATGCAGAATTTGGGTCAGATATGTCAAATGATATTGATGATATATCAGGGGAAGGGGTTGTGGCAAAGGGAGAGGGGGAAAGTATTTTAAAGAATGAGTATGCAAAATTTGAGTCAGAACGATCAAATGGTATAGATTTGTATAGAAAATATATCCTGGGCAGGGGAAAGGCAAAAGAGGAGGGGAATTTAGTACAGACAAACGGTGTAGGTTTGTTTAGAGAACAGATAGACAGACAGATAGATAGACTGGCAGATATTGAGTTCTATAGGTATAGATTGTACAGAAATAATATTATAAACCGATTCATAATATTTCTATTATAAAGCTTTTTTCATTGGCGGTATTGCCTATCTTAAAACAGATTAATTCAAAGCTAATGATTTTTTCTAATGTTGTTTGTAAACAATTTAGTTTAGTTTAGTAGTTTGAATTAAATTCAAAAATGTAACAAATATCAAAAAAAAATCTACCAATAAAATCAGAAATATATATAATATTGACGATAATATCAAGCACATGGTGGAGTATACATTTTAAACTTTTTACCATAAAAAAGCCCGCTTTAAATCGCATCTACTGTTTGAAACATCAGGTTTTATGCGATTAATCTTCAGATTCGCGTGATCCCGGCTACTGCGCGAGTTGTCCGCCAACACGCCGGATGCGCAGCCTCTGCCCAGGGCTGCCCAAACTGGCAACTCCAAATACATTAAGTATAAATTTTTTTTTTTTTAAATTATACATAAAAGATTTTCATTAATATTAGTTATAGTTAGTCACCGTCAAAATTAATCTTTTTTCTTCTCTATTACTTTATATCTAAAAGAAACGTACTTCTTGCATACGGTTATGCTGTTTACACTACGGTTATAAAGGCAGGGAGATTCGGTTCCCTACTAGATAAATTACCCGAATGTAAGGGACGATTCTTTCAGTAGGAACACTAAGGACCGAATTCAGAGTCAATGCTTAACGATACGAAGGTTAAAGTACGCTTTTAAAGCGTTATTTGCAATACAAAACTTCACTTTTAAGTCGTACCTTAACCTTTAAATCAGTATTGACTCTATATTCGGGCCCAAGTGTCACCAACGAACAATACAATCTCGAAGACTAATTTATTGACGTATTCGAAAGATCGTTGCTATAATTATTATTGAAGATTCAGATCAGCGTCAGGATTTCCACTCTATACTTATAAGTCTTTGATAAAATGTCACACGCTCAAATACCTCGTCCATGTCAGACTCAGAGATCTCCTAATGCAAGCTTGTCTTGCTGATGCTTCTAACATAACATTTTTCTAATAATTTGTTTATTTGTAGATTCTGGGTCTTTATTTAATTCATTTTATTTGAAAAACAAACAGATTAATCATAATTCACAGAAACTATAGTATTCAAAAAATACACTTAAAAATTACCTACCATCCTCGTAAGTGTTCCTGCAAAATACATAAGGTGTTACGAATAGTTTAATACGATTATATATTTTTACAATAATATATTTTTTCAGCTCCAGGTATTACTTTTATATTTAAGTTTCTTTTAACTTCCTTATAATACATATAATTAATTATCAATCACAAAAAGTTGAATTATATAGTGGTATATTGACATAATTAATTACAACAAAGTTTTAAAGGTAAAAC
The DNA here is from genome assembly GCA_016648135.1 of Agrypnia vestita. NCBI lineage: Eukaryota > Metazoa > Arthropoda > Insecta > Trichoptera > Phryganeidae > Agrypnia > Agrypnia vestita. The sequence goes on from JADDOH010000076.1 coordinate 94,194, forward strand.
TTGCCATTATAATAACTCATACTTTTTTAATTTTATTTATATTTATGAACATAATGCTTTATTATATTGTAAAAGTAAGACTACCTTGGATGGCTGATAAGTAAATAGAACCGTTTATATTGTGTATCTAACTGAGGCTGAACATGGAAGATACAAGGGTGCGGTGTAAATGGACAATGTTGTTTGGACAAAGGAATCGTCTCTTAAGATACGACGTGACGATCTATAAAAGATATGTAAAACTAAGTGATCGTGTATACACATTTCGTCACCCCAGTTCTACCTTGTCGTAAGGTCAAAATTGCCGTTTTTGACTTATTGTGATAGCGTGAGGCTTTGAGACTTGCTCTACAAATCGCTCCAATCCATTTTATCGTACCTACTCTAGTTTCGTCGGTACAAAATTCCATTTTGTCGTATGTGCTGAAATTTTGGTGTTTGATCAGTTCTATCTTGTCGTATATATTATCAGCTCCATTTCATATTATGTTCCAACAAAAATTTAAAAAAAGTTAGTTCTAACTTGTCGTAACATTCAATTTGGGCTCACTTGTCGTATCTGGCCCGGTATCTCTTCTAATTCAATTAAAAATTAAAAAATATACGAATATATAAATATACCTACGAAAAAGTAAAATTAAAGATAATTCAATTAAAACGAGAAGACTTTTTGAATTACAGTGCTGGTGGTGATGGGCTATCCTTTATTCCATATACTCAAAAAAAATAATTGAGATACGAACTAAATGATATACTTAACACCAGGTACATATAAGACAAACATGAATTTGACATCATTCGTAGAAACATAAATTACAAAAAACACATCTGAAATGTGAAAATCCTTTAAAATTTCCCATTTTAAGATGTGCGACTTTTAAGTCTTGAAGTGAGAAAAAAAAACGTGATCTAGCATCAATACTTTCATACATGCCACCGGAAGATAAAATATTTTACGAAAATTTACTTAAAAATCATTGATTTTGCCTTTATTATAATTTTTATTTAGTGTTTCTTTATTATTTTCTTATTAGTAAAGTAAAAAATGTCTGTTCTTGTAAATCATAATTTATTGTAATATTTCTGTTGTTTAAATTAATATTATTTTTGGTATAGTTTCATAAAAATGATTTTAGATTAAGTTAAAGAGTGCTTTAATCATATCGTTTCAATTTTTATATATTTTTTGAAATGAAAACAATGTTTTCCTAATATGTTGAGTCGAAGAATTAATAAAAAAACATTAAAATGACATCTTTTTTCCTTTGAATACCAACCAATATTTCAGTTCCATTTTGTCGTATCGTCAGTTTTCGTCGCAATGTCGCGGATGTTTGTCGTAACGTAATTTTTTATCAAACTTTAATATAAAAATTATAAAAAATGATACTAGGTAAATCTAATTTTTCTCTTCCAAATGACGTAATAAAAAAATTAGAATATTATCATTAACTCGGAAAAAAATATTATTGTTTCCTGTAGTTGGAAAATCGATTTCAAACTTCGAATGCGTTTTTCTCAAAACTGTTGTTTTGACCTTAAGACAATATAGAACTGGGGTGACGATTTATATTAAAAAGTAATACACAGTGATGAGTAAGATCGGGTTCGGAAGTTTTGTAGTCAATTACCGATGGTGAAAAAATGTGTATTTTGTGTGATATTATAATTATAACCTAACTGAGGCCCTGCCTTTAGAGCATCCCGCCGGTACAGCCTCCCACCGAAGGCTTCAGCGCGGCTGTCGCCTCAGATCAAAGTGGATACACATCATCTCACACGCCATACAGCGCTTTCGGTGCGCTTTGGGAAGGATGCTATGCATCAAAGGGTGGTTCAACGAAACCTTTAACATTTTGCAATGCTACGTTTTCACTTGAGATATTTTAATTATCTTTTTTACTTTTTAACAATTTTTTAGTCATTTATTCAATGTAAGGATACTTGAGTTTTTTGTAATACACTTACACTAAAATATTTAAATTGATATTATTCACTTTTTAATCAAAGTATAATCAAAATAAATTATTAAAGCCTGACAAACGACGAATGGACGCCCACCGCATTCCCAGGGTGGTTTGATGAGCAAAAGCTGACATATCGACATAAATATAAAAATCCATGGCCGCCGATTTATAATTCTAATTCTGTTTTTTTTAGAAAGATAATTTTATGCCATTCGTGTTAAGTTTGGAGTGTTTTTATATAGGTTTGTTTTTAATTTCGTAACAGCCACAAATTCCAGCGACAGCCAATTTGACAGATGACAGCTGATTTGTGCTCAGTTTGGTATACCATTTCAACAAACTGAACACTAATCAACAAAAAACAGAACAACATTTCAAATTGAGTAAATTTATGAATATCGTAATCATAATTAAACACTCGTGACATAAAATTATCTTTCTATTACGTGTGTTTTATTTCGATTTAAAGTTCTATACTTCTAAAAAAATATCCTTTAGACAGTAAGGGTGTACTTTGTAATACTATACATGTGTGCATGGTACATGGTAACTCATTCACCCATGTTCAATTAATCCAAGTGATATTTTTTTTTGGTTTAGTAGTTTTGAGTTCGAATCGCAGTCGTAATTACCTATGTATTTTTTTTTGGTTAAATAGTTTTTCTGTTTATTTATTAAAGAAATTTTTAATTATTAAAGAAATTAAAACTTGCAACTTTACAGTCAAACGTTCTATTCATTAAAATATTTATATTTAATTTAATTTAATATAAAATATTTATATTAAATTGAAAAAATTAAAAGAATATCAATACTCAATGTCTGATTTTTTTTAAATATATACTGTTGTATTATATCTTTATTTTTTCAATGTATACGATTTTGTTCCACATATTTAAATATTATTTATATTATTATTAAAATTATTTAATTCTTTTTTGTAGGAAATAATTTTATTCAATACCTATAAAGACCAAAAAAAATTGGCATGGAGTAAATTATATAGTACCTATATTTATTGAATTAAAGAGTTATTTTCAATTTGAATGTTTCTCAGCAATTGATATACCTACTACTAAAAAGAGTTTATTAAATGCGTGTGACTAAGTTGAGCATTGACGGCGAATCGAGAGGCGACTCGTGAAGATTCTTAATTGGAGATCGTTTAGTGAAGAAGTAAGACTTTTCTTGATGCCGACAGATTGGATACCATTTAATTGGACGACAAAATTAATTAAACTGCGCAAAAAATCGTTAATCACCTTGAATTATTTTTAAAAATATTCAAAACTTTATTGAAAACCTTTGCGTGAAAAATTTTGCGAGTTTAATAGTAGGAAGGTTTTTATTTTTTAAATTTTAACATGATATCTAAAACAATAATATTTCATTGCAAGTAACACCTACTGAGAAAGGCATCGATGCATTATCTTTTCAGATGTCCCAACTCTGATGTAACGCTGAAGATATTTGATTTGGATTTAGATTTTATTAATTAAAATATTGTGTAAAGAAATTTTTTTTTTAATATTTCCAAATGTATTAAGTTTAAATAACAAGACTTCTTCTTATGATGCCATCTCCTATCAGAGGTTGGTGACCATTCTGGCGATTTCGACTTTATTTACCGCCGCACTCAGTCGACTTAGTCCGACGCCACACTCTTCAGGTCTTCTGCAACGTCTCTTCGTACGCGGAACGCCGCTACATTTCTTTCCGTACAATATGCGCTTATCAAACACACTACGCGGGTGATCGGTCGATCAAATTTCTTTGCCGATTTGACGCGATGGAAAAGACGCGGCTTATCATCTGGGCAGTGAGGTGCCGGCCTTACACTTACACCAGTCCCTCGAGTCACGCAGCCAGATGCTTTGGAAATCTAAAAAGACTTTATTATTTTTAGTTTTATTTTACATACAACTTATTTGAGAAACACACGTTTCTGAACGTGGTTTTATATAACCTCGCTATACCATATATATTCTTACAACTCACTCTTCTCTCTTCTACGCAGAAATACTACTTCATGTTCAGTTTTCAGCTTCATCAAAATTCATGCACATTGACTTTACCACTGACTGCTACCAACGTCAATAATATGTACGATTATCTCTTGTTGAATTATATTCCTTTAAACATGCCTATTTTATGTTGAACAGTTCAAAGCGATACTTGTAAGACTGGGCAAACAATTATTACCTACTAAACCCTTATGCGACATAAATCACTGAGCAAGTGTATTGGGAATCATAAATAAGGGTATCCATGATTGAATTTATGCTTACTTTATTTTATATTAACAGCTTAAATAAATGTCATTTTGCGGAACAACCTCAAATTTAATTGATAATTTATTTGCCTTGTTTTACAACTTATTTGAACTACTTGTAAGCTATACCTTTCTCCTCACATTTTCTGGTCTGGTCTGGTAGCTTGAAATTATTCATTGTATCCTAGCTAGCTAGCTAGCTGAATCCGATCACCACATTAGAAATCTTGATTTGTGTGCACGTTTTCGCAAATCGTTTGCGCACGCACACATACGCTGACTAAGGGAAAGATTGCACAGGTTAATTAACATAATATTGAATTTACCTATCTACGATGTTTTTATAATACATACTAATAATACATTATTTTTTCTTATCATAAAAAATAAATATATTTTCTGTTCAACAAAAAATCTTAAAGTGGCTCATCTCCGACGATTTCAAGCATTTAAAAGCTGGAAGCCAATTATGTGAGATGATTTTTATTTCGGATCAACATTCCTTATAAAGGGACGAACAATATTTTCTTGAACTAAATATTACACCAACAATAATCACTTCTTGCAGGAAAGTTATTATTATATCAATGGCAATGTTGTGAATTATTTTCTTATTTTAGCTTACTTCATTCATATTATTTACGTACTAGCTGCAACACATCAAAAATGACGGAACATTGGTTCGCGTCTATGTTAAGCCCTAGTATATATTTAAAGCATCTTCTAGGCGTTCCGTGGAGAGGCGGCCGTAGCAACATGCGTTGAATGGCCGGTTCGGGTTTGGTGGCCCGGGGTTCAAGTCCCGTCTCCGGCCGTTTAATTTCGTTTTTTTGGCGGGAATTCGAACGAAATTACGGACGTTACACGAAGTTATGGGGACAGACAGACAGACAAATGGATGGACGAAGGGACAGACAAAGAAAATATTATGTTTGATCCCGTCAAATATATTATTATCGCACATTATTAATAAAAATATTATTTTTACTACACACAATAAAGACAATACATGTGTATTTTAAATGGTTTATTTCTATAAACTGACATATTTGTATTACTTTAATAATCGATTTTAGTCCCATTTTAGTGGAAAATGTTTATATATGAATAAAAATAAAAATAATATTTTTATTTAATTTCATACTACTTACAATATTAGCGATTGTTTTAGAAATATACCGCTTCTCTTATTAGAGCAACAAATTTTCTTTTAGGTACAAGAAATAATCGATCTAACTTTTTACCAATTTTAATAAGAAAAAAAGGTGTCCGTTTGTAAAAGGGGTTTTAATACTCAAAAAATCATTATAATCTACCAAAATCCTAGTCATCCACACAAACTACAAATTTAATAAGAGTAGCAACACTGTATTTGGGGCATCGTAGGATAAAATTATAATTTAAAATTACAGAAAAACGTTTTAGGAAGGCGCCGTTTATATTGACCTTTTATGGCACACGAACAACCCTTAGAATCCGAACCGTTCGTTATTTAACCCCACATTCTTATTTTATTTTAATATACATAATACGCATCAAAACCTTTACATGCAATCTAATATATTAATATTCTTGTCATGTATAAAAACTATCGAAATTATATTGGTCAGTAATTTCTTTTGAATATTTTTATAACTGATTGTGGTTTCAGTAAACATTTTGTTTCTTTGCATGCATTAGAGTTTAAATTACACTATTTATTACATGTTATTGTTGAATATTTTTATTTATTTCTCAAATAAAAAGGGCAAGTATCCGTATCAAAAAGGATAGTCGCCCTTTCTACTTTTGCGGACGGATAGTCGCCCTAGGGGCAACTATCCGCAACTATAAATTCTTTAACGAAAAAAGACAGATTTTTTTTCTAATGGTGTTTTTTCCAATTTATTTCGACTATAAATTATTTTAAATTAAATTAATAACTAACTGTTTCATGCGTTCATTCTAGGTGACCAGACGTGGTGCTGCGTCACATCAGCTAGATAGAAGATAGTTTAGCACTTGCGTTCGAAGAACTGGATATGTCGAATGTGGTTGCATGAAACTTGTACATCATTCAAAAACCATTGCATGAGATGTGGAAAGATGAAAACCCTGGCTTCTGGTGATAATTAATGCTGATGCCAAAGTTAATTGATATATTGTTCTATCTTTTAGATAATATTTCACTAATAACATACCTTATTTAAAGTTTGGAGCCTATTTTGTTGTATTTTTATAATTTAAAACGTTAAAACATAATACTATTTTATAATGCTGAATAATATTTTGATAAGTTCTTGATAAAGGATCTCAGTAAATAATAAATACTGATTACTTAAATTGATATAAATTTGTTTCTATCTAAAAAAAACGTTTACCCTATATTTGAGTAAATTCTAATCCGGTCTACTCCACAAATTCCATTGAATAAGAAAATATCACTACAAACTTTGACACTATGTTGTCAATTTTTTCTTCTTCTTTCGTCGTATAAAGTAAATGTTAGCTCTTTTTTTATCATTCATATAAAACTATTTATTTCGCTTATATTCTAAAATTGATTTGTTTATTTCCAATTATATTACCAAGTCAATTTATAAAGATTTTTTTTTCAAAAATGATAAATAAACTATATGCTGTAAATAAAATTTGAGGAAAATACTAAATACTAAATAGGAGATTACTTGTATATCGCTTAAGAAACATGTTAGTTTAATTTACTATCATCGAAACCGTTTATTAAGAAAACATTTCTTAATGAACTTTAAAAAGCTTATTTTAGGAATTCCGTCAGAATTCAGGCAACCGCAGATAACGGTTTCTAAACTTATTTAATAATTTGGTTAAATAATGTAAATAAAATTATATTATTTTAATTGGTTTCGAAGACATTCCGGTCACTGAAGTGTTAAAGGTTGGTCCGGATGATTTAACTGTTATCTTCAAAGGAACCGAACGCCTCCTTTAAAAGACAAGAAATCGAATGTTATTTTTTCAGAGCAATCAAGATCCATTCCGACTGCATTTTACATTCGTTAATTTCTGTACAAGTATGAAACATTTTTTTACCTTACGTTAATGTTGCGGAGTATTTTCAAATAAATTTATTTGAAAAATAAGCATGAGTCTCTTTTTGGAGAGGTCGAATAAAACTTAGGTATGTATTCAATATAGTTTTAATAGGCTAGAATATAATAAACCGTATGATATATTCAATTAAAAAAAACTTCTCTTAATAAATTATATATGACTGACAATATTCGTATTCTCAAAACTCAAGCAATTTTTTAAGATTCAATCTAATTGTTTAATATATATAATGTATGTTGCAAAATAAACATAAAATTATTTTAAAATACAAAAAAAAGTACGATTTTTGTGGTACGCTACATCTCTATTAAATAATCTTCTGTATAAATCCTGTGCGTACCTACCTATTAATATAATATAAAAATAAAATACAATTTATATATGTATACATTTATTTATTTATTTTATTTTATAAAGGTAATTACAAATTAAATGCTTTGAGGGAATTTGCTTGAATTGTCCTGGCACGAATTACTCATAAGAAAAACACTTTTTGGGCATACAAATAAACATGAAAGTAAAATATGCGATAGTTCTGATCTTTATAGGAAGATCTTTTATAAAGCTTAAAATAGTCAGTTAAAAACACTCAACGTATTCATAGGTTATTCTAAAATATGATAGTTATGAAAACTTTTACAGCTTTCAGGATATGTAAGAAGTATGAAAGATTTTTTTTTTACAGATATTCTGGATAATACATTTGACAATATTTCCATAAAACTACGACTTTTAAATAGAAAGGCAATATATTATTACCTTAGAAGTAAATTTAGCTTCCGTACCTGATACAGACATCAAGCCTCCTTTGTAACAAATCTCTGACAGCGCTTTTATGGTATCTTTTTATTACCCTGAAAGACTTCCTCGAACTTCCCTATACTAAAAGCACCACAACAAAATTTACTTTATTCAGTAATCTAAATTACTGCGGACCACATGCGTCCAGACTTGGAATTGAATTGTCAAGGGAGTGATTGTCCTCTCCAATGTTTGCAAACAGACTGTCAAAAAGAAAAGCCTCAGCGACAATGCAAGCTCATTGTGCGCGACTATTGCTGGAATTGCTAAGTAGGCCACACAACATGACAATTCTATTGGTGTTCCTCCACTGTCCCGGGATAGGTACAGAATCTGGAAATTCATCGCACCGTACAAAAGTTCTCGCGAATTTAGGATCATAATTCGTTCGATGCATAGCTGTGGAGGAAGAATGATAGGACAATGGATCCTCGGTTTGTTTCCACGCAGAAGTGACAGGATCCGTGTGAGAAAATCGATGTTCGGCGTCCGGAATATTTAACTCTTTTTCATTGTCCATTGCAAAGCTTTTGTGCTTCAATCAGGCGGGGTGGTTGTGTTACGGTTTGAAAGGGTACCAACAACGCTCCCGCCTCGGGACAGTCTACAACCCTTTGTGTTGCATTTATCGCGCACAAAGTGTGAAATGACAACTCCATTTGCATCAAGTCACGCCACCAAAATGAATCATCTGTTGCGCCTGTTTTGAAACTAATTTATTGATACAACCCACCAACCTGTTTGAATCTCCTTAATCCCTGAATACATTATTTTATCATTTTTTTTTTAATATTATTTTCTTTACTTTCTTTATTTGGAACCCCGAGAGAAAAAAAAATACCTTATGATATTTAACATTTTACTTGTCCTTGAAAGGTGTTTTAATCTTGTGATGTTCAGTTATCTATCTTGTTCGCGTAAGTCAACATATATTTTTTGTCTTCTATAAATATATCGCAATTATTTATTTTTGAAATATTCTTATCATGTATTATGTTGATATCTTTCAAATATTTTATATAATTCAGACTCGTCTTTCATCTCAGCGATCATGTTATAGGTACAATGTTTGTGTACTGCTTTTCATAAAGTCTAATTTGGTGTTATTAAGTAGTTTATTATAAAAAGCACTTTCATTATTTATTATTTTAAAAAGAATTATTTTTTTACAAGAAAACGAGGTAAGAATTCTAAAGAATATTTATTTCCAGTTGCTCCCCAGAATGGTCCATCGTGAAGACTATGTTACCAAATATTACAATAAAATATATTATAAATTAACTAAATGTAATATTAATAAATTTAAAAAAGAATTAAGTGCTCTTCTTTTTGAGAATACCCACGTCAAATATTTTGTTATCACATACCGAAGATTAATTTTTATTCTTGGTTTTAAATCTTTAAACACGCCACGTGCATGAATAGTGCGTCTAGATCATTACAGATAATATTATATGTCCAAAGTGTTACATATTTATTTATCATTGGAACTTTCTTTTCCTTCAGCCATCAGCCAGTGACAAAATGGCATTTGTCAAACAGACCAAGGTACAGATGACCACTAATGATAAACTTATTTCTAAATCACTGTACATTAAATGGATGGACGGCGTCAAATTTAACACCTTTTCTAAGAAAAAGAAATAACATCTGACAGAATGATCTCGTTTAGAAAAATGTGTCATTGTTTTTAACGCAAACAATACAATATACCACCCATTGCATTACGCGGTTCCGTCCGGCTCCCATTTGACTAAACGAAATGACGACAATTTATCAAGGGAGTGCCAAAACAGGGCTTATCTCCAATCCCTATCTTGAGTATGTTATTAGTAAAAGCTATACCTGACCACAGTATGTTCCACTTAAGGATTTTGGCCTCACGTTGTGGCTAACTTTTCTTAATTTGGGATAATGCTGGTCAGTTGTTTTGGTGTATATTTGGACCTTATCTTCTGACATCGGCCGGAGAAAAAAATATACAAGTTTATTTCGGATCAAATATAATGCGGGACTTGACAAAATACATGGCAAATTTGTAGTACTCCACTTTCTGGGTGGCTAGAAACATGTTTTTATTGTATTCTGTTAAGATATTTGATTTTATCTCAATCGTGAGGGTAGACATCGCAAATTTTAACTTTTTTTTTAAATTTTGCTTTTCCTTGAATTTTATCCTTAAAAATTACATTTTTTTGTATATAAATGAATCTTTGACTGTACATTAACCTGCATGCAACATTGAAACCTACATGCAAGAAAAAAATTGATTAATTTAAATTTAAGAATTTAGTGCGATCTGATGATTTTAATACATAAAAAATGTATTCATGTCATGTGTAGTTGCTACATTTTTAAATTATAAATACCAAAACGTAGGTAGGTACAAAAAAAATCCTTTTTTGTTTTTTCTAAACATATTGTTTACGTCTAGTTAATTTTTATAAATGTGCGAAAGTAGCGATTGTCCTTACAATTGCAATATACTATATATACTGTATAATATAACTCAGTCTCCCATCCAGCACACATATTTCGCTGTATCCAAATTAATTTTCAGTCACATTTCTGACATTATCTTCAATTTATATTTCGTTACATTCAACTAAGTATTTCAGTTTTGTCGTAGTCGTCTTACATACATATATACTTACCTACTTGCATCATTATTATATTTTCGTCAGCCACAAACATCACGTGCTCGTGCCTTAAAACAAATCTTTCTCCATTTTATGTGTCAAGTGTACTCCGCCTGTGAAAAGTTCACACAAATAATACACTGATCTTCGAAAGCGGATCTTTCAAAGTTTAACTTTTTATTATAAAGAATAATGTCACGTCTCATCGCATCCATGGATATACAAAAAATCGGTTAAGTGCACAAATTATTTTATTTTTGTTTAGATGGTTCAGTTAGCATGCCAAATAACATAACATACGTGTATTTAAAAAAGTATCAGTAAGGATATTATCACTATTGATCAGAACCAAATACTCATACGCCCCGTGTAAGATGAATTGTTGAAAATATTTGGCTGTATCATTTAAGAGAGATAAACATATTTTTCCATCTTGTGACCTTGGAGTTGAATAAATGTTTCATCCGTACAATACAAACAACCATCACATTGTTGTAAGCAAACCACAATGCTGAAATCAAAAATCTTACATACCATTAATACCGAGAAAATACCGAAAAAAACGCATTCAGGTGCGCCATAAAGCACGGGTCAGTAGGCCTGACCATTATTTGAGGGATCGACACAAGAAAAAAGTCGCTGAAGAAAAAATTTGGAGAAAAAATTCACAGAAAGTGAGACCACGGGTGTATCACTCCCCGGGAAGCTATTGTCCCGCCCCACGTGGGTAGTAGCAGATAACCAGTAGGTCCAGGGCTCGTCAACCATTATTAATCGAGACATCTGCTCAACATAAGTTGTGCGATCGCGCAATGTTTTAAAACAATGAGAACATTTATGTATTTTAATGATAACGCACTTAATTGTTGCAATGTTCATGCATGATATTGAAAACATATTAGATTATTCGATTAGAATGATACACAGAAAACATCTATGAATCAAAAAATATTTGGTTATCATTGGGACAAACCTGGGGCTTTATCTTGCTGGAAAAATTGCACATTAACCATTTAAATCAAAGAATATTTTGAGACTTTTATATGTTTATTGTAAATTCAATTCATAATAATATAAATATGATTTATATCATGCAATGGACTCCAAAAAACCTTAGAGTGATACATGCCTACGACGCACGCTGAGTAGGTAAAAAAGGTGAATGTGATGGCGTCATTGAAACTAGTTCAAAAAACATGTGGCAGACTCATTCAACAAGACGATTGTCAAGCTCGTGTCAGATTCGGTACCTAATAAGGTACCGTAATATAAGGTATATAATATAATAAGTATAATAATAAGGTAATATATTGTACCTATATTTTACCGATATATTGAAAACCATCCCCAAAATATTGAGATCATTTCAAACATGTTTGTACTCACTAATTTTAATCACATATGTATATTATTGATAACGGCACAAACAAGTATGCAAGTATTTTATTGATTGGAAGTAATACCGAAAGTCATAATTTTTAAAGAAGTAGCATTTTATTTTTAATTTTATTTTCGTCTATTAAGTGTTGGGATAAAGGTCTTAAAGATCCGGACACAACTGTCAAATGTCAAGATGGGAAGATTTGAATACGCGGTAACGCCGAACGCGGTCATGACAAGTTTAGCCATGATATTTCATCAGGACGCTGTGGATGAAGAAATGAATACGTTTGTAAGAAACAATTTTTCTTATATCATCTTTTAATACAGTGTATTTGAGCCGTAGAATTACAAAATCCGCTCTGGACATTTTTAATTTCTATTATCGTCTATTAACTGTTGGGATAAAGATCTAGACATTGTTATTTTCAGAATCGGGCCGATTAAGTATTTTTTCCTTATATTTGGTTCAATTTATTCGCAGAAATTATTCAAGTAAGCACACCATTAGTTAAGATTGTCATTACTTGTTGGTATGTTTGACAAAATTACATTTTTTTTAAATAATAATCTACGTAAGCTTTATGCCTCAGTGTCTCATTTTTTGTGTCTCTCATATTCTTAAATTTTAATTATGAGGTTAATTTTTTTTTTTTCACTACTGAAGTTTCCAGAGAAATAGAATCTCTCATCGACAGGTGAAGTATTAAACTGTCGACGAGATTCTGTTTCTCTCGAAACTTAAATAGGTAGTAAAAAATATATAAAAAATTACAATTAAACTCACGTCTACGTGAGTTTAATATTCTAGGTATATGCTACCTCTAAGTAACAAGGTTTATATTATTTAATTATCATAATGAATAATCTCTACAATGTAAACGCTAAATCCATCAAAAATATCTAAAGTTGTTCATTGACATAAAGATAAACCTCGTGCTTGATGGATTTATTATATTTAAAAATTGTATTGGTATGACAAATCAGCGCTGTTCTGTCGTGAACCTTACTGTTGAGAACTTCTGCAGGAGGCAGTTCGCGATAATACAAGGAGCGTAGCGGATTCTATTCTCGTATGTAACGCACTAAATACTTTGCCATTGCGATTTAAATAGCAGAAATGGAAAATGGAAAAAGAGCCATTGTGCGGGCATTGTGGCGAATGTAGGTGAAACGTATTATTATTTTTATTATTATGCGCGCACAATAATGGCCCGTGTTTTGTGGTGGGCCCCAATTTCTGGACCAAACGGAGATTTGAATTTATTAGTTTTAATCTTGAGCGGGTGGGGGCAGTGGCACAAAAAATATATAGAATCATTCAGGCACAAATCGCAAATCGAATTTTTGTTTCTATATATTACCATGTATGTATATAAAACTGAAATGAATTGCAAATTTGAACACGGTTCATTACTATTTTTAACAAATTAGAGTGAATAATTTTACAAGTGACTAGTTACACAGAGAAATTAATCTGTCAGAAAATATTTGGTCACCACCGGAAAATAAACGGCATTAAACACGAAAGCAATAATAACATATTCTATGTTACTGAATTCACGAAAAAATTGGGATAAATAGTAATTGTAAAAATATAAAATTTAACTTGTGTAAAAATATGAATTATAACAAAAATAATATTTAAATCAGGACCTCCATAAAAGGCTAGTTTTTTTGGGTTTCGATTTTACGATCCCCGAGGAATTTTAGAATCGCGGATAGAGGCGTTAGGCGGGTCCGTATTTTTATACACTTTTATATTTTGTGTGGCATACCCTGGCGACTGGCGGCACAAATTATCAATAGATCCTCGTATAATAGGAAACGAATGACATTCGCAGGGTCCACCATCACTCCCCCAATGGTCATCTTAAAATGCCGACCGAGGAATGCATTTGGTTAATTATTCCCTTTCAAAACTATCACAAAGTAAATTTTTCACGCGACTCGTCGAGAATTCAGTGAATTTTGATGGTCGATTTAGAAAATTTACCTTGACAGCCTTACACTGGCGGTAAACTCAAACGGTAATGAATATGTTTTTTGGTAAAATACCAAAGTGTTTCATTATTATTGTATTTAAGTTCTTACGCGAATAATATTAATACCTAACAAGATAAATTTAATTTATATCTACAATAACACTAGAACGTAGAACATAGATCTTGTATGAGAGAATGTACGAATGTGGCCGAAGCAAAAGTGATGTGCCAGAATAAAAGAGTGTGGCGTTCAATTCTCTATGCCTACCCCTGCGAGGAAATGGCGTGATGGTTAGTTAGTTAGTTAGTTATAATACTTTTAATAAATTAAGCATGTTTAATTCAGCAGTCTACAAAACATATTCAAATAATAAGCATTTTTCTTTCCACACAATTTAGCCATAATGTGTTCTGGCATACCACTTTTAACTTAACATATTTTATTGTTTCGGAGGCAAGTTTATAGAACTTCATAGTCAGACATATGGAAATAAAAGCACTTGTTTTTTAGTACCACATTTAAATTTTTATGAAACGCGTTTCGCCTTATGAGGTCATTATGAATTGATTGATAATGATCTATATATATATATATATATATATATATATATATGCGTTACCATCCTCTCATCCCTCATATTTTTTTCGACATGGCAAATCCATTTCAGTAACCGTTTCATAATTTCATCGAAAAATATTTTTACATGCACAAAGGATGATGTCGTCTAAACGAGTACTGTTATAAATTAAACAATAATATTATGTTCTTTACATTTAAATATCACGTTGAGACAGTAATAATTTTATTATACACGTTTTTCACCTATTTTATGATATATTTATTTTCTCTTTAAAATAAGTTTACAAAACAAAAGATTTTTTTGTAAAATTTACCCACACATAACGGTTAAATAATGTTAAATTTTTGAGGTACTATTTATAAAACCTTACATCACATACACAATGTCTTTTCAGGAATCTCAACCAAGGTAAATCAGTGACAATGATTTGAGCGTCAAGTGCAGTTCTGGAGTACATGAGCCATTGTGCTAGATGAGATTTTAACAGACCTACCTGGACAATTCAAAGTCAATATTCTTTACCTTTGGGGGCAATTGCTTTTATTATCTTGGTCAGTACAAAAAGGCAGAGTCTATTATATTGCAATTTTGGTCATTGAGGGGCAATGCCAAACGTGCGAGCAACAAGAGGAGCCTACCATTGATCTTCTGAGAAATAATACGACTTGGAGTGCCCAATTGTCTGGCTGTATTTTTGTACGTCATAAACGCATCCTTTCTTGTCTCTGTGTAAACATCAGCACGCGCCAGGGTATCGCTTTCCTATTTCTCAAAAAGATTCTTTTATTTATGGATATACACACCTATTACGTTTTTTTCCAAGAATGACTAACAGTCCAGCCTTAGCTAATCCAATAAATTTATGGAGATCAGGACTAATTTATCATCACGCCGTTTTCTCTCAGAGTTAGGCTAAGCAGAAGAACGCCACACTATTGTTGTGGCACACCATTCTTGCTTCGTACACTTTCATGCACCTTCTCATATTAATGCCCAATCTCCAATATCAGGTTGAATTTTACCATCCTCTCTTCACACATGCATTTCACATGACAACGTTTCTTTCTTCTAACAACCATGCAACAAATACACGTACTTTCGCACATTGATTGTGCATTCGTCACTCTGTCGTTCAATAAAACTTTTAAACGTAACTATTAAAAAAAAATCATGACGATATCACGCCCTAAGGTTAAATGTAATATGTAATTGAAATAATTACAGAGAGGTGTAGGTTTATATTTTTTAGATAATCTAAAGACTGGATACTGAAGAAATATATACTTAAAGTTAATATTTGTTGATATTTGTAACACTGTCAACTAACCAGTCAACAAACCAGAATAGTTATTTTTAGATTATTTTATTCAAAGTCATTACATGCATATCCACATCCACATTTCAAATAAAATTGACACATCACTCCAATTAACTGTTGGATTTCCGTACGCGTTAAATATGTCATTGATTTCGAAAGACGTTGTGACTTTGTGATTAATAACTATGATGATGCAGGTGTATGGCACTCGAAACCCGAAGAGAGATTGACAAGCGCGGCAATAAATATGTATGCATTTAATATATTATTATTATTATATTATATTATATGTGGGGAGAACATTTAACCAACACACATGTCGACCGTAATCTCTTATATCCTTGCGTAAGGAGTATCGATGAATCCGAGGCACGAACAAACCGACGGGATTGTAATTATGACAAGTTTTCTTTTTAACTTGATAGATGGAAATGATTAATATTTTTATTATTTCAAAAAGGACTTCAGATGTAACGTGCATTTAATTTCGTAAGCACCACATCTGATTGCGGTAGCGGCAGTCCACGACAGTATAATTCACCTAAAGATTTTTAAAGTTTACGACTATCTTTATGAAAAAATTACGAGTCCAAATATTTATTGAGAAGATATGTCCTCTGATAAATGACTTGTTTTGATCCGGGTGCCGTCGTACTTTTCTCAAGAGAGCGGGCATTATTTTTAATATCTCCAAATCTCGCATTGAATTTGCACAATCGCTCGAAGGTATACGCACAATGTGAAATTTTACGAGTGATCGGACGGTCGGACAATTTCGCTATCTCTAAATCTGCATCGCATCACAAAACCTCAAATATCACACCCATGGATTGATGTCAATACCTTTAATATCCATTGTCCCGCAGATAAAGAAGAATCATTTATAAGCTAGATTGTAACAAAGTGGATGCGCTGTGAGAGATGCTGTAGAAGAATGCCGAAAGACTTCATAGAGATCTGTGATAAGACCACAGCGAAGACGCAATGCGAGTACAAACAAACACAACGTATTGTCTTTTATCATTTGTTTGATCTGGAGTATTATCTTTATCGATACTTGGATCAGTAGGTAGCTGTTTTGAATAAAAGTAGCTTATTATGTTACAACTTTCAAGATTTTTAACAAAGTGACAGCGTACCTGTGTACACACGAAGTCGTTTATTTTTATGTTTTTTTTTTTATTACGCACGTGTTATTTTTGATCTCAACATGTAAGATTTCAATGATCACATTTCAGGTATATAATAATCCTTCCCATAAAATGTGTTCAAAATAATGTGGTCAAAATTTAAGATAACCCAATATTACGAGGCGGGTAAATCATTTTTTTACAGAAAAATATCTTATAGTCTCAATCGAAAAATATATTAACCGTCTTACTACTTACTTACCGTTGCGCCATTTTTCTATACTTGTACGTGCGGCTTCTAATGGCATTATCTTCCATGTGTAACCATTCGTGACAGGTCTTTTGCAGAGTTCTTTTATTTTTGGAGCGATCAACACTCATATATTACATTAAGTCTTTCTTACCATTTATCTTCCCTTTTCTCATTCATCCATTCCAAATGATCACTTCATCTAAGCGACTCTTCTTTAATGATGCTACCTATGATTAGATTTGCGTTATAATTATTACAATTTTGTTAATTTATAATGATTTTCAATAGTTTACTTAACATACAGATATAGTTATATAAAGGAAATACTACATTGTTCATTTCTCTATGTACCTTCTACCTATAACCATACATACGTGTCGCACGGAAATATAAAACAAGCATTTAGTGACGGCAGGACCAGACAATTGCACACTCGTCTTCTCACATGTTACCTCTCGATAGAAATATTCTTAGATATTCACGACTATTCAGAATCTGGTTTGTGTTTTTTCGAGCATAATGGCGTATTCTTACGACCTTCCTGGCCGACGCGATGTTTCGGATCCATCGTGCTGATGTATTCAACACATCAGCTCTGATGATGGACCCTCCGATGAGATCCGAAACGTCGGCTTTAAAGTAATACCCCAGAAAACACAAACCAGAAAATATGTCTCGATCGTATATTATTTTATGATTTGTTACATCGTGTTACATATCAGTACATGTATGCTAGGTTAAGAAATTTAATGTAGAATCTCGCTAACTGAGTAATAAGTGCACTTGTTGGTATGCATTATCAAGGAACCATTTACAGCTGTCTGTGTTGCCTGACATCACAAAACAATAAGGATTTGCTGTCAATAATATCATTTGAAGGAGTGCAGTTATGACGTTAAATAAAGGAAATTATTTTACGTAATTAGTGATGGTGATAAAACTTGTTGATTTCCCGTTATTAAAGGGTTAGGTACTTGTGGTCTAAATATATTATTGTACGGTATTAAAATAAAAGCCTTATCGAAAAGTCGTAATATATATTTTTTTGGGATGATTCCAAAAACGGTTTAAACTACTATTGCAATTGAATGGCTTTGGGCCGAAATTCGATCCCTCATATTTTGGTCAAATCTCTACTGTGGTCAGCAGCAGCTGCCCTGGACCCCATCTCAAAAATGTATAAAAAACGGCACGCACTACAAGGGGTGCAGCGGGTAGCCTGTACCGATCTGATTTATTCAGCGACATCGGCTGATAGTTGGACACGTTCAACATGTCACATGGCATAGTTGTTGATGCTCAATGAGGTAAAAAATTTTAAAAAATGATTTTTTTAATTCAATTTATCAACATTTTACATTAAGAATCACTAACTCAATATTTGAGCGGGTACAATATCTTAATAAAAAATACGTTTTTCTTTTTAATATTGGATGTTGACACTCAACCACACTTACGACATGTGATTCGATTATTTTACCTGGTAACAATATTTAAGATTACCTGTAGGACACAAATCAAATATAATTATTATAACATGTATTTCATTGAGGGTTGTGGTAAATAAACGATTGCTAGAGCCTGCTGAGCTGGCATAAACAATATTTCAATATTACACATTTTTATTTTATATACTTAATCTAACAGGTGATATGATGATGGGAGAATATTTTGAATATAATATTACTAAATCTTTAAACTAAAAATAATATAAAAACTATAATAATCTAAACATCTTTCTATCAATTACGATATTTCGGATCATGAGGGTGATTTACATTTTATTTATATAGGATAGGAATTTACATTTTCTACTGTTAGATAGTAAAATATCTAGGTATATCATTTTTAAAGATTATTTTATGAAAAAAAGGAAATTTTTTTTTTGATATAATTTTTAATATTAATTATAACTAACTAAAAACTTATAAATATATACCATTTGAAGTTTACCGGTCTACCGGCTTACCAATTTTGATACCACTCAGTCATCAGGATGAACGCATACTAATTATCCATTCCTTGTTTTCGTAAACAAGTTAATTTTTGAACGAGAGTGTGGCTACAGTTATGTTGGAGATACAGGATATTGACAAGTAAACACTGAAATAGAGAATATATCAAATAATGGGTTATTTATGTGAGGTTAGGTTAAGTTAGGCTTATTATTTATATTAGATTTAGTGTTAAGGTATTTTTTTGATTTCTAATATTTCTGAGTTATTCAGTGACGGATATTCATTTTTTTTTTAATAGATATGCGATCACGGAATTCGTGTCACAAGCTAAACACTGTGCTATGAAAATAGGACTAACTTGCTTGTCTCGAGTGAGATTCGAACCTGCGACCTTTGGATCACGAGGCGAGAGTCCTAACCACAAGACCAACAAGCTACTCAAATATTGTTACATAGAAAATTATATATTTTGATTAATGATTAATACCAATACCATATTATTTAGTATGGTAATGGAAGCACTAGTTAGATTTAATATTCATATAAAAAAAATCATTTCATATAAAAAAACTAAATGTTTTAAAAAAAATCTTACTAAGATTATTTTACTAAAAAATCATATTCTCAAAGATTTTATACCATTTTAAAATCATACTACTCTTAAAAACGGAATAATATTGGCTTTGGATAGAAAGGTACGGACGCACATTCGAAATTATTATTATTGGAGATTGATAATCCGTGTGTTAAAAAATAAAATAGTTATTATTCACATATTTTCATGATTCAGTATAAGTAACATAGAATATTATGTTCAGCAGACTTTTTGTTCTCTTAAAGTTATTTTTTTATTCTTATTATTTATTGAATAACAAATATTTTGAAATCATTTTTAAAGGTTTCTATAAAACAGGTGTATGTATGTTAAATAGAGACATTCAATCAGGAACACCTCGAACGATTAATTCCACACACGAAACCCAAGTCATAATGGAACAACGGTCAATGGGTTGCCCATTTTTTCGCGATTCTACCTTGTCAGGGCTTGTTTTCTTAATTGATAATTCATAGCAATATTATATTATATTCCGCCCCTTTATGGTTTTCGTATATCTAATACGGTTTTGAATAACAAATTATTATGGACAACCCTCGAATTAAATAAATAGACACTTTACCTTCTTAATTTTTATTTTGCAAGCTGTGAATAGAAAGTTTTCCTAAACATGCCTAGTTTAGTTTAAGATGTATTTTTCATAATTCCAACAACAATTTATGAGACCTCAATTTATTTATATTTTATTTTACTGCATGTAAAGTTCTCAGTAGCAACTGATAAATGGTAAAATCTATATACAAATTAGAAATGTTTAAATTATAAAGGAAAAATATTGTACAATGTATAATTTCAAATATGTAGGAATTGGAATCATAATATTAGGTCCTTACATATGAAATTGGCGTTTAGTATGGGAGGAACATAAAGCCGATTTTTTTTTATTATAATATATTTATTTAATCAAAGTATGTACCATTGCTATCTATGCACTTTTGCCATCTCACAGGTAGTTCATCGATCCCTTTACTAAAAAAACATTCGGACGGGAATCAATAAAATCTTTGAAGGCGGTTTGGACTGCCCCATCGGAGTTGAATTTTTTCCTTTGCAAGAAGTTATCCAAATTTCGAAAAAAATGGTAATCTGTTGGGGCAAGGTCCGAAGAGTACGGTGGATGTCTTAGACATTCCAATTGAAGCTCCTCTAATTTGGTAGCCGTCTGTTGTGCAGTGTGTGGTCTAGCGTTATCATGAAGCAGTGGCCTAGAGCGATTAACCAGCCTCGGTTGTTTAGCAGCTAGCTTTTCCATCATGGTTTGCAGTTGCTGACAATAGACATCTGCCGTAATCGTCTGGCCAGATTTAAGAAAGCTGTAGTGAACGACACCAGCACTAGTCCACCAAACGCTCACAAGTAACTTTTTTGGAGTCAATTTTCGCTTGGGGCATGGTTTGGCTGGTTCGGCAGGGTTCAGCCATTGCGATGAGCGCTTCCGATTATCGTACAGGATCCACTTTTCATCACAGGTAATGATTCGATTTAAAATCCCTTCATTATTGTGCCGGTTGAGTAATGCAACGCAGCAGTCAACGCGCGTTTGTTGATTTGCTTCACTCAATTCGTGAGGTACCCACCTTTCAAGCTTTTTCACCTTACCAATTTGCTTCAAGTGGATTAAAACAGTTTTATCACTAACACCGCAGCCTGCAGCTAACTCGGATGTGGTTTGCGATGGATCCGCTTCCACAATAGCCTTCAATTCTTCATTATCAACTTTGGTCTCCGGCCGTCCACGGGGCTTGTTCTGCAGGTCGAAATTTCCAGAACGAAAACGTTGGAACCAAAAACGCACTGTGTTTTCTTTTGCGGCACCGTCGCGATACACATCATTAATCCTTCGAGCCGTTTCTGCAGCACTGGTGCCACGGTGGAACTCGTACTCGTAAATAACGCGATATTTCAAGTTTTTCATTTTGTTAACTGAGTGATGCAAAGAAAAAAACAATTGAGGAAAAAACAAATGAATTATAATTTTCAAAACACAAATACATGAGTAAATAGCTGTATAAATTTGGATTTGGAATTCCTAGCCAAAGAGAAGATATTTGAGATCAAATTTGCCAGTACGGCAAAACGCCAATTTCATATGTAAGGACCTAATATCATTGTCTGTAGACTAATTATATTTTATACTAAGTGTTGTTATTATTAATAGACGTGGTTCGGTGCAACATGATATTTTTAAAATAAATTTAACTTTGTTTTGTACACATGTTGAGTTGAACATATTGTACACATGTTGAGTTGTACATATTGTCACGGGACGTGGCTTTGGTAGGCAAACGAAATCACTGGCAATTAATTTAGCTCAATTTATTACCAAAGAAAGTCACATTTTTCGTAATTATATAGTCGCTAAATGTCTTCCGAGTATTCACACACTGTTTGAACTGTTCCGTAATTCGCACTAACTAACGCTTTCTTATTGTTTAGATCACTTCTGGTAAACTGCGTTTAATGATCGCACCTGGAAACTTCTCGCCGGTTTATTCTTTCCTTCACTTGCGCTGGTTTCTAGTACTAGTTCGCTAGTCATACAGTGTTTGTGGTTACTAAAATCACGTTGTAATTAGGGAATGCAATTCCGAGTCGGAATTGCCCTTTCGGGATCCCTCGAGATTACAATTTCCAATCCCGCGGGATCCCTACGGATTGGGATCCCGAATACTTTTGTGTTTTTTTGTTTGTTTATAGAGCTGAATAGTAATTAACGACAATGCCTTGCATTTCTACATCAGCAAATTTAATAAAATGCTCATTATTAATCATTGCATTAAAGTTTTTGCAGGCGTTTTTCCAAGCATCATTCAGTCAATGTAGTAGAGTAAAAACTACTCACTAATAGTAGTTTTTATTACTATGTTCGGTTGATAAAATACAGAAAATATTATTCAAAGCTTTTTTTCATTATTTGAATGTGACATGAGCATAAGTTTTAAGTACTTACTAAAAGCTCTACAGACATACAAAATTAAATATACAAAATATAAAAAAATGCTGATCAATCTCGATAATCCTGATAATCTCGTCCAATTTTTCGGTTCGGGATTGATCTCATAAAATGCCTCGAGATCTCGCGGGATCGGGATTGCATTCCCTAGTCACGAATCACTGATCACACTGTTTTACGCTACGGATGTCGCACTGTTGTTGTCATAAATTTAATGGCTTGAGCCCGCGTCGCGTGACTCCTTTTATAGTAGAATTCCCTCGAAAGGATTATTCTAGAGATAACGAGAAGCATGTGGAAAGTTCTAGATTATTCTACGTAGTATTTTTCTATGAGATGTTGTAGAATTCTCTAGAGAAATAACGCGGTTCCGGATGAGTGACCCCGGATTGCATGCGGAACAGTCTGCGGTCATTGTTAACTGACCACCGTTGCGTGGCATCGTTTTTATCAGCATTTAGAAGATACATAGTCTCGTTAGAATAAAAGCAATAACTACTATAGTTTCAAGAAAAGCAGTACCCCTCACCATAAGGCGAACTTAATAATAACAGAAATAATAGTTATTCATCGAGTTCATCTGCTGATGAAAGGAATTGATCTTCTCAAAACTGGATAAGTGATTATTTATATTACTCAACGTGTGTGCAACACGAAGATAAATTTATTTTAAAAGTACAATATAATTTGGTTTTAAAATGAAGCCTGTGTTATGGTTAAAGTATTGTTTCTCGATGTACGTGCGTACGTGTGTTTGCTGGCCAAGAGGCTATACGTAAGAGAGCGCGGTATTACAGGTTTGTTCGGGAAGACGTGGTGTCACAGGATAAACCTATTATTGTATTCTACTGGAATAAACGTGTGAACTAACACCGGAGTATTATTGTATATAAAATGTAGACCACACTCCACAGTTAAAAAGAATATTCTCGGGTTAGAATCAATTAAGAGTGATTAAAACTTCTAAAGGGAGGAGAGAAATAGCAAAGGTTATTGTTGTAAAAACCTTAATTGTAGAACGGTGATGGTTAGGCCTATGAATTTTAGTATCATAAGGAGGTTACTACTTTATTGTTAACAATTTATAAAGTATCAATATATCCGAGACTTTTTATTTATTTATTTATTTAATTAATAATATATATATAATATTTTATTACAAAGATATCTTGAAAATATTTACAATTCATTTTTTTGTGTGTATATACCTCATCAAAAAGAATTACGATTCTTGTATGTGGTGAGGGATAACCACTTAATATCATATAGGTAGGTAATCTAATTTATTAGACAATGAGAAAGGTAATATATTATTTATCTAATATACCAAAAAACCTTAATTAATAATACAGTACATAGAATAAGCAGTCAAGTAAATAATAATATAGAATTAGTAGTCAAAAGAGATCAAACTCAATCACAAAAGACAATTGTACAATAAATGTTTCTTACCCTTTCTACTTTATAATATTTTATTTTACCCATATTAATGTTCATTTAGTATAATAAAACATTGAATAATGCAATTATGACGTGAATAAATTTTAGGCATTAATGCTGTAGGATTGTCTAGGTAAGATATCGATCCAATAATCGTAGAAAGTTTCGTGCAGCTTCACCCGAGCGAGTGTGACGTGGAAAAGTTGTGAGATTTATCACTGTTTTGCGAATCATGCCGCCCCAATTAACAAAAGAGCGGGCTTGGCAGTAAATATGTCAGAAAAACAAATAGACTCTCGGCCAAACATAATATTTATAAATGAGTTTATTAAAAAACTAACAAATCGTTTAACGGGATGTGGAGAGTTCTTCGTCCGACGTGGCGGGGCAAATTAAGAGCTCTAAATGTAAAATGGTTTTGCGGTATTTTTTCAATCACATTTACTGCCTCGTTTCAGTGAGTTTATGACTTATTTGCATTTATTTTTTGAAACCGTAATTTGCATTTATAAATAATAAATATAGGGATTTCAGTTTCACGGATTTAACTTGTGCGCTATAACTAATGTTGAATTGTAATTAGTTATTTTCTTTTTAAAATATATTTCGGTTAAAAATTAAGTAATCTAAAAAGAAATATTTTTATACACGAGAAAATGTAAAAATCTTGTATCTTATTTTATAACGAACTATTATAGTGTAGTGCCGAAAAGAATCAAGAAGAGAAAATTAATGCAGATATTCTAATATAGAAAAAAAAAATTAATAAATACTTCGTAGGAAGTTAGGACTTAGTCAACGTAGTCATGCATTACCGTTTACCCTTGCCACCTTTGTCTTATATTAACCTATACTTGTCACGCTCTAACCTACGTGCTTTTTTTCTGTCTCACAAGACGTTTCTTTCTACTCCATTCATAGCTTATCGTCGCTGTATATATAATAAATCCTATGTTCCGTCGCTGTATATATATATATAAAGTATATTCTGTGATGAACGAATCAATTTGTCAATTTTTCATATAAATAATGGAGATATACAAAAAAAACATTGCCTTTAATCTGGAATGTCTGCCTGGTAATTACTTAAAATATTTTTTATAAATCTAGTCCGTGCAATTATTTTTCTAACAGTTCTATTCGTTTATCTCAGAATGTACTAAAACGTCATATAGGATTAATTATATGTATATAGCGACGTTATGTGTGTTAATATAACTCTTCAATCGATTTCGTCAATACTGACGATTACCCGCGGATTGCGACTTGCTGCTGTCCATAATTATCCTCTCCCCGCACCCCGCTATTTGGATTTCCGTAATAGACTTGCAACGATCGACTTTTTGATCTATTCGATCCATAGAATTGGAAATCGCCATATTCCTCTCTGGTTTTCCACCTTCCTGGATGACATTTGTGTATTCAGATTATACCTAATCTCTCTACAAAGCTTCGAAAAATTGGAGGATGCGTCGCAGACAGATCTTGGACCAACTACTTTGGATCCTTAATTGTCCAAAATTAAATGATTAAGTATATGTACATCGTAACAACTTTTTAATGAACTCGTCTTTGAAATCACAACACAAAATATCGGACTCAAATTTATTGAAAACTCCTTCTTCAATTGCTTATATATATATTATATATATATATATATATATATATATATATATATATCTATATATATATATATATATGTTAAATCTAAGGCTTCACGGGTACAATATGTTAGTTCTAACTACTTGGGGTAACCCGCGTCAAATTCTGGTCGTCAGGACCAGTCGTCTGCCGACGTTTCGAACAGATCTCACTGTTCATCTTCAGGGCGCCCTGAAGATGAACAGTGAGATCTGTTCGAAACGTCGGCAGACGACTGGTCCTGACGACCAGAATTTGACGCGGGTTACCCCCAAAGTAGTAAAAATAAAAATTACAAAGTATAAATGTGTCCGTCGGCAGCGGCGTCATTCTTTGGAATTTTTATTTTTAAATAATAATTCAGGTGTTTTTATATAAAAAAAAACTATATTTTATTAAATGAGTAAAGCCTCAAAATACGGGAATAAATAGAAGATACTGTTTAAAATCATCTCTTTATATAAATAAAAACGTTTTAAAATCAACAAAAAACATAAAAATTTCTTGCAAATTTAAAACATTATAACTTTATTAATATTGAATATTTCTTGATTCGTTAGTAAAAATTCTATATAATGAAGTATACGTATAAAAAAACATATTTTGTGTACGTATAAATAAATATTCATTCATAATTAGCGCCGCCTAGGACAATAAAAAAAAATTTTTGCCGCGGTCTGTCGATTAATGCTTATACTTTATTAATTATTGTAAATAATGTCCAGTTTATTACTTTTATAAAATAACAAAGATTTTATCTAAGTTATCGCCCTAAAAAATTGCAGCCTAGAGTATATATACATTCTGATATAAATGAATAATAAAAACCCACATTTTCGTAAAAAAAAAACACCGAAATATGCATTTGCAGTGAATGTGCCGCCATAAGTGTTTTATCTGATATTTTCTAAAATATGAGGTGAATTTGAACAAAAATGGCGATGAATTAATAACAGTTCTTAAAGATTTGGAGGTACTTTAGATTGAACAATTACGAGTGCGTATTTATACAGGACTTGAAGGATTAAGTAAACGTTTCAATCCTCTGGCGGATTATTAAAACACTCGCCGAGTCAGGATAATTGTCCAGTGTGTTTTTTTAATAATACATTTTGAATATAATTACGTTTTCTTTACGTCCTGTAATGATGGCACGGTATTTGCTTTAATCCCCATGCTAACATTTAAGACGCTGTAAATTTAAGGTTTATCTAATTTTTGAAAGCGGGTGCAATAACGACTTCCGTGAATTGCCAATAATAACACGAAAGGTGAGATTGGACCAGACCGGACGATTTTAATCTTCAAAGAGAGCAAAGAAAACTTTACTGAGATGATTACCTTAATAAACCGTCACAAAAACAAACAGCATTTATTTTACAACTCATCCAACCTCATAAGGTGAAATATTTACGAAAATTCATAACGTTCTTTTAAAAAACGTGATATTGTTGCGTAGACCAGCGTTTCCCGAAAGGTGGTGTGGAAGGTTCACAAGGGTTCCGCGTTCCGTCCGAGAATTAAATGAAACGCTCGCAAAAGAGAGTCACAACCGCGATGCGTGAGCGCCGCAAAAATGACTTGCAGCAAACTCAGATGTGGAAAAAACATACACAATCCTTAAAGTATCCTTGAAAGAGTATTTCCCGGAGAAGTTACAGGACTTCAACTGGGTACAGAATCCAATCGCAAATCATACAAAACCATGGATGCTAACTGTGTCAGAGAATGAAAATTTGATCGATGTTAAGTGTTCATCTTCTCTAAAACAAAAATTCAAATCAGAAGATTATCTAAATGACTTTTGGATTGGACCTAAAAGACGAATACCTTTCAATCGTTGAAAAGGCTATCACAACTCTGCTTCTGTTTGTAACGACTTTCCGATGCGAGACTGTTTTTTTAGCTTACGCTTACACCAAAAACAAGTTCAAAAACAAACTGGATGCAGCTCCAGATCTTCGCAATGGATTAAATTAAATAAGCCTAATTTTAGGGCTAGTATAAGAAAATATGTTTAAAAATTTCATTCTTTACATTAAAATTCAAAGTTACATTGTATTCCTTTGCAAAATAAATGTTTTTCAATACTTAAAATAATTATTTTTCATTTATATTTGTTCTTTCTTTTCAAGTCAAACATTAAAATTTTTCGAAGTACAAGGTTTTTTTTGTTTGTTATAAAAATAGGGTTCCGCCAAGAAAATTATGATCAATTAGAGTTCCGTGGCAAAAAAAAATTGGGAACCTCTGGCGTAGACTATACGTTGGGTATAAAAGCTAAGACAGCAATATCCAAAAAAATTAAAAATGCTCTGAAAGCAGTCACCGAGAATTACGTATTTAAAATGGGCTGAATTCTAGATTTAATGTACTTATCCCTTCCAAAATAAATTTTTAGGCTATTTTTCCTATAAAATAACAAATCAGTACATTATAAATTATTAATCCTCGCATGCATTAATTTTTTTTTGGATATGGCTACCTTTGCTTTTATACCCCACGCATGTCATAGGAGCGTGTATGTATGTATATAAATATAATATTAACTGATCAATAATTTCGTAGTTTTGTTTATAGTGGGGTGAAAATTCCGAGATTAGTGTCAAGACCAATATGACCTGTTTATAAATTCGCTTAAATATAAAGTATATATGGTAATCCAATATCAATACTTACGGAGGGGATGAAATCAAGAATCCAGGCTGCCATAGTTTTTCTTACGGAAATAACAGGAGTAAAATTATAGTACTGGGTGTTGGGTAGACATTGAGGTAACGGAGACATCCAAGTCCAAAACGGAATGTCATCGTTGGAAGAACGCACTGGCTGAAAATTTAAACAATCAATTTTAATTTGACAAAAAATTTAACGGAAAATTTTAACATCCGGATTGTTGGCCGGCACGGCTGTCTCCATTTCTTAACTTCTTTGTAAGGTTCTGTCTTGCAAACTCTACAGTTTGGTCAAAATAATTTTCAATCAATATCTTAAGAGCAATGCACTAATGCGATAGGTATAACCCCCGATCCCTCACGAATTCCACAATTCAAACAATTTCGGTGGATAATGCTTTCATAAATCTAATTAAGTAACAGCATCCCAACCGATCATTGTAATTAATTATCCTATTATTAATTGTAAATTTTTTCTCAAATCTCAACGGATTTTTTAATCCTAGTTCAAATAAAATACATACTCTATTGCACAAGTACTTATGAACTACTAAAAAAAACAGAGAAAGTCAGTTAGCCTGACCAAATCAAGTCACATTACTCAACAACAGCCCTAACATTGAATTATTCATGAAAGTCTGACATAATTATAACAAGATGCATTGTCGATCTGCGACGTTTTATTGCTGGGTATATATCAGTTTGGTCTAATAAGATAAGATTACACAGATGTCGTTCAGATAATGAGGAAGAGGTGTCAGAGAACACAGCCAGTGGCACCATACGAGTTATAAAGTAACGACTTAATTGTGGGACTTCAAAAAACTGAACAGAAACGAAAAATTTAGGGCCCCGAAGTGGGCCATAACCAAAGAATACAAGAGTTCCGCTTTTAAACTATCGAGCGCGGAATAAATATTGGACCCCATTCAATCCAGCACTTAATCAAGGGAATCGGGAATAACCCACTTAGGGATGATACACGAAGTGAGAACATAAATAACCTAGTTCACCCAGGACTACGGAACTGGTGGTCAATTTCAAGACCTGTAACCGTGGACAGTTATTAAGGTTACCAACATAAATAAAGTATCCCGTTTGTAATAAAAAATCTTTGGCGGGTTCTTAGAAATCATAATTAGCCTGGGATTTCTACTAAACAATGGACTAACTACAGGCTTTTGATAGAGTTACTCTCATAAAATAGGCCATATATGCCATTGCAATAATAAATTGTTCCGCTTGTTATAAAAGACACCGCTGTATTTATTAAAACATTTTTAAAAGAGGCGTGATACACTCGGAAATAAAATTAACAATTTATTTTTTTGAAAAAAGGCTTTGTAATAGTAATCCTATTGTGGCATGTATATACATATATATATTTTTAAATGTAAAAAAGGTACGAATACGAAATACGTGTCTCATCAATATTCTTACTATTTCCGAACAAAGTTAAACGCCTGTGCTGTGAAAAATAGGATCAACGAAGGGAATGTTTGTGAGGATTGGTAAATAACTGTAATATATAAACTCATTACTTTAGCACATTCCTTAGAATAAGTAATTACCCCACAAAATACGAACTGAATGGGACTATATAGCTTCAATGAATAATATTTTATTTCGGATAGAATCATGAAGATATAAAAAAAAACAATTGCATTTGTGTCTCCCAAAATTAAGATTGTTGCTCTCTACTTTCGGCATTTTTTAAAAATATTTTAATTTAGTTTGTTGATTTATAATATTTTGATATCAAAATAAAATAAATCAACATCCGGACCGTGAAAATTAGAAATCGGGGATCATTTTTTCGAATCAATTTGATTATAGTTTTAAGAATTTTTACTTTGGTTATTGATAATATAATGAAAATATGCTGCACCAAAAAGATATAAAGTCGAGCAGCTAATTTGGTTCTTCGTGCAATTAAGTTTTGCACCTTAACATAAAATTGTAATTAAAATGTAAAAAGTAGTTATACTGTATACTGAAGAATGCTGTTGAACGTCCATCAATCATGACGTGTCAGTGTTAATTGTAATTCGTTAAAACATTAATGCCGCAATCTCGAAATATTCCAGCAAAGAAATTAAATTTAAAGATAAAAAATTCAAAAATTTGTTAACAATATCCATTTTAAACATATAAATAATATTTTATCCACATACTATGTACAATAAGAGTGTCTAAGTGATACTATTATATGTATCTGAACTAATTATATATTTATTTAATAGTTGTTCCTACCCGGCAGCAGGCCCTATATAATAATTTAAGATATTTCGACTATATTTTCACTACGACCCTAGAGTACCAACTGAATAAAATTTGGATTTATTCATTCACTTCGTCATTCATATTTACATCAGTGCCAGGGTGTGAAGTGGTCAGGTGAGGGGGGAGGGAAAACATAAAAACCGAATCCTAAATAGTAAAGTAATGTAGCATTCAATTGAGTGCACATTTATATCGGAAAGAAGGGGTTATGTGGCCAAGAGGAGGGGCCTAGAGATTTTGCGCAGGTCCTAAATAGTAACTATGTTGTTATTTTAAACGGATGGCATTTAATGTAAAAGTATACATATTATATTTATATCATTAAAGAGGGTACATAGGCTAGTAAGAGGAATGGATGGGGTTGTTTATAATTTATTTTTTCTCTTTTGTAAAGATATTATTACAATGGGGAATTTATTACCAGTTATTAAAGAGTTAAGGTTGTTATTACGGTCGTTAGACATATTTAACTGTAATTTCGGATAATTTATACGCACCGTATGTATTACCGAGAAGCGAATCTCGACGTTTCGTTGGATACTTATCCAACGTCATCAGGAGGTGCGTGCGTGTGGTGCGTATAAAATATCCGAAATTACAGTTAAAAAAAAAAAGTTAAAAATCATTATTACCAGTTGTCAATTTCTTACAATCAACCAATTTTATGTGGAGTGCTAAAGACCTAACTATGCGAAATTTGTTTTAAATTCGATTTTACAGAGAACAGAAAGACAATTGTATGTACATACATATATATATATATATATATATATATATATATAATATATATATGTTATAAAATGAAACAGTAAGGATATTTAGAGAAGCTATAGAGATATATAAAAGAATAAATATAATCAACAATAGAGATGATGGTATACGTCTCCCACCGGCATGGAAAAGCATTTTATTCAACAGTAGATTTCATAGTAAAAATAATATATTAATTTGCGCAAAAACCAATTGAATACAACCACCGAAAAGATAAATATCGACACAATAGAAGCAACATCAAGTACAAAGCGCATCACAAGGAGCCAGACAAATGCCATTAAAGCCAACAACGGCCGGGAATACCCAATATCCAAAACAAAATTCCCAAAAACCAACAAGGCCAGTAATGACCGAAGTACCCAAATTTAGATTTTGACTTGCCAGACCTTACTTGGTAGTAAGCTTCCGATACGAACAGACGTGCTGGCACTGCCTCTCGTGACGGAAATTTATAAACAAGGCACCCTGAAGATGCCTGTTGTGATTCAGGCGAAACGTCGGTTGACGAATGGTCCTTCTGAGGACCAGATTTTGACGGGGTTACCCCCAAAGAAATTAATACTAAAACATATATATATATATATATATATACAGTTTTTTGTACATATGTTCAATGATACAATTTGATATATTATTGCGTCAATCACTGTGCTGTATACATATAAGAAGAAAAAGCACTTCAATTCATATTTTTATTAAGATTATGAATTTTAAATATTTTCTTTCGCTGGGGCGATTTTTCTATCGTATATTTTTGCCTTCTGACCACCTTGATGCTTTAAAGAAGAAATAAATGTAACTTTTCTTCAGCATTTTTTGAGGCAACGGCCGATTTACGAGCCTTAATAAAATGTATGTGTATATTCAATCGTTAAATACTAATGACACGGAAGTTATTCGCATGTTTCAATGTCATAACTTTTCAGCGAGCGATATCTTCATCAGGATACGACGAACCTAGCCTAACATAATGACAAGTAAGTTTGAATGTGGTTCATGGAAAGGAATACTTGTTTGGGCTTTCAGTTGTGGAAGGAGCCATGCCTTTTTAAAAGACGATTTGCTTCTCTCGAAAGTGTTCGTGTGTTTTTGCAACGTTTGCGGTGATAAGTAACACGATTGCATACACCTTTTTCATTCACTGGACGTGTTACTTTTTTAGCAGTAGATGGAGCCCAATCAAAAAGAATCACTTCGATTAACCATGTCGTATATCAATATTGAAAAATTCAAGGGAGGTTAGTGATAAAAGGAAAATTTATATTTGTTTAAATTATTGATAAATGCAGGCAATCAACAGTGGCGTGCATAACATACTACCAAAAAAGTACTAACGAAAATAAATATAAATTAAATAAGCCATATACTCGTATTGTAAAAATACGACGTTACCACATAAACTCGTCCTATGTACAGGATTTCGGGATTCAGCTTTTATAATCTCGGGATGCCGGAATCATTGTATTCATTCGTTCTAACCAATGAATATGACTATTTATGAAATGAATGAATAGTCAGCTGATTGATGCTTCTGTTTCCTAATATACCGATTATATTAAAATTAATAATATAAAAAACAGAAGTAATGAAAATCGACTGAGGAAGAAATGAGAAATGAGTACTTGATTAATTTTAGAAAAGTGTAAGATGCGTAGTAATTTGGGCGTAATTTGATATTCAATTTTGTACCCTTAAAACATTGTACACTTGAAACATTGTGCGATTGAATATCAAATTACGTATTGTAAGAATTAAATATCAATAAAACAATAAGACTGAGACAAAAAAGAGGTTTCTTCTTTATTTGCCTCATGCTATGTACCTTGACGCATGAGGCAGCTAAATAAAGCAACATCCATCCCTTGACATGAGGACCCATGAGGCAGCTAAATAGAGCAACATCCATCCCTTGACATGAGGACCCATAAGGCAGCTAAACAGAGCAACATCCATCCTTTGACATCAGGACCCATGAGCCAGCTAAATAAAGCAACATCCATCTCTTGACATGAGGTCCCATGAGGCAGCTAAATAGAGCAACATCCATCCCTTGACATGAGGACCCATGAGGCAGCTAAATAAAGCAACATCCATCCCTTGACATGAGGACCCATTAGGCAGCTAAATAGAGCAACATCCATCCCTTGACATGAGGACCCATGAGGCAGCTAAATAAAGCAACATCCATCCCTTGACATGAGGACCCATTAGGCAGCTAAATAGAGCAACATCCATCCCTTGACTTCGCCCATGTGGTCCAGCCTTTTGGTACTCACCCACATCTAGCAGATCTGTCTTGTCATTATTCACTCGTCTCCATCTTGGTCTTATCCTCACTTGACTCTGTTGGCTTGTTTAAGACGATTTCGAATACAAATGCTCTCACTATATGTCACGCTCACTGCATATAATATTATTAAATCTAACATTCAATATTTTTACCTGGGAGAAATAAAGCTGCAGTGAAATATTAAGGGAAAACTCTGCACATTTTTTTATATTGGGATACATAAAAGTTGCTGAATTACATTAAACAGTGCTTGAAGCCACGCTCAAATCACATTGATGTTCAATCATGCGAAGAAATTTAACAAACGTAACGTATTATTTACTCTTTCGGCTGATTTGACTGTACATTCGTACGATATAGAACTTTCTTAAGGTTAGATATTATTCATGGTCTTTAAAGCATCCGAAAGAAACGGGTGCGTGGCCTGATACACCCTGACATCTCAGCCTTCTACGTGGGTACTTATCTGCTTTTTATCACGCTCGTCTAAATGGGATCTTGTTTGTATTTAATTGTGTGCGTGTGGCAATGGTGCTGATTGGTATTTAAAGCATCCATTTATAAATCATCTTTAGTCGCAATCACTTTATTCTTGGCAAAAAACAAATGTAACACACTTCCCTTCGGCGTTGATTGAAAAGTTTTTACCAAGAAACCACACTGACACGGGCGTAATAATATATCGCGGTTGAATTTTCTTATCAGTTTCCTAAAGGAATACTTGGATTGCGATCACGCACTTCCTACGTCAATCAGATAAACGATGCATAAAGAATGCAAAATCCCTTAAGTAAATACAGTTGAAGGGCTCATTGGATGATTGTACATATGTCACAATGTCGAGTAGCTTGTTGGTCTTGTGGTTAGGACTCTCGCCTCGTGATCCAAAGGTCGCGGGTTCAAATCTCACTCCAGACCAGCAAGTTACTCCTATTTTCATAGCATAGGTGTTCAGTTTAGTTTGAAAACAGTAAGAATATTGATGTGACACGTATTCCGTGTTCGCATCTCTATTTAAAAAAATATATAATAAATAAACTAAATTCATTACAAGCAATAATAAGGTTTTATGTTTCTAATAATGCCGTATGCAAACGCTATTTATTCATTAAACTTTATTATTTTGTTATTATTTTTATCTAAATTTAATTATATGTTTCTCTGTTTTGTATACAATTCTAAAAACTTTCTCACCCGATTTTGTTATAGTTACCCTTCAGGACCCTGCACAAAACATCACTATCCTCCACCCTCGCCCCGGCCGTCCCATCCTCTTCTCGTTATATAAATTAGTTTTATTTCAATTAATGTATATTATAGATATCTCACAGAGACGAAACTGTATTAATTATGGGAAAGTAGGTATAGAAATCTTTTTGGGTGTAACAGGACTTATGACCTGTCTTTTTATTGGTTGGCTTAAGTGATCACTTTACACAATTGTAACATTCACCATTTCCACCCATGATACTGTCTTTTTATTGGTTGGCTTAAGTGATCACTTTACACAATTGTAACATTCACCATTTCCACCCATGATAGAATCCAGCACTGTTCTGAAAGATTTGAACAAACTCAAAATATTCTAGTTTTATTTCGATTAACATCCGTTTAAAAAAATTCTCAGTTGCACTAAATGCAAAAAAATTACCCCACTCCATCGTCACCTACTCCTTGCTTGGGCACCCACACTTTGGGTACCTTCCCCAATCCACTCCCTAAAAACATATTTAAATTATTAAATCTGATTCCCAATCAACGCCGAGCTCAAATCGCTAGTATATTTTTACCCGACTGCATGACGCAAAGGAGGGTAAAGTTTTTATCAGCCTATATATTAATAAATATTAATAAGTCTGTTCCTGTATGTATGTATGTGTGTTTGTTCCTTTGTGGCGCTCTAAAGACCAAACGCGTGTGCTGATTTTGATGATTCTTACGTCAATCGATTATTCTTAATCTTGCGAGTGTCACTAAAGTTATCATAATTCAATATGGCCACAATCAGAATTGATACGTGATATTGTAAAAAATAAAATAAAAATAAAGTAGATGAACTATATCATTAAATAGATATTTGAAAATCATCTTTAGGTTTCTCTTACCATTTTTCATTTTGAATGACCGTTTAGGATCTAAAACGATTTAAAGTTGGTTAGCAACCATTCTCACTTAAATTTTACATAGGTACTTATAATAAAGCTGTGATAAACTTCTTATATAATCGAATAATAGGTTAATATATTAACTAGAAAAATAATAATCATAATACAATTCAATATAATTCTTAAAATCGAATGACAAACCCTGAATTTTACTACTTTGCAAGATAATTTTAACGACCGTTACCAAAAGCGTTACTTAATTCAATGAGAAATTAATAACCTAATTAGGAATAAATAAATAATAAGAAAATTGTTCGTCTTATAATCCTAACTTAAAAGAGTAATATACAAACAGTAAATTTAAAAAATCAAAAAACTCGTTTAAAAAATCTCAGGCAATATCTTCGCCCTCTGTGGGTTTTTTAATTAGTAGATCTTCTTTTATATAATTTTTCAAATTGAAAATGGGGGAAGTAATATCTATATTAATGTATGAAAACAATATTTGTAATATTGTGATGTTTTTTAATTGAATCATTAATGAGAATTATTCTTAGCGTTCCTATATTATTCTAGAGGTACTACGATTTTGAAAGACTGGAATTGTAGTGAAATTTAAATTAAATAACCGTCACTCCATTAGGTAAAGGGGATAGAACGCCATAATCTACTATCTTGGCACACCACTTTTGTTTCGTCTACATTCATATATCTTATTATGCATACTCTGCGATTGTCGAGGCTACATAAAGGATACGAATACTTATTTTCTAAATTAAAATGATTCTTGCTTTTACCCAATTGATTAATTTTCTTCGCATTTAGGGGATGGAAGTCCGCAGCTACCTTCACGGCGCAGGGTGCAATATTTTACGATTTACCGCTTTCAGTCCTGACATTCCTTTCAGAATAGCCATAAATTACTAACGCAGTTCGGTAGAAGTATTTTATTTTAAGGGTAGGTTATACAGGATCGGCACAGGCATCTTCAAAAAAAAGTTTTATTTGATCAAATTACTTCGTTTGGCATTAAAAATATTTATAGGTTTACATAAATGTTATCTTTCCGTAAATCAATATCACCAAAACCACGAACTTAACTATTTCATCCTATTGTAACATGATATCTCCTCGGGTTAGAGCAGGAAAATAATATTAACATATTATTATTTTTATATTGATAAAATCATTAATATGAAAATTATTCTTGATTATAGTGACTATAACAATAATAATAATAATATAATCATATTGAAATTTCTCATCTTATCATAGGGAAAAATGATTTTTTAGAAAATAAAGCTAATGAATAAATGAAGAATGCAGACAGTTAATTAAGGTAGCGTTAAATTTGAAGAAACAAAATTCTAAGAATATTAATGTAACATTTTTTTATCAAAACCTGTATGAAACGTTAACCGATGCCTCCCTGTAAGAGAACAAATAAAGTAGCGAAGGGCGAGAGAAATAATTTACGGATTTTACCTGAATCAGGACTATTGTTCATCTGTGTACTCCTGGATTTAGTTTGTAATCTGTTTATTTCATTCAAAAATCACAGAAACCTACCCATGGTAAGCTTTATGGACGTTCTCTGGCCGACGTTGTTCGATGACTTTACGACGTGGATTTAATGCAATAAAATCAATCTTATTTCACGGGGCACCGTTGATCAGACATTTATGGTTATGGTTTAATTATGGTGGTTTTATTGGTTCATGTTTGATCTAATGGGAGTTACAGTTTACTACGATTACTACGACTTGATTGAACAAGACAACGTCGATTGAACTTTGAACAAGACAACAAATTTGATTGACAAAGACAAAGACAAGTTAAGGAACGTATAGATCGTAGAACAGACAACACTGGACGTTGCAGGCATTCAGTGCAATACGAGAAACGACGCGAACCTTCTCCTAAACACTATCATTATGTAGAAAGTACTAAAAGTAAATAAACAAATTACAATCTGTATTTAATGCCGCCGCAAGACTCATTACCGGCGTTTCAAAGTTTGCGCACATCTCAAACCATCTTCAAAACCTTCACTAGCTTAGATGTCCAGAGAGGATTGAATATAAGCTTTGCCTTACAATATTTAAGGCTACTCACAACATGGCCCCTCAATACATAACCGACTTCTGCATTCCATTCTCCACAAATAATAGACAACTAACACTTCGCTCAGCATCATCATCACAAATAGGTTAGCTGAAGTAAATCGCGCCCACAAAACTAATTTCGGTGATCGTGCTTTCGCGGTGGCTGGACCAAAATTATGGAACAAACTACCTAATAAACTGAGACAAACAGACAGCTTACCACAGTTCAAAAAACAACTTAAGACGCATTTATTTAGACAATCCTATAAAAACCTATAGAATCTGACCACAACATCGCTAGATAATGTTTTCAACTCCTATTGTGCACTCCGAAAACACATAATTCTTTCAGGGACTAACAAACTTATTTCCACTTCTTGTATGCCACCTAGTGAATAAGTAATAGTAAATAAGTTTTTTCTTTTCTAGCAGTAAGTTGTCTTGTAAGATAATAATTTCTCTGTGTAAAGCGCCCTTGAGGTGAGTATTCGCGAAAACGGCGCTATACAAATTATCCAATTATTATTATTATTATTATTAAAAATACCAGCATTTGGGTATAAATATGGAACTACGCCGCAGCGCAAGTTCAGTATCGTGTTTGGCAGTTCATTCGTTGCGAAATCGGCTGCGAACCGCGAGACCAGAGTGGCCAGACGTGAGATAATAATATAATAGATTATATACTCGAAGCGATAAATGAAGCCAAATAATCGAGCGAAGTACCTAATTGGCGAAATAAACCAGAATGACTTCTATATGCGAAAATTGAATATTCTATATAACAAGTTCATATACGAGTGATATATTGCGAAATAGTGTAGATTGAAAAATAGTTTAATTCATGTTAAGTGACTTTGCACATTGTGTATTATTAAACGTTGAAATTAATCGTTATTCAACAAATCGCTAATTAATTTGAAGTGTTTTCATTCATCCATCCCTAGTCACGACACGTAACAACATAGTAAATATTCCATAAAAAATAAAAACAAACCTACGTAAGTTAATATATATTCCATCGCATCGTTCCATATTTTACAACCAGAATTTATAAATATATCTATCAACGAGGTTAAATGGATATTGTAAATCACTCCCAACATCGTATATCTAGTTAATCCCACGTATATAATATACCTACAAATAATATAAAACCATTCATAAAAACGCTAATCAGCCAGATCACGAGTATATAATAAATATACAAGTACCATGCGGGCGTTTACGATAGATTAATTGTCACAAAAGAGAGATAAAACTCACTTTTAAAACTCACTTTTATATGATTTATATATTTTGTGATTATTATTAACATAATAAAATTGCTACCTAATCATCAGTCGGATTTGAGATATTATTAGGATTCGTGTTCACTATATAATTCACAGGATAATTTGATTGATTGAATTGCTTCCATAATTTGAAATAATTAATACTTATTACTCCATGGAGAGACAACCAATTGGTGTACACCGTTATAAATATATTTTTCATTTACGTGAATTTTTATTCTAACGCGCTCAAATAATACTAGAGTTAAGAACACCTACGTCGTACTAAAAATAAATCATCCAATTTGAAAAATGTACCTTGAACACTTTAAAATTTGTCACCTATCACACAGAAATATCGGCATAAATAGAGGATCCCACACCGAAATAAAACCAAAAATCACGCCTCGCGGAGAATCAATGCAATTACTGGCCCATTCTTCCTCTGCAAGACCTTTATTAGCCACAAAAGGTGCATTGTGATCCAC
Source organism: Agrypnia vestita (assembly GCA_016648135.1). Taxonomy (NCBI): domain Eukaryota; kingdom Metazoa; phylum Arthropoda; class Insecta; order Trichoptera; family Phryganeidae; genus Agrypnia; species Agrypnia vestita. Next base: position 134,194 of record JADDOH010000076.1, read on the forward strand.
TCGAAGCTTTCAATGACTGTTCCTGAACAATTGTGGAGGTGTCGGGAAAACCGTGCGCTTCGCCACCTTCCTGCAATCTTCGGGGCCTAGGTTACACTTCTCTTAGGTAAATAATCTTAAAGCTTCCAAAGAAATAAAAGCTGTTTCTTTAAGTCTATTTTGTTTTTGAAGTCCTCTGGAGCGGTAAGGATCTAGGTGATTCTGCGTGATTTTCGAAGCGTATTTTAGCCGCACATATTATTTGGATTGCCGCAAAATATATTATTTTCTGTAAAAATGTATCTCATATCTATGCATTTATCTGCAATCTTTATATCAGGTTATATAATCTAGAGAGACTGTGAGACATCTTTGATATTTCAATCTAACACGGAGAAAAATAAGTTTATGGTGAATTTTTTAATTGTGTTTCTTTCTATCCTTTCATTTACGTTCGGCATGATGCACTGATGTGAAAATAAGTTTAAAATATCATATAAAAAGAAAACGTCTGATTGTTTCCATGTTTACAACGAAAACAAAATACAAATTAAATGTTACGGAAGATATAATATGTTTACAACACTGTCGCTGTTTTTCGTTCTTAATTTTATTGTTATACTTAATTTATTAGATACCCTTTCATTTATTTTTTAGATTGTTCTATTTATTTTGGCCACATTTTTATAAAAATGTTTTTTTTTTTATAAAAACTTTTTAAGTTTTCTTATATCAAGGAAATGGTTTTTGATCTAGTGTTTAAGGCAATCGGTTTGTGACTTAGTGATTCAATCTCGATTCGAAAGTCCAGCAATATAGTCCTTTTTTCATAGTACCTGCGTAGCTTGGCTTAGTTTGAGAACGTTATATCAGGTGCGCATCTCTATTTTTTATAATCATTCTCGTGCAAAAAAAAATTCTAGGACGCTAAATTGGTCTGAGACTATAATCAAATTACATATCTCGATTTCTAAAATCGCTAAGAAATATATAGTGACGAAATTTGGAATCATATGTCCGAAAAAACTACGTGTAGATGAACATTTGTCTCAGGGCAGACTTTGAGTGACCTCTAAGGTCGTTTTTTGTCTCGTGGATATTCTTGTTCCTTCGATTATTTGTGCGCCTTAAGATATGATGATCTACTGGCGTTTATGGCTTTTATCGGTAATATTCTACACAATATGCACGCTCGTAAAAGGCAAAGTTAGTTAGTTAATACTAATTATCAAAATTAAAATACAATAAATAAATATCATTAAATTGTTACAAAATTAATATTATTTATTAAGAAACAAATCCAAATTTTTGGCTTACGCAAAGGTGGTAGGTAAGTGAACTGATTATGTGATGTGATGAAAGGATTTTGACAATAAACAAAATGCATATTTAATTAAATACTGTTGAAAGATTTTTGAAATGTACGTACATATTAATAATCGGAACAAGTGTTATCATGTAGTACCTACTAAACAATACCTTATCATACTATTTGATTTGTAAAAAGATGTTATCTAAAATGGTATCCTTGACACGCGTTTTTAATTCGTCGACGATACTAAAGATAACATAAATTTTATATTTATATATTTTTATATATTATTTGTTTAGAAGATAAAAAAAGTTTTGGTGGAACTTTTACACAAGAAGAAAAAAATTCGATTGATGTTTGTTAGTTGAAGTTCACTAATATTCTCGTCCAATAAAATTAGTCGTGTTGCTGGTACCCGATTGTAAGAATTGGCGGTAAAATCTTCTATACCCAATAACTATAAGAAAATAAAACCAATATCCGCCTTCTTATTGTTCTGCAGTAGCACTTAACTATATAAATTACGATTGTTCAGTCCTCTGAATGTTGCGAAATAAAATTAAAGAAATATGGTGGCGATACGCAGACTCTCGACACATGTTATATCTTATAGGTAGGTACCTTGTGTAAAGATAGTGCAAATTTTGCAATAAATTTAGAGCCATACGGGTTATATTATTGAAGAGAATCCTACATTTAATACCGTTTTGCTTTACAAAGTTCCCCGCAGCGCTAAACACCAGCTTCAGTAATCTTAACACCTCCGCTTCGAGATGTTCCATCACCTATCCGGTTCCTCGTTTGTTTCAGATGCTGGCGGGCGCCCGGTACAAGCGGCACGCTCATTGTGGCCAGAGGAATTCACGCCTCCGTCATTATGTGACACTTGGGCATAAAGAACCTTCGCATTGAGGCTCGTGACAATATCTAATTGTCACATCGCAGCGAGAGGCTTGATTTGACCAAATGTGGGAGTAATGTTTAACATGGGAGCACATTGTCATCGCGAAAAGGTGAGCGCGTTATCGGCTCTGCAATGAGTGGCCGGCTTTTTGTCAGGTCCTCATTCAGAGCCCGGAGCACACCGCTGGGCCTTTGTGCGACTCCAGGAAACTGAAGCGCACTTCTCCGGCCATTCTGGAGTCCTAGAGACAATTAGAAATGCGTTACGCTCGTTATTGTGTGTACACTGGATTCCCGGCGTGTAATGACGGCCATTGTCGCTGTCGGGAATATTTGTACAACATCACAAAATCATTTTTCGCTTTGGTCACTTCACAATGAGCCCCCGGTTGAAAAAAACTGACAGAGTACATAAATTTTCCATTTTCTGATGGCTTCCATATTATAAGCGTTATTTGTATGCATCACGAAAACAATGCACCATTCGAAAGCCATTGAATTCGTATTTGTGCGAGGTGTGGATTTTGAAGCGCCCGCATGGACTGAAGCTGACGTTGTTTTTGTATCAGCCGACTATTTGTATTCGATGTCAGGCGACAGGAAATTCTCGAGAATGAGTTCAACGATATCTGTGGCGCCTTCAATATTACAATGCTCACAAATTAATTAATTAATGTTATTATATGTTCAGTTCTATTAAAAATTGTCTCGAAATTGTTTTAAAGTGCCAACATTTGTATTAATTTAAATCCTAGTCGTTTAATATTAATCATGCTCAAACTCTCCAATATGATGATTGCTAATTTTTTGGATTTAGACTCTTATGTGGCTTAACATTTCATCACTGATACCTGTTTGTTATCTAGTTATGCAGTTGAAATTTGAACACGCAACATTTAATTAATTTTCTGTAAAATTATTATTTAATTAAATACATGATAAACAATAGCTTTAAAGTATATCCCACCACCGATGATTTTAATAGTTTAGTGGGTGTTATTCAATTAAATAAATAATAAATGCGTGTTATCTATTAATGACGTAAAATAAATCTATCAATGAAGAATATATATTACGCTTGTTGAGATAGTTTTTTTATTAATGATGATTTTTATTCATCACAAGAATTCAAACATTAGATGTCGAAACATAATTCTTTCCAATTGTTTTACTATCCGTCTGACAAGTCAATTATACTATTTATTAAATATTACAATAAAGTAAGTAATTAGAAATCAACAAAATTAAATTCACTTTCTTATTGGGTGTATTTTTCAGATAATTCTACCATACGGATGGTATATGTTTTTTTATAAATAAAAATTTTATAAATAAAAAGTAAAATATGTTTTTTTTATTCGAAAAACATAAATTAAACTACTTAAGTTAAAAACAAATTCAATATAATAAAATATAAATCTCCTCAGCGTAGCGCCAAACCTCTATCTCCAGCGTGACAGGCGATAACACTAGCCACTGCATTGCCGACGGATACGATTGTTTTTAAATTTAATAATGAAACTTAAATTCATCAATATAAATCATAATATATTTTAAATTACAACACCATAAATATTATTATATATTTAAGAGACAATTTTACATCACCGTGTAATTGGGGAATACCAAAATAAAGTAACTCGCTTAGCGGGTGGATGTTGGCGAACAGTACCTCTAAAATATTTTTGATATCAATATGGTTTTAAAGGTTCCGTGTCTTGAAATGTATAAATGTGAAAATGATATGAAACTAGGTAAAGGTAAAAGTATGTTTTATAAAAATGTTAAAAAATCTTCCACACAATTTTTAACACGGTTTTCATGATAAAATATAGACGCTGAATAAACGTAATAAATTTTGTGCCTACAAAGAGATTAAAATTATTCAAAAATGTATTTCAAACTCTTCTTTAATCCACGGTTAAAAAGTATTTGAATTTGAAGCTACTAACCTACTCATTGCAAAAGCCACTTTTGTACAATGTAGAATTCTACATCCAGGAAGATATAAAAAAGGATAAACTGGACGATACTTAATGAACAGGAGTTGGATATAAAAAGATATTGAAGTTGTCAGAAAGTAATTTGACAAGGCGCCAGATGACCGAGAAGTAGATTGCCCGCAGGCAGTCTCCAACTAAATGGAGACGATTATATTCTAATTACTTTTCTATTTACATTCAATTAAGATGCTCACATCTTGTGCTCCCAAGCCGAGATAATTTTAAAAACTAATCGGTACCCCGTAGCTTTGTTTCGGAACACAATTAAAAGATGCGCCGTTCTGTGAGAAAATAAACAATATTTTTTTTCATATTTTTATGTTCTGTAATGATCGAAAAATTGGTGTAATAAAAATATTTCACTCCGAATGAATACAAAAATTACTGTTAAATACCAACATTTAACATTTTTAATCTAACATATTTATGTGAGTGCCTGCGTAGAATAATTATCAGAAATTATTTATGTATTTAAACCACGGACAGAAACACATTTTTTAATCATTACAAGTAATCTAGTGTTGATTCACACGTAATTTTATTTAAATCACTTTTTTCTGGACCAAATGTTCAATATGTTACAAAGATAAGAAAATAGTCATTTATGAATAGAATATAGTAGTTTATCAAATATCAAAAATTGTATATAATCGCATACGGTCATCGATTTTATAGGTAACTAACCAATATCATAAAACTTTGATAATGTATACAACTATCAACTAGTATAGTGTATATATTAACTTTCGATTATTATCATCGAATTTATTTATTATCGAATTTCAATAATTAATATCGAATTTTGACATTATTATTGAAATTTAACAGTTTGTCTGTAACGTGACGCTGTACAGCGCAAACGACCCGACATGTGAGCTGCAACAAGGTGGCAGCTCCATCACAATAGTCACTCGCCTATTCCTCGAATCCGATTCAGGCTTTCTTGACCAAACACAGTATCTCCCTGTTCTCGCGATATGTTTGGCTATACCTCAAGTTAAATGCTACGATAAAAGGATCCGATTTGAATCAAGAGAAAACATTTGCGTAACGCGACGGCCCAGCTGAACACCATTCCAAAATATGTCTTCCAGAAGTGCATTCAGCAATGGCTGAATGCACTTCTGGAAGACATCCGGCTGCTGGACGACGAGTGTGCCTTACCAAGGGGATTGGAGCAAGAATAGTGTGTACGAATAAATGTTTTTCTGCCGGCCAAAGGTTCGGTGTTTTTTAATCATAATAATTCGGTACATTAAAAAAACAGTAGAATGTATGCATTTACGAAACGAATATATATGTAGGTAAAATATTATGTAACTATATATAAAAATAACAAAATAATTATTTATTTATATATTCTTGTAGGTAATATTATATTGTGTCGACTTCCATAGATCGCAATTTTTCATAGAAACAGGAAGAAGAGAAAAATCCTTTCCTCGTCTGACAATGGTAGATATTGTTATCAAAATACGTGTGGCAATAAATATGTTCTTATTCGTATCTATGGCTGAAGTTTGACGTTGACACACAGATTAGTAGATAATAAAAGTAAAAAATTGCTACTGAGTCTTTCATTTAAGCATCGAGGGCATTCTGCTCAACCAAGGCATATTTTATCACTAAACACACCGATTTTGTAGTCAAAATTTAGGTTTGAAATGCCATAAAGTCACCTTTTGAATGTATTCAATGAATTATCAAATAATAAATAACAATTTGTATTATTTTAGATGAGTTTTATCAAATCGTATCAGATCTAACCCTGTTATCTTCTTTATTTGGTCTACCCATCTTAAGAGAGCTTTTCTATTTCCCTCAATGGTAATCTTGAGTTTCTCGGGATTTTTATCTTTCTTTCTAGCAATACGTCAAATACACTTGGTTAAACTTCTAGAAAATTTGATTTAAGAATTAAAGATGACGCTAGATTTTTAAATAGCAAAAACTATTCTGAATTTTTCAATTCTCAATGGAGTTTTTTTTGAAAATTAAACTTTTAATATGAACAAGTGTATAGAAATTTTACGTAGAATTAACTTTACGGTTACAGTAATAAGTATTAGAGTTACATTAATTAGAAATTTTACAAATTAAAAAAAGTGTTTATAGCAAATTAAATATTATGAATTACCAAATTATGAATTACTAAATTTGATTTCACATTAATACCAAAATATATATATTTTTAGATTTATGGCTGTACTTAAATTTTAATTTTTAGAATACATCGTAGCCTGATAAAAGGACCATTGGCCCCAAAACATACTGATTATTAATTTGTCAACAAATAGTAAATAAATTGTTTTATTTTTATTAAAATTATATAATGTTGCCACAAAGTTGTATTGCGATTGTTGTTGTTGAAGAATCCACAGAACTTGGTATAGCTGTCTATAGCAAACTTAAATTAGTAATTAATGTAATTTTATAAAAGTATTTTATTTTGAGAATAGTATTCTTCTCTATTCCATACATTTTTGGAACACATTTTTACCTCTTCTAAATGCACTTTTTACGCCTTTTAAAGTCAGTATTCTTGATTTTATATAATACAAAATTAGTAAATTCGTTGTTCCGTTGGTGTACTTTTAAGTTTTTAAATTTTTAAGTTTAAAAACTTAAAGCTTTGGTACCACGTGGCTTTGAGATAATTGTGTTTAAATCTACCGGTTTACTTATCGACTTTTATGGTGATTATCAGGCTCTATGTTTGTGTTGGTTTACCAATCACTCGAGGGACACGCGCTATACTTGACACGCCTCTTCTGGAGACACGCGACACTTCAAAACATTCTTATCTTGTATAATGTATACTACTTTTTCAATGTAAACGAACATGATAATCTGATTTAAAAGTGGCCTGAAAAATAGACGTGGCAAGTTTTTAATGAAGTATGAGAAAATAGAACAGTATACGGTGTTTGTACAGTATTTGATTTCATCAGAAGGTGAATTATTTATGGTATATATGTATCTAACTCGCAAATAATCTTTCTCATTCCAATTTTTTCCTTACATTTTATATAGGTACTGGGAAATGTAAAATAATTTTAAATTATTTTGAAACCGGTTTTTAGAAACTTGTTAATTCTTCATAATAACGATTTATTATTATTTTATTTTAAGGTATTACCGTTTACATTTTGAACGTAAAAAATGATTTATTTAATGAAATCTTTGGTTAAATTTTGTTGATAATTTGTCTTTTATTATTGATTTTTAAACGTATATTTTATTTAACCTTTCTATAAATATTTAATAAGTCTAGAATGTACGACGTGCATTTATATTTAATTAGCTGCAACCTGTCAAAAATGACGATACTTTTACATGCCAGTTCCTAAAGAATAAGTATTAACTTATTTATAGCCGACACCAATAAAATAGTATTAACGACTTATATCAAAATATTTTACATTTCCCCTGCCGACAGTTTATGAAACTATTTTAAACCCTGGAAATTGAGTGAAACATGAAATTTTTAGCGTCTTTGCTAAGTCCTATATATACTTCGAGAACAACAAAACACACATTTTCAATCCTTATATATTATAATCTTCTTATTCTCCCTGGATTCATCACAACTCACTATGGTGGTATGTTCTCATGTTCTGGATACGTGCCTCTAATTTTTTGGTCTTCCTCTGGAAGTAATTCGGGGAAGATCCATGGACATCGCCTGGTTAACAATGAGATCGGGTGCTCTGCGTGCAACGTGGCCATACCATCTCAATTGCCTTCCTTTCATCTTGCTATTGATGTCTGTGACGCCCAAGCTTCCACGAATGCGTGAACTTTTTATATTGTCTGGATCTTTATATAATATAATATTAAGACATTAATATAACAAGAGCGCAGGAAGACAGACGTATTAGGGTTGTTGTGTTAGCGATGCGTGCAGCAAATCCAGTGGACAACTTCATTTTACAAATCCACAATATAAATGCGCACACTGAAATAATTTTGTATTTGCAATGCTGAAATAATGCGCACACTGCCATAATTTGGTACATGCCATGAGACGTACGGATGTAATGAAGAGACTGGTGGTACAGTGAAGTGGGATCCACCACAGACCCAGGGCCTTTCAGATTGGCATTGTTTTAATGGTAAAGGAGTTTCCTCGGTGGTGGTACAAAACAGTGTTGAGGAATCCCGCTTCCGTGGAAGTCATCTATTATATAGATACTTCAAGAAGCTATCAGGAACTCTGCAGAAGCCGCCGAATACTTTTGGTTTTCTCCCCCGTTTTATTTTTCAGTATCTGCGCACACTGCTCTACCAAGTGCATAAGGAGAAGAAGCAGATTTTTGCCTCCCAAAATTGTAACGAAGTATGAATTTAAAGAAGGTGGTTGCGTGCTACTAAAAATAAGATTTACCATTCAAGTAAAATTTATAGAATTTATCAATACTAAAAAAATATACTTTTATGAAGGGTTTATTTAAATTATGCATTTAAACAAAAGGATAGGCAGTGAGGATACAAAACTACACTCTTCTGTCCTAACGTACCACTTTTGCTTTATCCACTTTTGTATATCTTCTAATATAGCCATCCTGCAATATTTTATTTATTCGGCCGTTCTTTTCCGCAGACGTACTCCACTTCAACACTCGCTTCATAAATTTTATTTGACATTGTTTCCTCACTCATCCGTTCCACATGGCCAAACCATCTCAGCGATCCTTTATTTTATTTTATCTTTTATGCTACAACCAGCATTATATTTACTTTTAATTCGTTCTTTCTCCATTCTAACGTACGTAAAATTTTTTCACATATGTATGTCTAAGCGACCGCATTTCTACCGCATTCAGTCTACTTTCGTTCTTTTTTTGCCAGTTCCAGGCTTCGCTTCCGAGTTTGTGCTAGAATTACATTACTTTCTGCTGGTATTGTTTCCGTTAAAAGATTTTTATCGGCCATATTTGCTGTTATGTATATTTAACTTGTTATGAATTTGTCTTTAAGTAATGGGTTAAATTTATTCTAATTTCCTCACTTGATTTATGATTTTAAGCCACGATCTTGAGAATTTACCGCGTATATGTTGTGAAGTTCTGTCTTATCGGTGATCACCTCCATCAGCTGGAACAGCTTTACAGCTGCATAACGAATATCTACTGTAAGTGACGTAATTCATTTATTTTATATATTTATTTGTTTGCATACCATTGAAAAATTTAGCCCAGTGGAAGCATGCTGAGCCCATAACCTGATGTGTTTTTTAATAATTAATTAACAGAACACTTTTTACTGTACAAAGTTACTTTAATAGCAATTTATATTATACGACATGGAGGTAGTTCGAGGAGTTTAACGCAATAGAGTGCAGGCCTACGACATTTATCGGACTATATAGAAGTCGCCAAATTTAAATGTTACAACATTCAATAATTTTAACGAAAAACAAAGATATATCCTTACAGTTTACAGAGTTACAGTTTAAACAGCATTTAAAAAAGTACGCAAGAAAGCAATCAAAATAACGATCAAAATTCAATCTAATTTAATAAATTTACTTTAAATAATTGTTATACTTTTAACAGCTGTGCGGGTGTACAATATGCATGGACTTTAATTCTAATATTTACACGTCTTAGGAAGTTAAAGAACAACTCGACTGGCGCCATTATCAAAGTAAATGTAGGTAATATAATATGTATATCTCCAGATGATATCAAATGATAAACCTTTTCTATTTCCGTTCCAGGCAAGATGTCACCGGTAGGTTACGAGCGCTAACCAAATATTAAAAATAATCTACGATCAAGCCATTAAAGGGTTGTACATCTAAAATAATATTTGAACACCTTTGCTCCCAAAAAAAATATTGATTTTTTGACCCCGTTCATTCAACATCGGTCCATACAAAATCTATTAATATCCATTACAATATAAAACGATGTAAAAATAACAGAAAAAATTCATTTATAGAGAATATTTAGTGGATACCTACCTAATGGCATCGAATTAAAATACTATTGAACACGATAAGTAGGTACCTACCTTGTGTGGATGCGCAGATATATTTCATATTCTATGCCATTATTTTATTTATTTTTTTAAGTATAACGTATAATGTATGAGAATCATATATTCAAGTATACATATTAAATATCAAATCAAAAATACAAAATTCTCAATTTTATTCTTATATTCATATTAATATCCATATATAAGAATTTCATATAGAAGTACGATCATTTACAATTGCAATTACAATACAATACAAAACAATGGAATAGCGTAGAATTAATTATCAAAGAAACCACTTTCGTATATAATATTATGTACGGATTTTTATACTTTAACATTTTCATAGCTCTATTTTATAGCTTATTTTTACAGCTTTATTGAACAACAACAATAAAAAATATATTGTGTTAATTGCGACTAAAAATACTGTTTTTACACTGAAAACATTCCAATTTAAATATTTGCAATCGATTTTGTTTGAAAATAAATCTCATTCACTTAAATTTCAAAAGTTCCTTGGTAAGGGAGTATGAGTAAATTTTCTTCTTTTAAGGGATATTCTCTTGTCGCTCTAATTATTCTCAACAACAATCAACAAGAATAGCTTGTCGGTCTTGTGGTTAGGACTCTCGCCTCGTGATCCAAAGGTCGCAGGTTCGAATCTCACTCCAGACAAGCAAGTTAGTCCTATTTTCATAGCACAAGCGTTTAGCTTAATTTGAAAATAGTAAGAATATTGATGTGACACGAATTTCGTGTTCACATCTCTATTTTTTATAAAAAAAACAATTTACCGAGCGCCAGGTCTTTTATTTCCCGATAACTAGTATCCTCACCTGACCCACTCAAGCAACAGCAGGAACGTTTTCCTTCTTACTTGTATCCCTTTAGTATAATGTAATATAAACAGTACCGGAGGCTATGAACCCAACAGTCCGTGTCTATTAGCTATCGTCTTCAAGATGCATCTATTTTACAATATTTCAATAAAAATATCATAATTTGCTACGCATTTATACTTATTCTTTATATTTAGTTTACATTTTTTTTATTATTTAGTATGAACTATTAAATCACGATTAAAGCAAAACGTCAATTTATTAAACGCTTATAATATTAGAATTTTTGTATGCAGGCTGTCTCGATCTAATATTAAAATTAAAATTTTAAATTCAATTTATCTTTTTTTATTACACCTCGACCGCAATTTTAATAATAGCTCTCATTATTTCTCATAACGTTGGTATATTGAGGATATTAAGCGTTGATTTTAAACATTACCACCAAGGATGAAGACATTATTTCGCAATATGGGGAACAGAAAAGCACAAAAAGTGCAGTCTGGACGTGAAGAATAAATATTTTCATGGATTATTTATGCAAATTAGATGCACCAAGTACCCGCAAATGCTCTTAATAACATCGGATAATTTGCAAAATTCTCCAATATATCTGGATGTGTTCTGAATTCACTCTCTTATTAAAATTTTCGATTTCGTGTCCGCGTAAATTAATACAGCACCATTCGAAACAACGTCGTTTTAAATGCCTATTTTTAATGGTTAACGCGCAGTCCTACATATTCAACAGCCTCGTACCCTCTGGTTCGCGGTTCTGCACGTTCGCGTACTTATAAATAGAGGGTCCGCGGTGGCTGTGCGAAGAAATCACTCTTCTTTTCTCGTCATTATCTGCAACTGGCCTTACCTGTACTGGAACTTTTCGGCCTATATCATCATCCAAAACGCAATAGCCCATCTAGGCCCTGAACACCTCAAGTAGCTCTTATCACTCCAATCTGTCCTCTGTTTTTTTTCAGTATGCGATACCGAGTACATGCGTGTCCTGGGTACGGCTATAGAACAACTGTAGCTTGAGTCATTCAGTTGAGAAGTTTCGTAGTGCTGATAATATGGTATGTTATAATATTTAACTAAAACTTTTAACTTATTCGCCGAATTCTGATGAGAACAATGTAAAACCTTGGGATATTGGACATTATTATGTCGGTGGGTACAGTAGTAGATTATTTAATGTTTTAAATTGTAGACAATTGGAATTGGAAGATAAGACAATTTTGTCTGTCGAAATGTATGTTCATCTTTTAATTTCAATCCTTAAATAAATCATTATTATACTGTATGCAATAATAATAAATTTTATGGATTAAAGCAAAATTGACTAAGGGGAAAATCATTTTAGATTAAGAAAAAATACTTTGAGCGGATATTTTTTTGAAAATATCATCGCGGTAATATTTTACAACTTTGTTTATTTGCAAACATGTATTAATTACACTTACCACATCCTATTAAAATAATATATTAATAATATCAAATTAACTTGAAAATATTTCGGAGCGATATTGCGAATTTGAGGAATTAAAGAAAGTATTTTAAAAAATACAAAATGATTATAAAAATAAAAGTTCCCCAGCAAGAAAGACCACTTGTCGCTGATCCGGCCTCCTTTGTTGGCTACGATTGAAGTCTTTTAATATCGTATTTAATTATATAATTTAATCAAATGAAAGGGAAATGTACTACCACAGCACGAATTATCATGAAAGCACATTTACACTCCACCCGGCGGTAGGTCCTGAAGTCTCATAAAAAGCTGGTTACGTCTTGGCTAAACATAACCAATTTGATCCATAACCCTAGACGAACTCCAGGTCGCGACCAGTTCTTGAAGATATATATTAACTATAATAATATTAAGAAGCCTACTAGAGTTTTTAACATAAAATAGTATATAAGATAAAAACTGTAATAATACTAAATCAAATATGAAATTAATATATAATACATAGAAATAAAGTAGCTTGTTGGTCTTGTGGTTGGGACACGTGATCCAAAGGTCGCGGGTTCGAACCTCATTCCAGACTAGCAAGTTAGTCTTATTTTCATAGCACAAGCGTTGAGCTTAGTTTGAAAATAGTAAGAATATTGATGTGACACGTATTCCGTGTTCGCTTCTCTATTTAAAAAAAAAAAATAAAAAAAATAAACATGTTCCCTGTCTTCGATAAAATATACGTTTACAGTTGTGTTAGTCCAGTGAGCACGACACTAACTTGTTATACCGAAGATACCTGGTTCAAATAATATTGGTAAGGTCAAATACGTATATGCGATTTTTTCAAGACTCGGTGTTTTTCTGGCGTGTTTCTCAACAGTAATTGGGACTTATGTTCTGCTGTAGCGCTAAAAATTAAAATAAAGTTAAAGACAAAAATAAATTGTGAAACAGGCTGTATAAGGGGCTTCGTTTGTATTCTCATCATTACATCGACGGTATCGCAAATTTTATAATATTTTTGTGCTGGAATCAGCATAAATTTGTCATACGGCCTGCGGGGCAGTGATTAGAGCCGATACTGTCACATTCTAAGGCAGGGAGGGTTGCGGTTCGTGGCTCTCGGCGGCCTGCCGGGGATAATTACAGATCTGCGCGATATAAATACATAAAATTTGACAATCTGGGAGGCGCTCGGAGGGTTAGAACACAGGGCTCGGGTCCGCCGCGCTATTGGAACACGTCGCGTGTCGCTCGGAGTACTTCCGTTATGCACCTTCATAAGACAAAAAACAAAATTAGTGTAATATGTGATCCAATATACCTACACATTATATTCAATCAATAATTATATATAGAAAGTTTGTATCGTTAAGTTTTAATTCTTCTAACTAGCTTAGCCGATATCAACATATAAAATATAGTTCTTACAAGACTAATACTAGTTTATAAAGTTACTGTAGCGATTGGAGCATGTGATGCCCTATCATCGGAAGTGTTGCATCGAAATGTTTTTTATTACGTAAATTAGTACGTAAAAAAAGATCTTTCTATTACGCCATTTCGCCGAGGGGTTTGCAGAGAAGATGGAGCGCAACACTCTTCCGTCCATCGTCTCACGCGAGTTCGTCGATTGTTGATGTGGCATTTTCCAGTATCTGATTTACCTGGTCATTCCGCGATGCTCTCTATTCCTGGTGAGATTAATACTCGCGTCATATATAATTGTATACCATTCAATATGATCAAATCACCAAATCGATCCTTTTTCAACCATATTATATACGATGCTAAGATCAGTTTTAAATAAAGCTATAGATAATTATGATGTTTGGAACATGGATACTCGGATCCTCTCAATTCAATGGTAGCAATTTTGTATACACTTTTTATTATTACTCACGTTAATAATGTATCAATAAAATAATGGCCTAACAATTTCAAATTAATAAAAAAAGTTGACCACCTTATAAACATTTCAATATAGTACGTCTTCCATATAAATAACTTCTTCTCTGTGAGGCTTATAATTTATTTTAATTAATAATTTACTACGAAAGAGATGATAATGTGTAGATTGAAAGTCTTTAGGTAATCATACATTATTTGAGTATAGAGACGTTTACGCGCCTTGCAGCATCCGCACCCAGTTTTGTGATCTCTTCGGCAACTTATGTGAGCTTATCTAGCAAGGTGCATTCCGTACAATGCCCTAGTTAATAGTAAAAATTTCACTAGACAGATATTGGTACTTTCATAATTTACTGATTTCTTCTTATTCTCATCATGTTGATAATCGCTGATTTTTTCATCCCTATAGAAGTACGCAGATCAAATACATACTTGTTGGTTTTTCAATTTTTTTTCCTACCTGAAAAAATATTCGCCTCAAAAATATTCAAGTAAAAAAATCTACAGTGTAAAATTGATAAATTTCGATGAAGAACGGAAGATCTGTTTTGGTCTCAGAATGTTCTAGAATCACGCCGATCCCGGTCCATTTCATATTGTAATTTTATCTCTCGTAATCATAATATTTTGGCCGGGATCACTGCTCGGCAGAGCTGCTGCGGAGCGCTGATTTAAAATCTGAGTGAGATTACGCCAAGTACGCGGAAATTATCTAAATTAATCTTCTGAACCCCTAGATAAGACGTGTCCGGACAATATGTTACGCAATTTGACTAAATTTAATTTAAATACGACTTAACGACTGTTGACACAACGGATCATCGGGGTGCTAGACTTCGTGACTGTTCGCGACTCCAGGCATCCCGATACAAGGCTACGTCATTCCAGCTGAAATTATGCAATCTTGTTGCATTTTTTTAGTGTTATCTTGTCTCATGCGAGGGAGGCAAGAGGTCGCTCTTCGGTTGGAACTTTCTCATATCAATTAGGAGTTTAATATATAATAAAATAAATTAATCTTTATTTTTTACATTATATCATTATACATATAAAATTAGATAAAAAAACGCCTAAGTTTAAAAATCAATTAAAATATACGTTGTAGCCTCCAATAATTCTTAATGCCAATCCACCGCTGAATGAATAACTCTTCACGATTCTATCGATCTCTTCGGCCTCGGCCAATCTTTTCTACGTCACTGCTACTGTTCCGGATTGGTTTTGTCTCGCAGATATTGTTCGAGAATATACTTTATTCATCGATTTCTGTACATCTTACACTGATCGGTCTATAAATTGAATGATTTTGTCAACTTCATCGAAATGTGTTTTTTTCTGTCCCTTCTAGTGATTCCCAGAATACTTATTTCTCTGTTACATTAGATCTTCTGGATATTCTGTGTTAGCTTGATAATCATGTGTGTAGATTTCGTCAGCCGCGTAAGGATTGAAAGAATGCACCACCCATCCAGGAAGAAAGCAGACTCTTCTTTTAAGACACTCCATATTAACCCGCCTCTGCTAAGTCCTTCTAATAGACTATAGAGGAAAGAATAATTTAATGTCAACTAGCAGGAAAGCAATCGGCTTCGCCGATTGCTTACTGCTAGGCCCTGCGGGCGGCTATTGTGGCCGCTTCGCGGCCAGTGATGGCCGCTCCGCGGCCAGCGATGGCCGCTGCGCGGCCAATTGTGTTTGCTATGCAGCAAACACAATTGTTTACCTATGCCTACGTCAGCCGCTTCGCGGCCAGTTGTATCTGGCAAATTTCCATTTTTGCTACTGTGGTCGCCCCGCGGCAAATATTTTCCTTACTGTTACAAAATTAATAGAACTTGATAATCGGCCATATTCTAAAATAAGCAATATTTCTTTTTTGTTTCTTGACAGTTACTGTATAAGATTGTGATGCTGCCAACTTTTGAGTTTTTATGTTTGGCTGGTTTAAAAATAATGAATTCATCAACATTACGGAGTAAAAATCAGGTTTTATTGTCTATGGTAGCTGTCAGTGACAGACAAAATTTCGATGAAAAAATCAGGTTTTACTGTCTATGGTAGCGGTCAGTGACAGACAAAAAAATGAAACAATTATCGAATTTTTATTTGTATTTATTTTTATCGATAAAATTACAGCGTCTTATTTATTAATAAATTACATAGCATTTTAGTTGAATGATTATTGATTAATGAATGTATTTTAAAAATATGTATCATTTTGTAGTCCATTTCATGATTGTGAATACTGAATATTATTTATGTTAATCATATTCAGGTAGGGATTAAGGGAAAGATGAGGTGGAGTACCGCCAAAGGGGCTGGTTACCGCAATCTTGGGACAGGAAAAGTCTATGGAAAACCCTCCTCCTTTATCCGGGCTTGGGACCGGCACCGGCATTCGATTAGAGGCGTTCATCTAGCTCCGGTGGCAGAGTTACTAAAATTACATATATACACCCTGGAAAAGAAAAATATTAGTAAAATGATGCATGTTATACAGGGTGTACCAGAGCTAGCAGCAGAAACTTGGCCGGTAGATTCCTGACTATTTGATATTACATATCTCCATAACTATTGATATTAGGTGGTCATGGTTGCTTGAACATTTTAGATTCATAACATAGTTAGGAATCTACCTGCCAAGTTTTTGCTGCTAGCTCTGGTATAACCTGTATATATGTAGGTACATATTTACACCATAATGTTATTCAAAGCATAATATGAAGGAATTAGGGTAATGTAAATAAAAAAATAGAGAAAGTTTAAATTAATTAACTTAAAATCTCAGTGAATACAATATTTTCTGTATAACAACCATTTGGAATTAATCCTTGTTTCAAACCTTCAACAATTTGAATTTGTAACGAAGATTGTGAACGGACTCTGGAGCAACCCACGTATAGCTGTCCATGAGTAAATACAGGCTCAGGCAACAGAAGACCAACTCGTTCAAATGTCTGTCCTTGAGATTTGTTTATAGACATAGCATACGCCAACTTCACGGGAAACTGTTTTCTACACATATTAAAAGGAATCGTCACATCTGATATAGTGTTTAAACAAATTCGAGGTATGAAATGTAGTGTACCCTGCTTTTCACCGGTAATTATTTCTGCTTGAATTAAATTGCTACTAATGTTTCTTACAACCATTCTTGTTCCGTTACATAAACCATCCCCAATAGATAAGTTTCTAAGAAGAATCACAATTGCCCCAATTTTTAAATTCAAAGTATGCGGGGGGAAGCCGTTAGGGTTTATGCTATTTAAAAATTCAACAGGAAAATTAACCTGTTCATTTACATCTAATATACCATCATCTTTAATAATACTATCCACAGAATAAAATGTAAAGATTGGACCTTCCAAACGCCCGAGTACATCTTCGTTAACCAATCGAGCATGTTCATTCTTTGGACACAGTATCGCTCGTTTACTCATTAGGGGAACATCCGCAATAGAATGTACTTCATTATATATGCTTTGAACAACATTTTGACTTACACTTTCATTTGGAATAAGCACTGATGACGCGTACTTTCCTTCCACAGGAGGCAGCTTTCCATCGCCTAAATCTAAAAGCCACTGTGTAAATAAATTTTCACCTTCTAAAGCGCGGACATTAGTTTTCAAATTGAAAATAGTAAAATTTTTCCAATGTTGGCTGTTTTTAATAGATGTCGTATGTATAATAGTCTTATAAAGGAAAGTTTTACCTGTGCCACCAGGACCATCAATAAAGAAACATTTTTTTGTTTCAGGTACATCTGAAAAAATTTTACTTAAAATACTGTCGAAAGCACAACGTTGTTCTCGATTGAGTTTTCCAGCCATCTCTAACCCTAAAGAACTTTCTAATGCTAAATTAATATCAACCACTTCATTAGAAGTATTGCTGTAATCTGGTTCCGGCAAACCCTGTGATGTGCAAGAAGAATTTTCATTTATTAATGCCTTTTGAATATACAAAAGAGAACAATTTTGTGCAATTTCTGCAGTAGCACCTTGATGAATAAAGTCTTCTGACATCAAATCCTTGAAATCGTTCCACAGCTGCAACGGATCTGGTGGGAGGCAATGAATCATTGACAAATAGGTCACGAAGAGCTTTGGGCATCATATACGTTGAAGCTTCAGCCATGCAACGCTGCCATTCTCCAATATCATCAATGAGTCCTAATTCTCGTGCTGCATCACGAAATGTAGGAAGTAGACAACCATTAACAGTCCGCAAAGATTCAAAGGACGTAGCGCCAGTCACCTGTAAAAGAATAAGCCTTAAATGGTATAATTCTACATTTCTAGGAGAAACGGAGGACATGCGACCAATAATCTTGTCCCCGCCACGTTGCCTCTTCTTCCACTGCTTATTGCTGGAAAAAACATAGAAATTAGGTAAATCCTGATACTTAATATTACATGCCTCATTATCTTGTTGGTTAAGTTTAAACCATGCAGTTAATGTTGTATTATTTGAGGCCGCTGCCCGAAGAGCTTCTTCTTCGCGTCCTTCTGAAAAATAAATTTGCTGTCCATTTGGTAAATGCACTGAAAGAAGCATAACAGAATGTGAATGATCATATATGGGGTTTTCCATGATTCGCCATGCAGCCTCCGGTGCACTAACATATCGACAATTGATAAATTGACTTATTTCGTCATACTCCACAGTTTCATTTGATTGTAAATTTTCAGGATTTTGGTGAATTTGAATTCGAGCACAATCGAAACCTTTAGATATATATTTATGAATATATTTAACACTCAAAATGGAAGAACAAATTTCAACGTTGATGTGCGCATTATATTTTTGACTGAGGTACGGGTTATATGGTACAACAAATCGATTATCGATACGTTTTCCACGAACAACATGATTACCTGCAAAATTATCTCGTCTTCTGTATTCTGGATAAC
Source organism: Agrypnia vestita (assembly GCA_016648135.1). NCBI lineage: Eukaryota > Metazoa > Arthropoda > Insecta > Trichoptera > Phryganeidae > Agrypnia > Agrypnia vestita. The sequence goes on from JADDOH010000076.1 coordinate 153,504, forward strand.
CTGCAAAATTGTTATTAGTGTCATCTCTGAATAATTTTGGAAATTTTTTAGAACACTTACCGTCTACCATGCATACAGAATTAGGATTGAGAACGCCACACGGTCCATGAATATTATGTCTCAAAATAATATCATACAATCTTTGATTACTTCGGTCAGGTAATTCGGCAGACACAACATTGTCAACATCTGAAGTTGTACGTATTTTATCCTGTTCGCAAAGCGTGAACACTCCGTGAAGATGAGGGAGACCTCTTTTTTGTTCTTCGATTACGTACACCCAAGATATTATTTTGCCAAAGATGTGCCTTTCTGTCATATCCCTGATAAATTCTTCAACTTTTAACTGGAAAACGCGAGCTACCAAATCAGGTCTATCGGATGCTGTTTGATTTGACATTAATTCATTTTGAATTTCCATCCACTTCGGATTACAGGTAAAAGTTATGAACAAATCAGGGCGACCGAATTTCCTCACCATTGCCATAGAATCTTGGTAAAGTTTGTTCATATGGCGTGGCCCTCCAACAAAGGTCGATGGAAGAATAATTATATTACCTGGTCGTGCTCCTCTTTCCGTCGCCATATTCCTGATATAGTCTTGCAATCCTTGATAACATTCAACTCTCAAATGTCGTTGATTTGTTCGAATGTAATTCAAACGACTTGATTCACATACAATATATGCATGAATTAAATATTGCTGAAAAAGTTTACCTGCATAATGCACTGAATTAAAAATGTTTCTTCGTACAGCTATCCTACTTGCGTAAAACTGCATAGGTGTAACTGACTGACGTCGGTTTGTTTGAAAATCTGGATGATGTTCAATACCTAGAGTCCAACCAAATTCACCTGATGGAAATAACAATGGAAAAACCATCGGATCTAAATGTTTTGATAACATATTAATACGCTGCAGACCTCCTACATTCTTAGGGTGAACAGCAACATCTACGTTTGATGGTAACCTACCTTCGTGATCTGCTACATACACAATGGCGACTTCGTTATTATTAGATAGAGCATTATACCTTCTTTGGTCATCTAATGAAGAACGCGTAAAGAGTAGTTGAATATTCCGCATCTGGCCCCCGTGCTCTGCAACTCTAGATTCTTCTTCCTCAACCGCTTCTTTCAACCTTTTGTATTGGAGAGCATATGGACTTACACGACGGATGACATTATCAATAGTTTTCATTATATTTTGTTGACATCTAAGGTTAGACGGATGGCTCATACGTACCCTGACTGCTTCATCCGCATCGTAAACATATAGTTGCGCATATGCCGGCACCTCTCCATCACTCTGCAAACTTCTAGACGTTCTATGATATACTTCACCTGAAATTTTTAAACAATACGGGCCTACACCTGGTATGTCAGTTATTTGCGCTCCGAAAGATGCAAATGCATTAGCACAGTTATACTGACGAATAAATTCCTTAAAATTTTTAGACTCATTACTGTTTTCTAGAAATAATCTCCGCAATTCTTCTGGATATTCCGGCAGTACTTGCGGGGATATTTTTCCATTGTGGCAACAGCAATGAAGTAACTTACCCTTTTCAGCACCAAAATGAACCGCCTTGCAATGTTCTACAGTACACTGCTTCTCCATGGAACCTAAATAATGCTGATCTGCAAGTGAATTAAAATTGTTAATGGCACATTTAAAATAAGAAGATGTCGCATTTCTTCCTTCAGCATACACTCTTTGCCTAGCATTTCTTCTTTCGCGTTCCGCTTCTGTCATGTTTGATATTCTACGAATAGCATTCCTTCTTTCACGTTCCTCTTCTGTTATGTTTGACACTCTACGTCTGGCATTGTTACGTTCACGCTGGTCTTCATTCATATTGTGAACTCGAATCGCATTCTGCCTTTCGCGTTCATCTTGAGTCATATTCCTTTGTCTCGCATTCTGACTCTCTCGTTCTTCTTGAGTCATATTTTCAATTCTTCGTCTTGCAATCCTCCAGTCATTTCCACAAAGCTCCTCCATCAAATTGCCGGTTTGTGATGTTGAGTCTTCCATTGGAATTCTGAAAAATAATATATTTATGTATAAATACGGGGAAAATGACACATTTCGCGCCACGCACTGTGCTACTTTTGAGGTTATAAAATAAATATGAAGCGTAATAAATGTTCATGTTCAAATGAACGTATTATTGAAGCGAGCTTAATGCAAAAACAATAAAAATGACACATTTCGCGTCACGCGCTGTGCTACTTTTGAGGTTATATGAGAGACGTATGTTTTTGAATGTAGGGTTAAGATCACTTCGCAGTTTAAAAAAAATATATAAAGCGTTTAAAAATAAAGCATAAAATAAATGTTTTGAACGTTTATTGAAGCAAGATTAATGCAAAAACCACGCAAAAACAATAAAAAGAAAAGAGAAATGCGTAAACATGTACTTACCGTCAATGTCATAAAGCGGTATGGCCAGCACAAAAATCCGTTGACTGCAATTACGTCGGCTGTTTTGAATACACGGATTCCACGAAAATATTTTAAAAAAACTATAAATTCCGATATTTTAATTTTCGATAATTTGGATTTGGATGTTTTTTGATATCAGTTTGTTCGTATTCCTATATTTTTTAATCTTTTTAATGTACTCTAAAATGTTTTTTTTTAAACTGGCAACAGAAATTATCCAAATGCAGAAACGACATTGGTTGGAGTAATTAATATATAGATAATCTACAATCCTTATAGGTACAGGCTTTTTTAACCACCCGTAAACCTACTTTTAATCGAAATTCGCATTTTAAGTAAAGCGAATAACGCATGTTCAATGCGATGATTATCAGTTTTCGTTGTGTGAAAACTTCATATAAATGTTGACAAGTAGTTTTCTTCGAAAACACTGATTTACTATATGTAATTATTCCGCTAATTTTATGTAATCGAGAGTGACCGCAAGCCGTGGTTACTTCGGTCGTTAGTGACTTGTCCACACTAACTATGCAAATGTGTTAATAACGTCTACCCCTATATTCCCTGGCATCACATACCCTACATTTTGTTGACTCATTACGGCGCAAATTGGGGCCAATTATCAAACGACGCGTTCTTTGAATACTTTTGCATAATGTATGTGTAATGTTTAGACGATTTTGGGACATTTTAGACCTGAAGGCTGCCATTATACGGCCGTTAATCGCTGATCATCGATAGCGTAAAATTGATGATTTTCAGTACATATTTAATGTACTACAGAGTATTAATTCCAAATCGGCGTTGAGCATCGAGCAGGTTTTGATACGCTTTGAATATAAGTATCGTAACTGGACGAGCCGCAATACTCGAAACGACAATGATTATAATGTCAGACTATATTTCCCCAAAAATAAGTACCTATATTGGATCTACTCAAATATTAAAAAATATGAATTTCTTGACTATATATTAATAAAACGTGATTTCACCAATGATTATGATTTATCATCTAGATATTCACTTATATTTTTTAAATTAACTAAACTCATATTAAATAACAAACTTCACATTTTAAATAAATATTGTATTATAAAAATTACTCGCAACACAGGATTCGTGAAAGCTTTTTAAAAAAATTTTTAAAGACTAAATAAAAATATTTAGCATTACACTTTATATGGAAAAAAGAGATAAAAGGTGTATTTAATTATAATGGCATAAACATATTCATTATCTAACAATAAAAAGCCCAGCCGAGAAATTTAATTAATTTTTTTTTAAATTTGGATATGGATTATGAGAAAAGATTAATTAATTTTGTTCATTATATTTGTCTGAACATTTTCAAAAATTTTGAAACTGAAAAATTTTGAAAAACGAAAAATTATTTATTAAAAATTTTCTCTGATTTTTTCCCAATCTATTTTTCTTTTATTTCTCGTTCCATGCGGATACAAAACTGTGATTTTACTTTTCTAACAACCCCAAGAACATTTCTCTACTGGAATTTGCTAAAGCTGTAAACATTCTTTACTGTACCATCATACATGAAGTTCGTCAAAAGTCACCTGAGAGCTACCACGTGTTTATTTGAAGGACCGCAGTGTATGGGAACTAACCAAAAACTCCGTTTTAGAGTTTCATCGATTAACGAATAACTCAATTTGACTCGGTGGACTTATATTACTCACCCAATTGTTTCTCTCTTGAGTTGTGCACCCTTTTTAGCCACGCTACCACCCAGCACAAGAAAGCAATGGAATACCTTATTTCTGCACTGATTCGTAAATCTGTGCCAAACCACAGATTCTCAACAAATATAAAATGCTTCAAATTAATATGGGACGATAAATGTAGAGCCTTACCACACCGTAACGTTTTATTAACACGTAAAAGGAAAATTTCTTCTAATATTATAATTACCAACAATTTATGCGATAACACGACCGTTCATTATTTTTACTCACTTAAATTACTCAATTAAATAATAAGTAAATAAAAAGATAAGAATTTACTATAATTTCTTTATAAATTGCATTACGGAAATTGAGTTAAATCAAACTAAAAGTCTGTCACGGCCTTTGGTATTCAAAATATTTACGATTAATAGGATACACAGTCTATTCTACCTACCAAATGAGCTGAAAATAATTACGAATTATAATTACGTTCAACCATTACTTCGTGTCAAACTAAGAATTTCGTTGTCTGTCCGCACGTCTGTCCGTCTGTCCCCGCAACTTTGTGTAAAACGGCCGGAGATGGGGCCACCAACCGAACCGGCCGTTCACGCGTGTTGCCACGGCTGCCACTCCGTGGAGCGCCTAAGGGCCGGTCTTATAAACGTCTCTTAGTTAAATATCAGACCAAATAAACCCAAATTTTATACAAACGCCATTATTTTCGTCTTATAACAATCCGTTAGTCAAATTTTAGTAAAATTTTACCGACGGCCGATACCGACAGTCGAACCACCAGTTTACTGTCCGTTAGTTGAAATTGACAGAAGTATGACATATTGACGTATTATTTTTTAAGGTTAGGTCCGTTGTCAATTTGTATTTTACGATGTTTGTTTAACATGTACACGTATACTGTACAGACTGCCGCTACATTTTCGAGGAAAACGTTTTCAGATAGCAATGTCCAGCTATTATTGTATTCAAATTCGTCGGATGAAGAACAAACTCGACGACAAAGAATGTTCAATATACGAGTGGATGATTTTAATATTTTTGATGACGCAGATTTTATCGACCTTTTTCATTTATCTAAAAGGTCCGCTTGACAGCTTCTAGAAGGTATTGGGCAAAATGTAAAAAGGCGCACGCGTAGGAATCTGACATTATCATCAACCGCAAAATTCTACGCTCTTGGATCAATATTATTAGCTGCTGCAGACTTTGTTGGGGTTTCAAAGGACTGCCAGTGTGTGTAGTGTTGTGGGAAGTATCCCAAAAATCCGGTGCGAGCGAGAAATTTTAGGCTATATTTATAGAAGTTATGTTTCGTTTCCATAGGAAAGAGATATAATTCGCCTCTGACAGCTCTAAAATCAAAATAAAAAAGACAAGAGCAGTATGATATTGCGATACTTACGGACGGTAAAAAAAGTTTTATAAGACGAGCGTCGGTAACAAATATAAACGAACGGCCATCCGTTAGTATATTGTCGATTTACTAACGGAAATTTGGTCTTTCGTTTATAAGACCGGCCCTAAAAGATGCTATAAATACATACTAGGGCTTAGCAAGAACGCTTGTTTCGTCATTTTTGACGGGTTACAAGTAGAATGTTTTCGTTTTGCTGTAGTCATTAGTCTTATTTTATAAGATAATAGCATCTAACACCTAACAGAAAAAATCCCGTGACTTAGTACATTCGTTGCTGAAGTCTACAAAGTAAGAAAAAGCAATGAAAAAGGGGGCTTTAATATAATTATTATTGTAGAGTAAATATAATTATTATTGTTTCAAAAAATGATGAACAATTTTTAATCAAAAGCTACCTGTATTTTGGCGGGCGGAGATATTCCCCGCCTTGGAGGCGCTGGTTTGAAGATCCTTGAATGACGTCTCAGTTCATTCTAAACTCCACCAATCAGGTTATTCTTGTTTCAAATGTAAAATAAAGTACGTCCGACCGTTGTTGCCGTCGCGTCGCGCCGCACGGTGCATTGTTAGCGCTCGCACCGCTCGCGGGACGCGGCCGGGATGCGTACAGCGCTGGGGGCAAAAAGTGCCTCGAGCGGTTCTCGCAATAATATCGCAGCGCGGGCGCAGGTCGGCTGCAATATTTTATAACGACTCAAATATTATATAAATTAATAAATAAATAAACATTCAAGTTTCTGCGCCACGGAGGAAAAACTGTTTGATTTTTCGCTGGACGTGTTTTTGTCAAGTGCATCGTTTGATTTGTTGTCTCTTTTTATGGTACCTAACTTTATTTCACTTTTATTATTTTTATTTTTTATTTTTTATTTTTCCTTCGTGTCATGTTCATGTTGATATATTGTGGCTCCAATCGTAGCAGACGGAGTCCCAACTGACTCCGGGAACTCCCTAATCTTCTCCTTCTTCTAATAAAGAGTAGTATATCCTAATGGAAATAAATATGATACGCAGTTGGTAAGATACATATACAGTGAATTAAAATTTCCTTAAATAGCTTAAAGTACTTCGTAGCATAAAAGTTATGACTCTAATATGCATATTTATATTCGGTTTAGTAGATACGGCAAAGCTTGGGCGATATCGAAAGGAGAGTGACTGCGGGAAAAAAAGTTAATTGTACTCTGAATGCAACAAATAAAAATCTGTCAAAGAAAGCAAGACTAGCGGTAAAATAAAGAGCTCTGATATATGAAGTGAAGCAATAAAAGAACGAAAGTAAACAGAATGCGGTAGAAATAACACAGTGAAGAATGCTAATTAGAAGCTAATGTAATAGTAACGTAATAGATAGGACAAAGAAAGGCTGGATGAGATGGTTGGGCTATGTGATGAGCGAGGAAAAGATGGTAAAAAAAATTATGGTTGTCGAATGTCGAAGGCAGCAGAAAGAGAGGGTGTCCGCGGAAGAACCGGCAAGACCAGATTAATCAAAAATTAAATGACGGCCCTTTTAAAACTTCACAACCGAAGAATGTACATCGGAAGATGTATGAATGTAGATAAGCCAAAAGTGGTGTACCAAGACAGAAGAGTGTGATATTCTATCCTCTACCTACCCCTCTGGAAAACGGCGTGGTGATTAAATAGTTAGTTTAGTTATATTCTGAATATTATTCGTAATGAATACTAACTACCTCCATCTTTTTCTTTGTTGTGTTTTGTATATATTTTTTCTATTTTATTATATCTACAGTCATTAAATTTAAGTCATTAAAGATTCGTCTTTTAACCAAACGAATTTATAATGAATCAAAAAATTTCACTGCGTCAGTTCATTTAGGACATTGTAACGTCATGTTAGATAAATAGTTAAAGAGGCAGCAATATTCAAAAAAAATTAACGCATTCATCGAGGATTACTAATTTATTTATAATTATATATATATATATAAACAAATGTACCTATTAAATTCGAGATTTTATAGAAAACATAGCCTACAAATTTATAGGAAACTTGATTTTGGAAGGGATAGATACATATAATCAAGAATTCATTACATTTTAAATTAGTAATCCTCGGTGACTGCATTAATAAAAAGTAACCCATAAATACCAAGTTTTTATTATACTCCTTTTCTCATTGAAACAGCTTTTGCGCCTACTACACGCGTTGGGCTCGAAAATTAAACAATATATAAATCGTTAAAATTTCGAAAAATCCAAAATCATCCTATAATTAAAAAAAAAATTAAACGAAAATTTGTTAGATCATTTTTATCGTCGTCACGTGTCTGCCTGCAAAGTTTCAGCTCGATTGGATCACGGGAAAAGGGTTAAAAATCGATCCAAAGTTTTTTCGGCAGACAAGCAGACAAGCAGACGCTACGAGTTAAAAGAAAGGGAGTAAAAATACCTTATTTTTTTAGATATTGCTGCCTTTGCTTTTAAACCCCACATATACATAAAAATAATTTTGATAGTGCATAATGGTCTTTCGCTAGATACAAGCAATACCTACAAGTTATCTGTCACTCCAAGCTAAGGATTTCTTAATTAACCTGTTGGCGCCTGGCGCTTGGCCATCGATTATCCTTCTGCGCGCGAAGCTTTTCATAAAATACTTCCATAAAAATAAATCGTTTTTAAGGTTTATTAACTTCAAACTAACTATATCCGTAGACCAAAAGAATTTTATATTTTAATGAGTTTCTTATGTTTGTTTATAGTTTTTAATGAGTTAAAATTGTTATTTAAAAGAACATTAAGCAATTTAATATGCTTGTAAAATGTAGTGAATGGCCAGTTAAATGTCTTTGACCTTACTGAATTGACATGGTGCAATATACCTACTCAAAGAATTGAGTCGTTGGCGCTGATATGAAAACAAATTATCATGTTATCTCGCCTTTTCCTACAATTAACATGATTGGGAATGAGCTTAGGCTCCGTGTTGTTGAGATAGCTAAATATTGAGACAGTGGTGTAATTGATTAATCCGTTCCATATATAACATTTTTGTTATCTTCATGATATTGTCCATTTTCTTTTCATATCAATATTGTTCAATTACGTTTGAAAATAGTTAATCAAAAAGTACATGAGGGCGTTAATAAATAAATAAATAAAGATACAAAATCTGTCAAACTTCACAATTTGACATACTACCGCATTCGAGTGCGCTAAGTTCCCCCGCAGTTCGCGCGAACACTGCGGCGTGCATCTTATTAAGGGTAGCATCATTATTCTACCCCTTGCAAGAATTCATTGTACGTTGGATCGAAACTGGTTTTAGATTTCCGTTACTGCGGTTGTCCGTGAGTTACGACTGCAGAGTAAATCTCCTAAGTGCCACATGGAAGAACTCTCACACAAAGGACACGTTCGTTCTTTCACCCACGGCCATTCACTGTCGCAAAAACAAGGGTTTGTGTATTGCATAACAAACACTTTGGATTCATTGAGGTGAAACGCTTTTCAAATAGAACTATGGACCTTTGTTGGGTCCTTTTTTGACTAAAATAACAAAAAAGACTCGCTATTTAGGTGGGCGCTTTTTTTCAAACAGTCGTCAGAAAAATAGATTTTTTTATTTATGTACATTCGAGCGCAAAAAAATACAACATTCTGTATTTTGCATATTTTTTAACTAAAGGAAATATGTTAAGGATGCATGAAATGGTTAAGTCATTCTATTAAATATTCACGTAACAGTATTTTTTAAATATTAGTTTTTCTCTTGTTTCGGAGGTAAGTTTATAAAACTCCATGAACACGCATTTGAAAATAAAAAGACACTTGATTTTTAGTTCTACTTATTTAATTTTTGTGTCACAAGCTTATGGGAGTATTATCAATCTAATTATTTTAATATTAACTGAATCAAGGCTTACAGCTTATTTGAATATTATTAAACTTTTATATTATTTAATGTGTAGAATTATTATTTATAATTCGAGTCACTTCAAAAAAAAATCAGTTATGAATATTTTCGTTAGACCATTTTATTTTTCAGCTGGCAAGAAATTTTTTGATGTGATGCAAGTAAAAGTAATTTCTAGGTTAAGATGACTTTACAATGAGTTTATCGAGGCTAAATTTTAACTCCCAACCAATATTCGTCATCTTCATGTTACAAACTCACCTAATCTGCTAGAAATAATATCGAAATTCGAGTAAATGACATAAGTATATTATGACGTGGAGTTCAGATCCTCATGATCTGAACCCCTCGTCATCACCAGCTAGTTCAATCGGAGAAGAATGGGCCTAACCTTACTCCTCTATTACAATCTCAGGGTCCTTTCGGTGATCTGCGCACTGAACTCTCTCTCTCGAGCCGCTTCTGATGCCTCTCATATTAACAAGTTCAAGTTGCAACAGATTAACAAAAATGGGTTTATATAACAAGGCATTTTGTGCATTCAACATAAGCATTTATTCAATAAACTAGTGACAATTATCTGTGCCATAAAATGACGACAACAGACAAATTCAAAGATATTCTAAATTCGGTTCATTGAAATCTTATATTCTAATTTAAAATAAATTGCCCTCTCCGCGACATCGTCGCTGACGGCCCTGATACAAGGGAGAAAGCAGCTTAAACTATATTTTCAAAACTCTAAAGGCGGTAGCGCCTAGTAGGTGGTACCTAGGCGGTAGTATGAGACACAATTAACACGTACAACAACGCATCCACATGATGCACAACATGTCCTTATGAATAGGTCACAGATGCACTTCCAAACCCCGTGCTTCACAAAACTTTACGTCGCCGTGACGCTGAACGGTATGATGGGTACTTGAAATATAGTATGAGATCAGATAATACCGGGTCTTTCGGCATAAGAACGGAACTGTTCCGACAATGCTTATCTCCTGCATCACGCCACGATGTACTACATCAGGTTAGGGTGAGACCGGCATCCCCTGGGTCCATGGAAGCTGACTCCTATGATGCCAGGTGGTCCCCTGCCTTGGGCTGGACCTCGAGCTCTCAGCAGGCCGCATGCTTGACGTCCGAAGACGGCTTCACCTTGTGACCCCGTCGTAGGAACCCTGATAACAATTCATCATTAGCACAAATCTACAATTAAACAATGTTATTACGATGTTACTTCAAATGGCGTCTCTCAGTTCACTACTTACCTCTCAACAGGGTGCGTAGTTTTCACATCTCGTGTGGCAGAGTGTCAAAGTCCGAAAGACGCCATGTTGCTTTGAATTGACTGATAATGTCGCTAAGTTCGCAAATGTTCTGAACGCAAACGGGGTTCTGAAAAGCGCGCACAGTACCTACGTGGACTCGAATAATTTTATCAGCAATATTACGCGCGGTGATTTAAATATTTCATTTTGTTTTACTGTTCCGCGAAGGAGTGTGACGAACATAATTTATTACGTCACAATATAATTAGTCATACCCTTTCTTAGCAGCACCTAATATATAACTTGTAAAATGGCATAAATCGCTCATTAAGGGCGGATTGCCAAATTTTAAGAAGAAGAAGAAGAAGAATATCTGTCAAACTCAAACAAATCGAAAATTTTGAAATTATACGCAGAAACGCAAATGAATTAAAACGAATATAATCGGACCTAATATTGGTCAACAGAATATTTATTTTTTCGTAGTATGACATGTGTCAAAAGTTAAGCAAATGTCAAAAATAAACTGTTTTTCACTTTTCAAACTCCATCCCGCGTTGTTGGGAATAAATTATACGACCACTGCGAAAAATCACAATTTCCGATCGATCGGTACAAATTTATTTTTTAACTTGGTTTCTTAATAATCCGATCATCATTGTATGACATTCAATAAATACTTTGAATCATTTCTAAGAATTTACAACCCACTCTTCTGCGTAATTTTATCTTGGAAAAGCATAACAACATTCTGCACACATGTTTCATGAGGAGACTTTATTAAAAATATAATTTAAAAAATCTTTTGGAGAAAATGGACGACAATACAATCAACAATATTTTTATATGTGTTTTCTGAGAACACAATAACCACTGTGGGATTATTATTTGATTAAGATAAACTATTGAAGTCTCACAGAAACGAATCTATTTATATGAGGAACACGTATGGAAGTATTTTTTTACGATGGCCCAGGGCTTACAACCTGTATGAACTGGCTCAAGTGATCACTCTACACAATGCTAAGTATTTTAGTCTAAATGTTGAATAATTCAGAAGAATATCATATATTATTACAAATAATATTGCCTAACACTTCACATTAAAAATATAGTATCATTATCAGCTGCGAAATACTGTTTCAATAGAAGAGACAACAGATGTCACTTGCAGATGACTCCTATTTGGAACATATATATAAAAAACCTTTCAATAATTAGATGTGTGGATATTCTTTCAATGAAATTGGTGAACGTTGCATTGTGTAGAGTGATCACTTAAGCCAGGTCATATAAGATAATTAAGCCCTGGGCCATCGTACAAAATGACTTCCATGAATTTTTCTCACAAAAATAGCTTCATCTCTATGAGACATTTAACTTAATTAGATAATACAATTAACTGAATGAACGCGTAGTTTTTAAAATAGTTACTTTAGTTTAAAATAGTAATTTTTTCACGAAATAAGAGTCATGAAAATTACAATGTGATTATCTACAAACAGCATGTACTATCTGCATGTCGATTTAAAATTATTATTAAATCAACATGCATTTGTTTGCACTTGTGAGTTATGTGGAAAAGAAAAAGAAATCGTGGCTTGAAACTCTATCAATCATAATCTTTGAAAAGCAGTAGATAAAACAGAATATTTTAATTGAAAAAAAAACAGAACAAGTGGAATACATAAATCTGCGTAGTGCAATCGTACATCTTAAAAAATAATTAAAAAGTAAAATGAGAATCAGACAGCGTAGACAAAAAATAATTAAAAAGTAAAATGAGTATCAAAAAACGTATTAACGTAAAAAATGTATATACATTATGTTATGATTGATCTGCTTGCTTTAATTGAAACATACTTTCAATAATTAATTTTCAGTGATTTGATACAAAAGTAAGATTTATGAGCAATAGAAAATTATTCTTTAAATTTTTAGAACAAATTCAAATCCATCAATATCATGTAAGTATATATGATTTATAATATATTTACAAATATTATTTGTTTATGATTTATACAAAAAACACAGATATATAAAAGAATCCCATTTTTATTTTTTATTTCCTAAGGTTTGTACCTATTTCCTTCTTTGAACATCTCAATTATTTAATGTAAATATATTAATTGAATTTTTTTTTACAAAAACACTATGTATTATATTACGGAATCTGCTTTGATGATGGAATGAAATCGGGAGGAAATGGATTAAGATGCAATTTAAAAAAATTATACGGTCATCTTTGATATCAATTATCAATCATAAAATTTTAATATCTACATTAAACATTTGCAATGATCTGCAGGCCACGCACATTTCTAATAAAATATATTTTTTTAATCGTCTGGTACTTTAGCGCTAGACTGGATATGAAAGTATCTCTGTAAGTTAAGGTAACAACATTAATTTAATTCAATACCAGAAGGTACCTAACTTTTCAATTATTCAGTGTAAATTTGCAAATATGATTTTTTTTCTGCAATTATTAATGGGTTAAATTTAATAAATTTAGATACGTATTTACAAACATTTTCAGATATTTTTAATTCGTCCAATTAAGAACGTCGTGGCGCCACCTGATTTATGGATGGTGCATTGTAGTCTTCTGGTCTCAGTCAACGGGGATTTAAAACAATATTTATGGCTGTTGTAAAAGTAATTGGCTCAGAAAAAGTGTTGTACAAGACAATAAACCTGAATTAACCCATTAAATACGAACGCTTAACGTGTTAAATAGTATTCATGTCTGTGTAACGATATATTATTTAATGTTTACACGTACCTACACAATGTTGTGAGTTTTTTTGTAGATTAGATCTACCCCGTTAAGGTGTGATGATTCTGTTAAGCGAAAAACATATGTGAGGTGGAAGTATAAAAATGCGATTCTTATGTTAAAATGCGACTATAATGTTTAAATGCTAAATCCGCAATAACTCGCTTTTGGCCCTTTTCAGCCCCTTTTATTATTAAATAAATTCTAAGAATATGTCACACGTCTCATGAAAAATAAATCTATTTACACAATAACTTTAGTTTACAAAGATTCTGGAATCGAATTTTATTTTAGCCGTACATTTAATAAAAATCTTTGGCAATTTATGTGTAGGATATATGAATCCTTATTTTACTTCTAGATCATCATTATCATTCTTCTGGATCCTTCGCATCACTCTGCCTTAAGCCGGCCGCACACTGGATGCGTTTTCGAACGAAATTTAAGTAGTACGTATACGTACGAATACGCAAGTATATTCCTGACCTTCGAAGTAGTATTGAACATCCCACACTGTACGCGATTTAGTAGTGCGTGTACGCACGTATAGATGCGACGTCCGCATGATCCGGATTTGTTCGGAAATTTTTACGATTTCGTACGATGGATATTGAAAATTTTGTCAATTTGATACATGACCACAAATGTTTGTGAGACCAAAGCGATTCAACTGCGTGACCATCAGCGCCGATCATGGCGGAGAATCTCTAAAGAACTAAAAATACCTGTAGGTTAAATAATTTGGTTTAATGAAGGTGAGGTATAATTATGTACTTCGAACAAAAAACTTTTAAATATTCTCCGATGTTATGAGCTCTCCTTGCACTTCTATTCTCCCCAGCATTTGTGAATCAATTACATAGATAGTCATGAAATTGTGATTATTTAAGTCTGGCATAATATTATGGAATTTACCAAATTCATCCCTTCTAGTATATTATATTTCGTTCACCTATTTGGTTCTACGATGCCGACGACGCCGTAGCAGCCTACGAGTAAGAAGAGAGTTTTCCAGAAGGTACTGATTATTCATTTGGCACAAACATTATCGGAGAAATTCAAAAAGTAAATGATCGTGACCAACGCAAGACGCAATTAATGTGCGCGCTCTATTGATTGAAAATAATCGTACGAATACGTACGTAATAATTCGTATCCAAAGTGCGGCCGGCCTTAGTCTTCTGTCCTCCCATAATCTTTGCCATGACATTTCCACAACTCCGTATCGTATCCGAGTTTTTGTTCATCTTCTAGGTCGTTTTCTGCTCCATGGATCCTTAAGATACAAAAATATTCTTTATCCATCGATATCCAGTGCGTCTTGTAATATGACCCGCCAATCCCCATTTTAGCAGTGGCAGTGAGGTCCTACATTTAGTTCTGCGCCCCAATTCGTACGTTTTTTTTTTGTTTCTTTCAGTGATGGCCAACTCACTTCTTCCTTTAGTATGTTATGTCGTCTGAAGTTTCTGAGTTCATATCTAAAAGCGTATTCTCTTACGACATGTCGAATAATTTTATTAGATGATAGCATTGAATGTAGTTTAATTTAAATTGGAAAAGACTTCGTGGTTGCAAAATAATTATACGGCTAAATTTATCATAACTGTGTGCAAAATAGCGTTGATCAAAATACAGTGATATTGTTTCCCTCGAACAAAGATATTATTATCTTAAAACATTTCACGGTGAAATTTGATGACTAATGAAAGTCCGCCCACATAAATACCTCGGCAATAATGAACGGTGTTTAGTATTTCGACTAGTATCTAGACTTGATATTTTCACTCAAGTGTAGGTGGGAATATTTATTACACTAATAAAGACATTAAATCCCACGTGCTTGGCGAATAAACAATATCTATACGGTTTATTTCAACTAGTAATATACCAGTTTCATCGTAAATGACATCTTAGTACCGAAAACCACATACTAGCTGCCGTAACATACCTATACATGTACTTGAACACGTCGTGGAAGAATATACCTGGGAAATTATATTAAGAGACAATATTGTTTATATTTATGCACGTAGTGGGTAAATCCAAAGAACGTTTGGACTGTCCATGAATTTTGATGGCGACTCTCAAACATTATTTTTACTAATGCTTATCATGTAAGCGACCGAAAATATTAGTATTTTGTTCTAATTAAAAATGAATATTTTTGATTTGGTATCGAGACGGCAGACAGCGTATGATGTCCTGGATTAAAGTGAAAATGAACAATTTAATTTAATCCACTGTTGGGTAATAATATGTAAGCCTGAGCGCTTTCAATGGAGACACCCATCATTTTCAGAGGCAACATTAGAACTCTTATTTAAATAATGGTTCAATTGAATTCATTAAAACATGACATGTATCATCATACTTATGCTTATATTATTAACAGAATATATATCTCCTCTGCTGGATACAATCTTTCCCAAAAGCTTCAACCCATCTTATTAATTCTTCTGATGTCATCCCTCCACCGACGTTTAAAGAGCCCAACACTTTTACTACCAGTGCGAGATCTCCACTTCAGGACGGTCCTTCCCACCATGAAAAATAGTAAATGATAAAATATATAAATATAAAAATATCACAGATCAATAAGTAGTTAAGTATTTTTTTTATATACAATTATTTTATATGAATATGCATCGCAAATCAATAATTTTTTTAAATAAATCGATCAACAAGTTTTTACATAGTACACAATTAATGATAAAAATAAATTAATTAATAATAAAAAGTGTTTAAAAGATAAATAAATTGTAAACAGTATTGAGTATAATATAAAAACTAGTTTAACATGTATACGGCGAGTGCACTGGTTCAAAGGTCAACATCGTGTGTCTATGACGTGTATTATACGCTTTGTATTATACGCTTGTATTATACGCTTGTATTATACGCTTGTATTATACGCTTGTATTATACGCTTGTATTATACGCTTGTATTATACGCTTGTATTATACGCTTGTATTATACGCTTGTATTATACGCTTGTATTATACGCTTGTATTATACGCTTGCATTATACGCTTGCATTATACGCTTGCATTATACGCTTGTATTATACGCTTGTATTATACGCTTGCATTATACGCTTGCATTATACGCTTGTATTATACGCTTGTATTATACGCTTGTATTATACGCTTGTATTATACATTATACGCTTGCATTATACGCTTGTATTATACGCTTGTATTATACGCTTGCATTATACGCTTGCATTATACGCTTGTATTATACGCTTGTATTATACGCTTGTATTATACGCTTGTATTATACGCTTGTATTATACGCTTGTATTATACGCTTGTATTATACGCTTGTATTATACGCTTGTATTATACCCTTGTATTATACCCTTGTATTATACGCTTGTATTATACGCTTGTATTATACGCTTGTATTATACGCTTGTATTATACGCTTGTGTTATACGCTTGAAGGACCATCAACCAAGTTTATCAATATTTCGCTTTTGAACCGAGCCTGTATCATAGACTTATATGTGGCAAATCCATTTACGATAGAGTAAAGAGTGAAGAAATTAGGAAAGAATGTAAATGTGATCTTAGCACAGTTAACAGAATTAATAAAGGGTCACTCAGATGGTTGAGCGAATGTGTGAGAAAAAATGCTAAGAAAGATATATTACGCAAGTGTTGACGGCAGATTAACCAGATACCGGAAATTTTGTCTTTTTAGGTGCGCCAACAATCGTCGAGCTTGCATGCGAACATGTGTGAATATGGATAAGGCGAGAGTTGTATGTCAGGACAGAATAGAGAGGCGCTCTATCCTATCTGCCTACCCCCACGGCGAAAAAGCGTTATGGTAAGAAAATAACGATTAATATCAACGACCCGTTGTCCCGACTCGTGTAATAATTTAAAAAAAAATGATTATCACGTAAATTCCACATTTCAATCTGCCGGGAAAATGATCTGCACTTCATACGAGAGGGCATTAATTCTAACTTGATTGTGTACGGAAAACTCGACTTTCGCGTACGCAAAGACTGCATTTTCACACATCTTTTGTAATTATGGTTATCCAGCTCCGATCTGCTGGTCTGTGCGTCCACGATGCCGCCATCAATATTACGTAATTATACGGCAAACGCAGTGCATTAATCATAAAAAAACACTTGTTATCATGAATATTGTACGATACTAATACCACTACTGAAAAACTTTGTTAGATTTGTCTTTTACTATCTGTCAAGTGTGGAACTTGCAGACATTTGATGTATCGTGTTGTTGGCTTGTATTGAGACTGATTCTTAAAATAGTTAAATAATTTTAATTTACAATAAATTAAGCTTTGTAACACACAGGTTGACTTATGTTGTTATGAGCAATTCGTCTCAATTTCAGAATGTAAGACCTTACTTTTATTACTTCCTTTCTTTTAACTCGCTTGCTTGACGAAAAAACTTTGGATCGATTTTTAACCCTAAGCCCGCAAAGCTGAAACTTTGCAAGCAGAGTCTTGGCAACGATCAAGAAGATCTATCAAATTTTCGTTAAAAAATAATAATAATTATAGTATAATTTTGGATTTTTCAAATTTTTAATGGTTTTTTCATACAAGTTGGATGGAGATTCCGACGCGTAAGGTAGATACGAAACCCGAAAATGAGAAAGGGAGTATTGTAAAAACTTCGTTTTTATGGGTTACTTTTTATAATATTAATTACACCTCATAATAAGAGGGACAACTCCTCTCGAAACTATAGTACATATTGACAAGATAACACAACATATGTGTATTTAATTTAGTAAATTAAAATAATCGCGTCACATTTATTCGCATCTTTACTAAGTTTGTAGTATATTTTTGACGTTCCAGGGAGAGGCGGCGCGGCACCGGCGCGGCGGTAGCATTGGGTAGCCGGTTCGGGTTCGCTGGCCCGGGGTTCAAACCCCATCTCCGGCCGTTTAATTTCGTTTTTTAATCGTGAATTTGAACGAAATTACGGACGTCATACGAAGTAACTGGGAAAGACAGACAGACAGGTAGACGGATGGACGGGCAGACGAACAGACAACGAAATTATTAAGTTGGATTTCTGAGTTGTGATTTAAATCGAGAGTCGACTCTGATTTTTCTTTTTAACGCTTCAACAGACCAAGAGGCCCAATTACAGAAGCAAAACACATCACAAAACACACAGGCTCGAATAAATCGCATAGACTAACTGTGACCTCACCGGGAATTTAACCTGGAACCCTCGGTGTGAGAAGTTAGCGTCATACGGCTCTCGTAGCCGCTGGGCTACGAGGGCCGCAAATTAATCAAGATTTAACCCTAGAAGGCGTTTGTTATTTAATTGATTATTTATTTAATTGGTTTGAGCATTTTTTTAGAAATATGGTGAATAATAAATCACCTCTAATAAATAACTAAATTAATTTTCCATACAACCCTTTGTTCAATTTAACTTTCACAAAAGATTTGGTAACACCCACTTTAGACCCCGCCCTCTCTCTCCCTCTCCCTCTTAGATTCCTGATCGTTCTGTAATCAAGTTAAGTGATGCTAGTCTTTGACAAGATTAACACGCATGTGATAAATATTGGTGAAAGGTTAACAGTACTATGGTTGTGGTGTAGTGTTGTGAACATAGTAGTGTTGTGTTAGTTCTAACAAAGAGACGGGTACGTCTCGAAACCGGTAAACCTAAAATCTGGTATTGGTTTATACTAATTAAACAAACAGTCTGTTGTATTAATTTGCTTATTTTTCACTCTCCGTGAGCCTTTTATCTAAATAGAATTCAAAAAAATTATTAAATCACTTAATGATTATTAATTTCTTGAATCTTATCTAGAAAAAAACTGAAAAAAATCACTATCGTAATATTGCAAGAAATATAATATAATGGAGGAAAGTAGAATAAATATAGACTGCGGCGCAACAATCTGCTATTACAAATTAAATTGCCTAGAATCTGGAAGAATCCTTGTTACGCGACTTTGTTCCAGGGAATAAATATCTTGGAGGTGATGTAATTGCAGCGCAACCTAAGGGTAATAATATGTACAATGTTCGCATCAAACTAGTTTATTCTGCAAGGTATAGTTTACGCATACTTCTAGATGCACACACGTGCACTCACGTAGTTTCAGATAAAAAGCTATTTACAATGTTGTGCAATAGACTTCCTCCTCTATCGATGTCGGAAACTATTTTTAAATATAAATATCTTTGACGCTATCTAAAACATCAAAATCTCACTCATATATACAAAAAAGAACAAAATATCACGGAAACTATTACCATAAAAAAATCGAAGGCAATATGTTTCTGATATACCTACATTCCATATATACATACATTTTGCTTCGTCAATCTTAAAATTTGACAAATGTCTAGACATTTCGCATATAAACATTATACGTAGGTACACTCATTCTATTTTGTGTCTTTCTCATATATCAACCTCGTTGTAATGAGATAAGGCGGGCTTAAGAATAGCGGATAGCGGCCCTCATAGTCCACTGATACGACACTGGCTTTTCATAACGAGGGTTCCGGGCTCGATTCCCGGTGAGGTCATAATAAATCTGTATGATTTTCTCAAGCCTGGATGTAGTTCTTTACAGTTATTGGGCCCAACGGTAAGTTATAGCGTTAAAAAGGTTTTCTTTTACGTAATTTATATATATATACATAATTTACATAATAACTCAATTAATAAAATAAAAGCTTTAGCAAACAACTGGCTTACCTCCAAAGGTAGAACAGCAACTGAAAATATACTTACTGTAATTGCGTAATAATGTCTTTAAATAAAAATATATACCTATATAAATTAATTAATTAATTAAGGAAAATAAAAAAATAATCTTAAACAAAACTTTAATCCTTTTTACATTAAACAATTATTCTACACATATTTACACTTGGACTTATGACTAACTCAACTTTCACTAACATTCCACTTGATACTCTATAGATACATAATAACTACCTTATGAAAATAAATACTACTGACGAACTCGAAAAAATATTATAATTGTGTGCTATAACGCCACTCTGGGACAGGCGTAGCCTAGTAGAGTGGCATAATCCACAAATTAAACAAAACAAAAAAATGTGTAATTTATCTTATGTTTTATCTTATGTTTTATTGTTAAATTAGTATTAAGTATCTAATTTGTAAACAAGGATTTTTAAATAAATAAATAAAAAAATAAAAATAAAAAAAATTGCTTTTGTTATCGCCTCTCATGTAAAACACGGCAATAATTTTGGTTTTCAGTTGATAAATAATATTATATCTATCTGTGTCGATCCACTACTAGCTTATGATTCTCAATGCTATATCTCAATTTCGAGGAAAGAGACCGTGAAAAATCAATGGATAAATCTCTTTTGATCGAGCCGTGAATCATTTCAGCACGTGTTTTATACACAGAATACATACACATATACCGACTTTTACCATTACATCTTCGATACGAGAGATCAAAACAAAAATACTTCATGGAAGGTAATCTACTATCTACATCAACCTAGCACTTGCCCTGTCCCCGCCCGGCAGTCTCAGCAAGAATGTGGAAAACTGACGCGTAATGATCCCCGATCAGCCTCTCAAATTCTAGGGCAGAGATTTTGAAAAATCTACAATCAATTGATGGATCTCTTTCAAGCCAGTTATCATTCGCTGCATGCGTTTTGATAGCAAAATTGAATCAAGCAACTGAACATATCTTTATGACCCATGCCCATGAATAAAATTTCTCTCGATATGGATAAATACGGATAAGAATAAACGTAACTTTACCAAGATCAATGTCTCATTAAGGATCATCGCTTACTCAGACTAGCACTGACAAATCTCTGAGACGAGAGACCAACGTCTCATGAATGAGCACGCATGGCAGTGCGTGTTCTTAATCATATAACGTATGTAAGTATATGGCACGTGCTCGAAGCTACTGAAAGGCTCTCAAAAAAAAAGAAATCTAAATACCAAAACAATGAAGCTTGAAAAGTTAGGTATCACACGAAGAGGGATAAAAAGAAACATATGAATAATAGATCAGAAAATGAATCAACTAAGAAAGGAAAAACGGACATATCCCTAAGAGGAAGGAACTAGCTGGACTAACGCAGTTGTTCATTGGTACCCGAGGGAAATCAAGAGACCTAATCTAGGTCACGCTGAAACCAGGTGGACTGGCGATATCATGCAATTCTCCGGATATACGTATTAGCAAATAACAATAGACAGCAAAAATTTTAAGATACTTATAGATGCTTTCATCCAGCAGTGGATAGAAAAATCCTGATGAAACGATGTTACATATAACGTCGTTCTAAGTGTCATAGGCACGACAAAAATTATCAAATATATGTATGCTTCGGATGTCTGTGACAAGAGTAAATCAGAAATACTGGATGTATATGCATACCGGATACGTGTATACGGGAAGCCATTATTACCATATACTTTTCTATTCTCGGTTATTATATTATTTTTATTTATTATAATATTATTTTCTATTATATTATTTATGATTATATTATTTTCTATTAGGATTCTCTAACTCTACCGCAGTTGATGATGAAATAAAATGTATAAGCAGTAGTATTATGATTAATAAAAAGATTTTTTTTGTATAAAATGACTATTATTGAATAATCAACATGTTTTGCAGCCAACGGTCCCTACATCAGGGTACTACAACGTATTAAAATCAGATTTATAGACATTAACAAAAATAATAAATAAATGCTATTATTTAACAGCCAAATACTTTTTTCAAATTACCTAACTTTATTAAACAAATTAAATTAAATTTATTTAATTAATTTGATAAACTAAATTAAACAAATTTAAAAGCGAAATACCTATCTTTTAAATTTTTTTTCACATTAGTTCCTAATTTGTTAATATCTACACTTCCAATATTAATTTTAATAATATTAGGTCCTTACATATGAAATTGGCGTTTTGCCGTACTGGCAAATTTGATCTCAAATATCTTCTCTTTGGTTAGGAATTCCAAATCCAAATTTATACAGCTATTTACTCATGTATTTGTGTTTTGAAAATTATAATTCATTTGTTTTTTCCTCAATCGTTTTTTTCTTTGCGTCACTCAGTTTACAAAAGGAAAAACTTGAAATATCGCGTTATTTACGAGTACGAGTTCCACCGTGGCACCAGTGCTGCAGAAACGGCTCGAAGGATTAATGGTGTGTATGAAAGAAAACACAGTGCGTTTTTGGTTCCAACGTTTTCGTTCTGGAAATTTCGACCTGCAAAACAAGCCCCGTGGACGGCCGGAGACCAAAGTTGATAATGAAGAATTGAAGGCTATTGTGGAAGCGGATCCATCGAAAACCACATCCGAGTTAGCTGCAGGCTGCGGTGTTAGTGATAAAACTGTTTTAATCCACTTGAAGCAAATTGGTAAGGTGAAAAAGCTTGAAAGGTGGGTACCTCACGAATTGAGTGAAGCAAATCAACAAACGCGCGTTGACTGCTGCGTTGCATTACTCAACCGGCACAATAATGAAGGGATTTTAAATCGAATCATTACCTGTGATGAAAAGTGGATCCTGTACGATAATCGGAAGCACTCATCGCAATGGCTGAACCCTGCCGAACCAGCCAAACCATGCCCCAAGCAAAAATTGTCCAAAAAAGTTACTTGTGAGCGTTTGGTGGACTAGTGCTGGTGTCGTTCACTACAGCTTCTTAAATCTGGCCAGACGATTACGGCAGATGTCTATTGTCAGCAACTGCAAACCATGATGGAAAAGCTAGCTGCTAAACAACCGAGGCTGGTTAATCGCTCTAGGTCACTGCTGCTTCATGATAACGCCAGACCACACACTGCACAACAGACGGCTACCAAATTAGAGGAGCTTCAATTGGAATGTCTAAGACATCCACCGTACTCTCCGGACCTTGCCCCAACAGATTACCATTTTTTTCGAAATTTGGATAACTTCTTGCAAAGGAAAAAATTCAACACCGATGGGGCAGTCCAAACCACCTTCAAAGATTTTATTGATTCCCGACCGAATGTTTTTTTTAGTAAAGAGATCGATGAACTACCTATCAGATGGCAAAAGTGCATAGATAGCAATGGTACATACTTTGATTAAATAAATATATTATAATAAAAAAAAAATCGGCTTTATGTTCCTCCCATACTAAACGCCAATTTCATATGTAAGGACCTAATATAATACGTTGTATTCTGATGAAGGGACCATTTGCCCCCCGATGCCCGAAAATGTCGATTTTCAATAAATGTGGTTTAGTACAAAGTGTTTTTTTTTTACTATTAATAATAATGTTACCTACCATAAAGTTATTTTGCTATTATTGAATATGTTGTATTAACTAATGCAATGCCCTGTACACTACGCATTGTAGAAAATGTCAAATGAGTTTTTTAACTCCCGTTCAAGTGACTCGATTCGCGCACAAAAAAATGATCGTGTTGAAGATATTGTGAAGAAATCAATAAGAATTCATAGCTTTTAAATGGTTCGATAGAATTCCCGCTGCTTACAATACTGCAGGGCACGTAGTGTGCGTTAAGCAGAAGCGTGTAATTACCCGAGATACAATCTTACCGGCATCTCTTCGAATTAATCTTTCTCCGGCTACCAGATATAACAGAATCTAGTAACAACACCCACACACTCGTGTGTAAGTGGTGTGGGGTTTGTTTTTACTCTATCCTAAGTCTATCGCAAGCATATGTTTATAGGCTGTTATCCATTACAAGCCTTAATAAGCGGTTAAAATTATCATAATAGAAAAAATCATTTCCCATCATATTATGGAAGAGAAGAGATCAATAATTTCCATAACATTAACCATTTTTCTAAATGTATGCATAACATTTGTTTCTCTGTCTACGTATGTAATTGACGAGCTCATCATACTTATTTTAATATGGCATAAACCTAGTACGTAGGCTATTATTTTTCAGAATAGATCATTTTTGTTTAGGATTCTGCAGTACCTACATTTAATAAATTAATTACCTCGTTCTTTCTCGATGAGTTTATGGCTGGGTATTATGGTCTTTTAATATTCTTCTACGATGCGAACTGCTTGCCTCCACACAAGCAAAGCTTCAGCCATGTTATAAGATAGACTCATCGCCTTCCGTTTTTGTTCATTCCCAGTGATCACCAACTTCTCCAGGCTATCTTCTAACCTAACATATCCAAGTAAGTATAGAACTAGACCTACATTTAATTCATCTTTTTATTTTCCATCACATTTCATTTTTATGTTCGTGTACCATATTCCATTGTCAATCGCGAGTTTTGTGGACGATTCTTTTATTGCAATCTATTTTTTTTTAGATCTGCAATTATTAATTTATTGCAATGAGATGGTAGAATCGAAAAGAATTACGCACTATCGAAATCTCTCGAACACTCCACAACACACTGAAACACTCTGGAATCGACTCATAAACGCTGGAAATATCGAAGGAATACTATAAACGTGTAGAACGATCTCGAACATTCGAAAACCACCATGTTTTCTATAAAAAGAGCTAGCGCGCACCGCGGGCGTGTCATTGTTTGACGTTTGCCAGCGCCAAAACCAGTGAAATATAGCCAGCGCATGTTTAACCGAGTGACAGAAATTCGGGTGAAGTATATACCAACGTACGAATTTGGGCGGAATATTCTCGAAAGTGATCGAGGCGATAAAGCTGTATAATAAAAAGTGTTCCACAGACGAGTAACTATAGAAAATTATTGAGAATTAAGGAATTGGATAATAAGTATATGAAATTTTCTAGAAATATTTAGTGACTGTGAATTTAAAACGAGTGCTCTAGTTAAGTTTTTGTCCAGGTTTTGGGTATAAAATAAAACTTTAATTATTTTTAAGTGTTTTTATTTTGTCTCCCACAGCCATGGTTCCGTGACATGTAAATATTTAATTTTAATTAAAACTACCTAGTGTCTTATGTTGAAATTTATCTAACCTGCAAATTGATGTTAAACATAAACTACGTTATCTCTACTTAATTTTAATTATATTTTATATATAACTACTCATTTTTTGAGAGTTTCAGGATCTCTCATCAAGAGGTGAAGTATTAATTGAAACATTGAAATATGGAAAAAAAATACATATTTTAGGTGGAAATCCAAATTATAAATTAATTAGGTACTGACAAACGGAGCTGACGTTACTGGTGTAAAGGTGGTCATAACAGGAATATTGAGAGGAGAGGAGAAGAGTTAGTGAAAGTAGCATAGATAAGCAAATTGATTCCCGAGTTCAAATTTGAAACTTTGCTAAACATTCAAAATTATTATAATAATTAGTAGATGAACACTAAGGTATGTAAGAAGGTTTGAATATTATGACATTTGAGTTAGAGGAATTTTGGCAGATAACAGGTAATATAGGTACAAAAAAATTATAAGTAAAACATTAAAATATAAGATCAGTTAATATTGATTAAATAGTGGCCCGAATGAAATATATAAAATTCAGATTTTTAACTATAATATAAATGAGATGATGATTTATGGAGTTTCAAAGCGTCTGGTGAAAGAAATGACATGTGGAAAGGGTCTGGCAATGATTAATATGAGTCGCGGAAAGCCGCCATATTTCATTCCATTCAATGTGCGCTTATCAAACACAATACGCGGATGGTCGGTCGATCGATTTGCTTTGCCAATTTGACGCGACAGAAAAGACGCGGCGGAATATCCACTTAGTGTGGTGCCGGCCTTAGTTTATTACCTTTAAGAGTGACAAATGATTCTAAGTGAAAATAATGATTTTTATCCATTTTTGTGGTTCGAGAATAACTATTAGAAAACTTAGACAACGACGATTCTCTTAAGTAAATATAACATAGTTTATATTTTCCATCCATTTCATTGATTATCGTGAATAATCTCTACAATGTTAACGTCAAATCCACAATAATATAATTGGCGTACCCTACTGATTTAATTTTTAATTTCTCATTGGTGATCGTCAACTTTATGACGTTAATATACGTATAAAGTTAAGTCTGAACACTGACAAGATATTTCTTAAAATAATATTTCGACAAATTTTTATAAATGACATTTCGATAAATTTCTGCAAACGTCCTGCACGGTATCAAGAAGCCATCGACCACATCATTTATAAAATGTTGCCAAGTAATCACTGCACGAAGTCATCACGGAAATGGTACGACACTCCGTGCATTCTCAGACATTACAAAACGCATCACAATTTTGTCCAAATTACATAATTTCTTTCGTACGTAAGAGGAATATCCTTCGTTGGTTTAATTAGTGGTACAGGAGCGCGTGTGCGCCTGGAGGGGAAATCACACGAGCCCCCAGCCGGCTCTGGCTAATTTCAGGCCGAGAGGATAATAATCAAAAATCGATTTAGGGATTTCGCGACTTTTGGACCTCCGGTTGCTAAATTGAGACGTTTAATTTTGATTCGCGGCGCTGAGTATAAAGGCCCGGACTCGGTAATTAGACATTATGTTTCACCCGGAGTAAATCACTGCGCATGTTAAAACCGGGGGGCTATTTCACACGAGCGATTCCGACCACATTATGCTCACAGTTATGTAGATTAAAGTTTGTAACGTGAAAAATTCAACGAATATATGGTAATGTTATTTTTAAAATGTT
>JADDOH010000077.1:600000-796883 GCA_016648135.1 Agrypnia vestita
CCATCTTCGCTCCTGATTCCCATGATTTTTAACCCTCCATCTTTGCCTGATCCCGGTGGTTCATCGGGATAATTTTTCAGTCCATTCAAGTCCGAGCCACATATTTTAAAAATCAGTTACCAGTGGAAAAAAAAGATATGCCAGATAATTTTCAAAACACGTCACTCTCTATATAGAGATATACGTCATTTTCTGATACTCTTCATTTATATATTTACATTGTCATTTATACGCATTCTGTAATTTAAAACGTATATAAGGCATGAAGATGCGCATGCGTCAACGCATTAGTTGTTAATGTTTAGAGTGATGATTTATGGTAATAAAAATAATTAAAAGGGGGTGATCGAAAATATTTTTATAAAAAATAAATAATTTCGTGTAGTTACATGCGCCGAGTTGGAAATTTTTTTAAATACATTTTTAACACTTACCATTGTAAGTAAACACGGTAGGTATATAAAACGTATACAGGAAAAATTACGTGGTAGACGTCACCATTACGAAGGACTGATATGAAAGTGCAAAGGATTCATGCCTCCAACATCCGGGTTCTGTTCAAAGTGTGGATGGTGTTCTTTGTTTGAATACATGTCGTGAATCAGGCTTTTTGATGAATACCTACAAGATTTCAGGTAATTTATATTTCTGACTATACTTTGTATTTGCTATGTATACTTTGTATTTTAATGTCACGTTAAAGTGACTTATCCAGGTCAAAACTGCATGTTGGTGGTCAATTCGTCAAATTTAAAAAAATGGGTGCTTGTAATTATAGAAGTTATACTTCTTTTGCGTACATAAAATAAACCACGAGCTTTGTTGTATACCTTGCCTTGAAACATAGCTGGACAGAATGTGCATGGGCATTTCCCCCCATTCTGCACTTACTACGTTTGCAATCTGGGTCTCTTTAATGTGATGTTAGTCAATATATGAAATATACACACGCACTTTTCTCTCTTTGACGGTGTGAAAACTTTCGTCGCATGATACGTGCTCTTTTCGTTGCATTCTAATATTTCACCGCCAACGTGCCTAAAAAGTAAAATTCAATAATTGAAGGCACACAGGTAAAACAAAAAACGAAAAGCTATTTACGTAATAGGAACTAAATTTAATTCAATTAAGTTACAAACTGCTTTCTTTAAAAAGTAATATGAGGTAGCACGAGTGTCTTTGTGGTTATTCATTTTAATTTTTCTCTTTTTATAATGTACTCATATTTTAGGAATTTTAAATACGCTTTTATTTTCCTACCAGATTGGCATGTTGAAGAATTTTAATGATTATTTACGGTATGTAATGTAAAGTTTCTATGCAAAACAACAGTTGGTACGGTATGATTTCCCTGACAATTTACGGTCTCGAGCCTGAATGTTCGAGAGATGTCCGTGAGTGGACATCGATAGTCTGGTGGTATCTCGGATCGACATTGTTTAGGAGACGATCGTACCGCTGGAGACGCGTGGAAATAAATCCTTTTTATTCGAAGTCGTAGGGTGGAGGTCAGAGCAATCGATCTCGATATCAAAAATTACATTTAATAAAATGAAGATCTGTATAAACTTTTTCCACGTGTGCTTTCTTTTATGTTTACAATGCACAATCATTTTGGTTATAATCGTCTGTAAAACCTGTGAGGTATGATCAAAGGTGAATTTTTTTGTGTATTTGTTTTGATAAATTTCTTTATTTTAATTTCATGTTAATATTTAATGTTAACATGTACTTTTTACTTTTTTAATCTCCTTTTACATTTTTTATTTTGATTTTTAACATGTTTTTTTTACCTCTCTGCAATATGGTGATTTATTAGAACATACAATACTCTTCATTCGCAATGCAATGTAGACATATGCAAAAATAACATTTTATTGCAATTGACAATTAGGTTGGTGATGAGACAATCAATTTAACCTCCTTGTGTTATTTTACGCTTCTGTATAGTCTAGTCTTGTTGCAGTATGGATATAAGAGGCTTCATCTGAAACGGTTTTAATATTACGAGCGCAGACGATGCGTGTACCAACTGCATGTTGATTGCAATAAAATTGATGACAATATTTTATTGTTGTACCATGTTTAACTTAATAAAATAAAACTAACAAACACATCACAAAAACACCCAAGATTTAAAAAATTCAGTAAGTGACTTCACCAAGAATTGAACTCTGAATTCCTGGTTTGAGAAACCTGTGTCAATCCAACTGGACTAGGGGATTGCCAAGTGTATTCCTTCGTTGGATTCCCCCATTGGTAGAATCTCAGTTTTCATTTCTTATTTTTAATCGACCATTTTGAAGCATTCATTTTTCTACGTGAGCCAATAGCATCATTGTTTTCTTCCCGAACTAAACATTTCTTAGCGGAAACTGGTGTTTCTGATTCCTCTTTCTGATTTTCAACGTCTTACTGTTAATAGTTCGTTAAAAGTTTTAATAGGGTTGTGCGAATGCGGAAGGCAAGGGGCATCGGCTGCAGGGGCTAAAATTAGGGACCATTAAAATAGTCACTACACCTGACGTTAAGTCGGATGAATTATAAATAAATGCTATTAAGTTAGCTGAGTAATAAAAGAACGCCAATTTCAAGTATCGCTCCGGGCGTAGCTTTTCTGTATAGTCTTGGATTTTAATATCTAGTTGTGAAGGCATAGTATATTACTTATACATTATAAATATAATGTATAAACATTAAAACTTTTTTCAATTCCAAAACAAAAAATTATAATATAACAAAATTTGTATCTTTGTATTAAACGGAAGCAAGATTTACATGATACAGCAATATTTTTTTCTGATCTAGGAAATCACGTTTTAAATTACATACAATTTGAAATTCGCAGAATAATTTATTCATGCACTTGCTGAGCGTAGATGGACAAGTCGGTGTTTTATCGCATTGAGCGTTCTGCTGCCATTAGTATTTGTTTTTTCTACGAAACCAGTTTTTTCGCAATGCTTCTTCATTCATCCAGGTCCAAGTATGACTTACGCATCCAACTGGTCTGCTTCCTGGAAGTGATGCAGAAAATGCTCGTTTAGATAGACGTTTTGGCAGCGTCCTTCATACGTTTTTCAGCTATAGACGAAGAAGGTCAATTTCTCTTTAAGGATTCACATAGTAAAAAGTGTAAGCGTTAGTTTTTTCATTTTGACCATTTTATGATACATTTATAAATATCAGATCTTGCATCTTCTCACTTAAAGCAAAATTGTTAGCGAAAGAAGCCCCAAAAGATATCCTGACTGAAGAATCTAAAGCAAATTAAAGAGAAGTCAACAGGTCAACTATTTTAAACTGCTTGAATTAAAATAATGATCGCCAATGTGTTCACGAATTATAACCATAAAAGCACAAGTAGAAAACGGTGTTTCTGATAAAAAATACTCTGCTCGTAAAAGTTCATCCAATAGTTCGTGGAGAAAGCTCTGGTTCAAAAACACAAGATTTTTGTATTTTTATAACTCAAAACAAACTAATTTGCAACTATACAAAGAAATGTCAAATAAAAATAAACCTCTATTGTGGTAAAAGAGTGCTAAAAGTAAATCAAATTTTGTAAAGTGACAATTTTTAGAATACAATTCTACGGCAAATTTAATAAATCATTTAGAAAAAAATTGGAAAAAACTTATCTATCGAAAAATATGTTGTTATCCCAAAGATAACAGTCACCAGGGAAATAGCAAAACTAATGTCCCAGCAAGCACTACTCAAAGTTTTTTGAGATACTTTGCGTAATCTGTCTAATATCCAAGATGTTTTCAGGTGGGAGAGACAAAGAAGAAGGTATTGGAGAGATCATGTAGAAATAATGGACTCCTAAAAGCTTCCACACTTTGCCCCACACGGTAAACCAGAGGGAAAAAGGATGCCTGGAAGGCCCTCCAAAAGATGGAGAGAGAGCTGAGAGTTCACATTACAAGAAGTGGCAAAATCTGCACAAACAGGTCCTAGTGACCTTCAATCAGTATAAGTAGAAGAAGAAAATTGCGTAGCATGTAGTTAGTTATTTCAAAATGGAATGAGATATGTATCATTAACACAATACTACTTATTTATGTTTCATAAAATTTGTGCCGTCATTCCCCGGTAGTGTCCCGGCGGTAAGCATGTATTTTTTCAATACATATATATTCCCTTTACAATTTTCATACAACTTGTTTTAAATCAAATTTGTCCATGTCTGGTGAACGACCCTCGACTCGGAAATCATGAATGGAGAGAAGAATATATGGTTATTTAGGAGTGGATGGTACCGCGCAGGACGCACGCCATATAAATCTACCGGGGAACCAGGAGACGGGAAGGGCCCGTCTGGTTTATTACCCCGCTCTATGCGGAGGATGATGTGATGAATATGCATATCGCTCGCGGTGACCAGGATTCATCACTCTTTTATTTATCGATGTATCTCTTAAATATTTAAGACATTTAGACATAAATCATCATACCAAAATCTAGATACTTCCCACACCAAACAAACCAACAAAAAATATCAGGCCTTTTTCTATTTAAATGGCGTACATTACTAAACTGGACATTTGATACATCTGATCTAACTGACTCTTTTGTTAAACGACGATATATTCCATTATTCAATATATTTACAGTGTTTTATTATGGTATGGAGACAGTGAAATAATTTGTACGGATACGCCTATACGCCTAATTTTTTTTTTTAATAAATAATTTTTAAAAATGTTCTCTGATTTTCACGGCCGTTCAGAATGTTCTGTGGGTAGTTTTCTGGGATATTCTGCCATGTATGTGTGACCTCTCTGGCCGACGTTAGTGGCCGACGAACACTGACTGTGCCCTTGGATCTGTTTGACTTTGTTTATTTTTAGTTTTAGATCACAACATTAGCCATATCACAATGTCCGAGGATAACAAATTGTTGGTTCAAAGT
This sequence comes from Agrypnia vestita, assembly GCA_016648135.1. Lineage (NCBI taxonomy): Eukaryota > Metazoa > Arthropoda > Insecta > Trichoptera > Phryganeidae > Agrypnia > Agrypnia vestita. The sequence continues at coordinate 604,919 of JADDOH010000077.1, forward strand.
TATAATACGGCAGAAGGATTTTATTCATGCTTAGGGCAGCCTAGATTGTATGCGCTTGGCATGTAATACTTTTTAAGTTTAACATATAATAAAAAACTAACCCATAAAAAACAAGTTTTTAATTTACTTCCTTTCTTTGTTAATTAAGTTTACCATCATTTAACTAAATAATTGATTGACTGAAAATGAAACATGTCTAGACAAATATCTATGTCAAAAATCTCTAAAAATATCTCTTTATTATTTGATTTCTTCCCAAAAAAACCGGTGTGCTGTAATCTGTGAACCAATTGTCATAAATTTTCGAAATTCGTAGTGAAGTACCTATTATACCTACCGACGGAGTAATTAAAATTTTAAATATTCCGTGACGTTATCAGGCCGCCGTTGGTAGTAATCAAACTTTTGTAATGTAATTGTAATTTGAAAAAAGCATTAAAATTTTTAAAAATTCAAATTTATATTATAATTATTACTTTTTTTTAACGAAAAATTGAAAGATCTTCTTGATCGTCGCTACAAGTCTACTTGCAAAGCTTCAGCTCGATTGGATCACGGGAAAAGGGTTAAAAATCGATCCAAATTTTTTCGTCAAGCAAACAAGCAAACAGACGCCACGAGTTAAAAGAAAGGAAGTAAAAAGTTGAATTCCTAAAAGGGTAAAAGCACATCTAATTGAAGATACAATAAAGAATTGGAATAAAGATTTTATTTGATTAATGCATACGATGATAATCGATAAATAATCGAAGTGTGGTCCCCTCAGTACTAAATCGACGTTAGGCGGTGACGTGGACCAGCCTATGTGATGCGCAGCATAAATCATCCAATAAGAAAATAATTCACGACAGCCTTCGTAATTATTCCAAGCATTGCAATTCGAGATCTGCATGTTTTTAAGGTCAATATTAAACAAGAAAATAACTTATCAGCGTGCCCATCAATACACTGAGACGGAGAAAAAAGGTACTGCATCGACGTATATATTGCACCTCTGGAAAATGATGCATTTTGCGGCGGTGTACTTAACTCGAGTTTGAGTGCATTATTTACGAGATTCAGTCTTAATGTCTTCTGAATGTATTTAAAGGCTACAAATGGAGAAATATTATTTGCATATCGAGAAATAATTACACAGGTAATGAGGGTGTTTACACGACATGTCAATACAATTCAGCGTCCAATATTGCTTTATATACCTATATGTTACGTTTGATTTATAATAGCAGCTGAAAAGTACCTGTATACCCGTATAATATGATGCCCTATCTTGAAACTGTGAAGAAACCGTTTAACTGATTTTACATTACCTTACATAAGGGTGTGATTCCTCCGATTATTTTATTATCATTTATCTTGAAGTATTTTACAAGACTATATTTTTCATTATTTTTATTATTTCGAATGAAGAATATTTTTTAAAGATTTATTTTTTCTTAGTACCTAAATATAACTTTGTGGTTGAAATGACGGACTTTCACTATACCTATATTTCGAATTAAGGTAGTGAGAACAGTGCCATCTAGCATAGCGAAGCGTTTTGGTAGCAATAGTGATGGTCATTGTTATGTTGTCATAGAGAATTGTGTATTTTTTGCTTATTTTACCTCATAATTATTTGTGCCATCTGGCAGCGTTAGTGATAGACATAATTACACAGAGAATTATAAGTGTAACTTACAATTTTACAAATGTATAAAATAACGAAAAATAATCAATGTGGTGTATTGTATAGTATAGTATAATGTTTATTAATAATATTTATAGGTGGATTACAATTCAATTATAGTAATAGATTTAAAAAAATCTTATCTGGTGTGTTAATTTAAGACTATGTTTTGAATAATTAGTTTATGCCATGGAGGGTGAGGTTGTAGGTAGGCACTTGAATAATATATTAATTAAAATCGCCTGTTTATACAAATATAAAGCATTTTAAAAAGTAAAATTATGACAAAAAAATGCAATTTAACACGATACACGAGTACACCCAGATCTCTCCTGAAAGCTATTCTAACTATTGAAAATTGAAATTAGATGCTTTCAAACTCTAAAACCATGCACGGCGTAGTTTATTTGTCTTGTTAATAAATAAAGCAGTTATTTTTACAAGTGACTTTCCATGAAATGCCCGGTACGTTGAATTGTTGGATTGTTACATTTGATCAATGTGAAAAGACTTTTGATTATATCTGGACAGCTGACGACTCTAACGTAACACCAACATGCCTGCTATCTCCATATCGGTCGAAATCCCAATTAATTCAAGATCTACATCTGCGACTCATTACAAATTTCATCACTCGTGTCCGAATCAAGCATCTCTTCGGCAACGAAATACACTCAGAGTAGTCGACAATATGATCGATATAAGGCTGTATCTAGAGATTATTAAATTCAATCTAGATCCGAGCCACAGTAAGGAAAAGTTCAGGGTGAGGAGAAGGTGTACTTACTTGAGTGTGCAAAGAACTACTTAAAATATATTGTTGTGGGAATTGAATGAAAAGGTGTGGGAGGCAACTGAAGCACTTGAAATAAATTGAAATTTTATTTATTTACTCATCACTGGACGCGAATGTAAATGGAGATCTGTTATTCAATTTGATTCAATTCAAATCCAACCTATGTACAGGCCCGCCCTAATACATGGCCATCAAATTTGGCTGATTCAGGCTGCTGAGATGAGTTTTCTAAGGGGGGTAGCGGGAGTCACATTGATGGACAGAGTGAGAAATGCCAACATAAGGCACATACTTGGCATGGAGCTTCTACTCCTACACAAAGAAAAATCACAAATGAGTTAGTTGCTTGGACATGTGATAAGAATGACAGAAGAACGAATACCAATAAAAATCCTTCTGGCAACCCCGGAAGGAAGATAGTTGCCCCAGATTAAGCTTGGAGAAGCAACACAAAAATGTGTATGAAACAGAATGGATCTAGACTGGTTGACTCATGCGGAAGCAGCGCAAGACAGGGGAACATGGAAACACCTTGTCGAGTATTTGGGCCCCCGATCCTACTAAGACAAGGGGATGAAGATGATGATTATAATTCTTCAATTCACATCAATTTCGTAATTTGCAATAATTACTCGTTTATGGAACACTTTACACTCGCACTTATTTCACTTATTTCCGAACACCCTACCCGCACCCGTTAGATTCTCGATGGTACTTCGCTTTTGTCTGTGACTTTCACTAAACGTCAACGTAAACTGACCGACCGCGCATGCTTCTAGGGATTTTTATAACAAGTTGCGTTTTGGAAATTTCACTTGTATAGAACATGGTCATTTCACGAATGTTTCAATATAATTCTGTGCTTTTGTTTAATTTCAAGTTCTTTGGAATATCTGTAAGATTGTATGAAAGACTTCGATTATGTGTAGTTCCTATTATTTATTTACTTATTTTTAATTTGTTTCATAAAATACTGGTTACAATGAAGATTACAACAATTATTCAAACTCATATAAAATTATCGTGAATATATCCGGTCATTATGGAACTTAACAAATAACCAGAGGTATTAATTAAGGGGTACTTAATCCAATCATGCTTCTCCCATGCCTGATTATCATCGTCACACTCCAATCAATTGTAATTACAATGAAATGGAATCTCGCGCTGGTAATAATCATTTCCTCCAGCCAAGCACTAGTCCAACCATGCACTAGTCTATCCGTGCACTAGGGCGCAGATCAGATCATCACCACCTCTTTTTATGTATGATTCCACTGAAAGAGGGCATGTCTGATTAGTCTAGGTGGAATTTATTGCAATTAGAGCATCCAATCATGGGCCTTTAACTAGCAGCACGGTGTAGTGCCGTTCTTACCATATTTTTCCCGAATGACATTGATAATTATTCATCATTAATGAAGGCTTCTTCTTCTTCAACCTTCTACGAGAATTTCATTTTCTAACCCCACAAAATTTAATTTAAATTTATTCACATAACTTATCCACTAGTACCTTTCTAACATGTTTTGCTACATGTGTGCTTAACGCGACACATTCTAAGATCAGAAGATTGCGTAGGAAGAGTAAGAATTCTTCCTTTCACTACTAAATTGATTATTCTCAATCACCCATTCAGTTCCCATAATAAACCCTTCATTAAATGATGGAATTTTGTGCATAAGAAAGTCTACTTATGGGTATGTGATACTCCTTGAAATAGTCAATATATCTTTTGTTGTCTCTGTTTGAGTTGATTTATATTTTATATTATAGATACTACTCGAGTTTCTAACGTATCAAAATCTCTCATCGGTAGGTGAAGTATTAATTTTATTAATATTAGAAAGATGAGAAAATCTGATACTCCCAAAACTCGCGTAGTAAAATTTAAAATAACATTAAAATCAAGTAGAAAAACATAATTTAGGATTTTCATCTATCAATATTTGAATAAATAGTTTAAAAAATATTTTTTGATGGTGATATCGAATCATGCTAGATGTATAAATTATAGTTGTTGATCTCTTCATGAACTCAAAAAAATTGGTGATTTTATAAAGGAGGAAACGCAAAGTAGATAGACGAGTTTATGTGTACATTACTGATACCATAATATCAGTTCTTGTTACTTCTAAATGATACTTTGTTTTTCTGCGTCGGTACCCACCCTAGATTATTTAGTAGACGTCTTATAATTGGATTAACGATGTTGTTATGGATTTATTGCAAACCGTTTGCGAATACCAGACTGCATATTAGGTAATTATTATCGATGAACAGGTACGGATGAGGTCTGTTGATGAATCTCTCATTGCAAATGAACTCAAAATGAAGAGTGTCGTTATGAATCATTAATCTTTTAAGAATGAAAATAAATTGATTTCAGGGCTTAAGTTGGTATTGCAGAGATCATTCAAAATGTGACGCATGATAAATTAAGATATCAATACAAACAAAACATGTTTTGATTATGCATTTTGTAATGACTCGAAACAAATATTGAGTAAGATATATTGAGTATGAATTAAATACGTTGAAAATGGTTTTATTTTTGGTAGGTAGGTATATTGTTTAAAAACACGTATGAAAATAATCTTTTAATTTATTTAATACACTAAATTGACAAAATAACTTTTTATTATTTTGATTATTTTTGTATTTGATATTTTAGTTAATTCAAATTCAAATGTTTATTCAATGTTCAATGTTACAAATGTTTACAGTGTTTACAAAATTAATTTAAGCTTTTTTCATTGTTGCTGTGTGTCTTGGCAGCAAGTAAACACTGAATTGATTTGACGCCCTGCCTGCTACACTAGTAATTTACTGTATTATAGCAGACAGTGCTCTTCCAGTAGTATAATGTTCAAGAATATTTATTGTTTATATAACATTTGTGAATCAATCTTATTGCCAATTAAAATTAAGTAATAGTAATAATTAAATGTTTACAATTTAATAATGGTGTTAATTAATTCTATTATAGACAAAGGAAAAAAATGATCTGAATAGGATATTGATAAAATAAAATAAAATAAAACAATTAAAAGTATTTAAAAAGATGACAGTTAATGTTCTTGTAGGAATAGTATATTTTGAATTTAGTTTATATCATAGCTTTTAATAGGTTTTGTGCATGCTTCCTTCCCTTTTCATGCAGCCAGAGTTTCACTTTAGAAGAAAAATACGCGAGACTATAGCTACATGTTTTATGTTTAGTGTTAAGAGTATTGAATGTTTTTGGTGCTTGGAAGAGGTAAAATCTTTGTGAAAATGTTTTTGTGAATTTTGGTACAAGATAGTTACAGTTCACCTGTGCCCTTGTTGAGTGTGAGTGAGTTATTTGTTGGTGATCTTGTTTGTCGGAAAAAATATTTTCAAGTGTTGAGTAAATATGTTTGATTGATGTCCAGGACGTGACATTCTCTGAAAAGTTCTTCTGAAGGAAAACGAAATGGCTTTTTATGAAGAACTCTCAATACCATTTTCTGGGCTTTGCTTAATGAATCTAATATAGTACAAGCTGCACCACCCCAACTGACAGTTGCATAATTAATGAGTGAGTGACACAGTGCATAGTATACTATTCTTCTTGTCGGTGCGTCGAGTACATCTCTAATTTCTTTGAAAAAATAAACTAGCTTTCTTATTCGGATTGTGAGATTCAAAATATGTTTTCTCCAGTTTAGATGCTGGTCTATGTACACACCTAGATATCGTATATCTTCCGTTGTCTGCAGATTAGTACAATCACAGGGTTTATCTTTTGATTGACATGTGTGAATCAGTAGATTTTTGGGCTGCTTTATTACTGTTCTTTTACTGATGGAGAAACACATGTATTTTGTCTTTGAAGCATTTACTGTTAGTAGATTTTTGTCAAGCCACGATGTTATTCGATTCAATCCACTTTGTGCCTTTTTTAAAACATTTTCCCAGGAATCATCTTGAAAAAGAAGCACTGTGTCAATTATTACAATGTGATATTTGAAATTGAAATTTATTTGAAACAGGTGAAACAAAATGATAGTTGTAACAATACATATTTTACGTGCTACCTCTCTAAGAAAGCAGAACTGCTCGTGTTTAGAGGGAGTTTTCTTAGAGTGTAATAAAATCAAAGTAATGTACATAATTCAGTCTTTAAAAAATATGTTAAAAGTACACATGAAATATTTAATTGAAGTCAATAAAATATATGTAATACTGGGATATTCAGTAACAGATAAATTAAAGTATGTAATAAATTAAATATATTGATGTAATGTAAATTGAAGTTTTTATATATTTTTTTAATTCACTTTTGAACTATTTTGGATTTTAAATACTTTTTTATATAGAAGCTAGTTGATTGAAATATATACTTCCTATAAAAGAATAGTGGTTTTGCGCTGCGCAAGTATTATATTTATGGGGTGATCTTATGTTTCTATAATGTTGTGAGCCTTTTTTGTTTTCTTTAAATATTTGGATTATTGATTAAATATAATTTTAATTAAAGAGTGAACGTTCTTTACCTTTGCACTCCAGCTCTAGGGTAATAAGCTCTCAAGTCAGTTGCGTATTGATCCCCGTTGGTTAACTAATCACAGCAAGGATAGCTACTATTTCACTGATACACTCTGTGTATTATAAACAATCGTATCTGTGTAACAAAAAGTATGAAACAAAAATGAAATTTTCCGACTCTACCAATTAAGTAGCAGAGTTTTTATGTCATAAAATTAGTTTCTGACTAGTTTATCAAATAATTCAATTTGATGGTGTGGCTTAAAGCCGTTTTATTGATTGTCGGGTAATAAAGGTATTATAAAAATTAATATTTAATCACCTTTGGGTGCGGTTGCAACGTACGTTGCCTACTGCCTGAATCTGACCCTGGTGAAAGTCTGAAATGGCAAAGTGTGGAAGGCCGTCTGTGATAACAAAACTCCGTAACACGTGACTGTATGGGTGAGGTCCGGCTGTAGTGGTAAAAATGTTAAATTCCAGACTACATGTTGTGTAGTTATAATACTAAAGGAATACGGTTTATATATTGTGCATTTGTACAGATTGCTACGAACTGGTTGACTGATCAGCTATTACGAAGTTAGCAGAGTTTATTAGAGATTGAGATAAATACTATTCATTGTACAAGAAGGGTGGTAGCGAGCTTGGGTTAAAGGGTAAAATGTAGTACACTCGTAAATAAAGAGAACAATTTAAACAATACCTATATTAAGAATTATACTTCTAAGAACCCAGTTACTAGATATTGTGTCCAGAGAGATGATTAATCAATTAAGGATACATTATAGAAGTCTCACAGAGACGAAGCTAATTTATATATGAGCGAAGTCTCCTAAACGATGGCTCAGGGCTTGCAACCTGTATGAGCTGGCTTAACACAATGCAATGTTCACCAATTCCAAAGTAAGAACATCCACACTTTATCAATTTTTGAAAGTTCTATATTGTTCGATATCAGGAATCATTAATATATTTTTATGGTCTGAGCCATCGTATAAGAGACTTCCATTCACTTTTCTCAAATATAAATTAGCTTCGTCTCTGTGAGACTTCTATATTTTATCCTTAGTTAGAAAAATTTAAGTTCGCTGATGTAGTCACAGATTTATTAGATTTTGATATTAAAAGAAACGCAAGTAGCTCGATCCGTCCGCTTTGAAATAAATACCGACAACTTGATATATGTCTTCCTTGGACGTGAAAAATTTTGTTTAGTATAAGAAGGTGTTTAAAATACAATTCACATGCGTCAAATAATGAGCGAGTAGCACAAGACTAAGATAGATATACTCTCTTCAGTCTCGGAGGAGGAGGCGATAAAGGAAGCCCGTACTGAAGTTGATTAATGAATAATCAAAGAAATCTTTTCAAACGGACGGATATCAAAAACTTAGCAGAGAATTAAAACTATTAGAATAATTAATAGCAAGCATCCTTTGTCTGGAATGAACAGAGGAGGCGGAAGCAAAGTTCTATAGACGATTGTTAGTAAACGTCAAACTTGATGAACCTCAATCATGTACAAGTAGGGGATATATTTGTTGTTTGTTTAATTTTTATCAATTTGATCTTATTGTTTTTGTAATTACCTATTATAGAATTAAGCGGTGCCTATTAAAATTATTTTGTTCAGCCTAATATGCCAATAACCATTAGGATTTTTTTCTGAAAAAATGAATAATCATGGCACGTTATGCTTTTTTTAAAAATAAAATATAACAAAAAAAGTAATAATAATAATAAAGAAAATATAATAAAATCATTTTCCCTTTCCTTATCGGAAAAACTGATTAAAGACAGATTCCGTGGTACCTACCACTGTAATTGTACATGCAGCAAACGATACTAACACCATACCTCATGTGCACGAGCGTGTTGCTTTCTTTGGTTCACAGAATCCAATCATCGATTCCATATTGATCTACGGATAACACCAACGTTTTAACCAGCCATATTGCTACGTTCTTTGAGATGGAACGGTTCTCCCAAATTATATTTATTTTTGAAATACCAGAAACGCATCTTTTGGAACCGTGTCCAGCTGGGCCGTCGCGTTCCGTATAATATCTTCTCTTCATTCAAATCAGGCCTTTGTATTTTCAACTTGGGAAATAGTGAAAAATCACACAAAGCCATGTGAGGAGAGAAGGTAGCCTGAAAAATCACAGAATTCTTTGTTTGGCCAAGAAAATCTGAATCAGATGTAAATAATACGCGGATGCATTATCGAAAAGTTACGACACGAATTTCGTGAATATTCTCTTCAAGTCGAAATTTTCTTTCAAAATTGAATGTATCGATCCAATACTTACCCTCACCTTGGTGCTTACCCTGCATGACCAAAGTCCGTACTTGGTGAATCACATTGTTGTTTCGGCTTGTTTAGGGCTTGCCAGATCGTGGTTGGATGGCCACTGGTGTGCGACTATTGTTGAAGAGCCTTTTTAATCTCGAGAATGTTTACAATTGGGTATTGCAAAGCTTTTGGTAAAATTTAGTGCGGTATCGCCTCTCAAGTCGGTGCGTCATTTCACAACAATTGAAAATTTAAGCCTGCTCACGAATGCGTCCTAAACATCTCATATGTTTGAATGAAAAAAAAATTGATAGTATATAAATAAAAAATATATATTTATAAATAGTATTTTTTAAATGCCAATATATAAAGTAGATTAAAAAATTGTTATAGACTTAATTACTCTAAAAATAACGTACACAATTAAAATACATGTAGGTATTATGTATACACCAGTTTCAACACTTAGATGGCGTTATAAAAACAATCATAGTAAAAAAAATAAAAAAAGCCACGCAGCCATTAGAAAAAATCAATCATAAACACATTACTTTCGTCAAGATAAACTTGATTGCAATATAGAAACATTAAATACAGAGGCTTACTCTTCTTACGTTTATGTCTCTTTAGCAGTGTTGGTCTTGCCTACGCTGCCTTGCAGGCAGTGACTGTTCTTTTAAAGTGGTCTCGGGTACCACTAAAGCCAACGCGTATATATTTAAAAATATATTTATCAACATGGGAATCTCCTAGGACAAGACTACTTCATAATTACTGCAATGTGTTATTGCCAGTGTATTAAACAGGTGGGAATCATAATATTTACAATAATTATTAAATAATAAAAAATAAACTTGCAGATTAATTAACGCTCATACGTCTTTTTTTACGACACTTTCAAAATGTCCACCAACTTGTTCAATGCACTGAAGTATCTTAGAATATTGAAAAGGCATTGCAACAGATTTTTTTTGAAAACACGACGCCAGAAAAAATCACTGTTAAAACCGATGTAGCCGAAGGTTTCATCCCGTCTCGCTCTTTTGCATGAATTTATGTCTCCGCAAAGGAGACAATAATACTTTGGTGACCTTAAATTACGTTTCATATTGTTTTTAGGGGGTCAGCTGTTCTTGAAATGGCCATTATTTTAATTGTTTTCTTTTTATTTTAATTTTTTTTAGAATAAAAATTACCTGTATGAAAAACTTTAAAATGTCTGAAATCAATCTATTACCCGATTCTAAACAAAGCACTTTCAGGGTTTGCGTTAATTATGTGACAACATGTTGTATAAGATATTTTTTCAAATTATTTTACATGTAGGTACACTAGAATACACCTGAAAATTATTATATTCAATTTTTTTAACTTCTTTAATAGAGAACACAATTACTGGATATGGTCCGCAAAGATAATTATTAATTAAGATAAATTATATAAGCCTCAGAGATTGGGAATATTATTGAAATTTTCTTTATTGGTTGGTCTCTGTGAGACTTCTATAATTAATCTTAATATCCCTATGTGAACAAATACAGTAACCGTATTCCCGGAACATACGTTTAAAAATATTGTTAAATTCTACAATATATACAATTTTTTCTATCCCTCATGACGTCATACTTCTTACGTCGTCAGCCGCCACTGCTTGTAAGTTGGCAGCTTCCAGATGTACATATGTGAGTCGACTGAGATCAGGCGGTCAGTGAGGCAGTAAGTAATGTTTACCAGCGTACGCCCCAGGGTGTTAGTCTAGTTGTTCCATATCAATTATCCGTGCATTAAAATCTCCGATAACAGTATTTACGGTCTTGCGCAATAGTCTTCGATATCGGCGTCGTAAAAATATTAAAATAATGTTTCTAAAATGATCACTTTTCATTTAAACGCTACGTATCGATGGATATACATGACGTTAGTCGGGAGTAATCATAAATTTGGTTCGTTTGAATTTAAAATGAAAAATATTATCTAAGTACTTATATATTACGTAGAAATAAAGCACAGCATGTTCTCGTCAAACTTTATGGAAATGTGCTTCTGAACTAGAATGATGATATGTTCAGCGATATTGTTATAATATAATAACAAATATAAAATCCTTTTAAAATTTTAATAAGTATTAAAATATTTATAACAATATTTTTATATAATGTACATAGAGAAACAATTCTTTGATTTTGTCCACATAGGGATATTTATTAATTAAGATAAGTTATAGAACTCTCACAGAGACGAAGATATTTATATGGGAAACTTGTATCGAAGTCTTTTTATAGGATGGCTCAGGGTTTACGACCTATATGAGTTGGCTTAAGTGATCACTCTACACAATGCAACGTCCACCGATTCCGTAAGAACATCCACACATTATCAAATTTTGAAAATTCTAATATGTTATTATAAAACCTGAGAATCATTCGTTTCTTTGAATGGACTGTGCTAGAGACATCTGTAGTCTTTTCTTATGAACTATTTAGTAAACATAGATTTTCGCAGATGGTAATGATAAGAGGGTCTTAAGCCCTAGGCCGTCTTATAAAAAGTCTTCCATACAATAGCTTTGTCTCTGTGAGACTTCTATAATTAATCTTAATTAAATATATTTGCGATGATTGATCAATGATTCCCTTCTCCTTATAAAGATACAATGTATTTATGAAGTGAATGTGCTTTTAATTGCCTTTTAAAATTAAAAAAAAACCTTTTCACGTACTGAAGTTGTGAAATATTTTAGTACGACAGAGTATAACCATTCAAATGCCTTAACAAAAACTCTTAAATAATATATTTTATCAAATTTCAGAACATAGTCGTATGATGAAATATAAGATTAGAGCGCAAAAGATTTTTTAATTATTTGTACTAAAATCCGTCAAAAATTTATCTAGCGTCTCTACCTTCTTGGTAGCGGTAGCGACTAACATTGTTATGTAGGGAATGTTTTTTTTTGTGCCTTGTCATTATTTGAACCATCTGGTAGCGTTAATGACGGACATTGTTACGCAGAGAATTATACTTTTTTTTTGCTTTTTATACCTCATAATTATCTGGTAGCGTTAGTGGCTGACGTAATAGAGAATTATGTATTTTGATAAGATTTAAATTAACAATTTCACGCAAACTGCGCTGCAATTTTAAGGCATTACTATGATGAACTATCGAAAAAATATTTGTTATCACCAGGATGCAAACCAGTAACTTTTTTTTTCCAGGATCAGGTATTTCATTAGAATTTCTTCGACAGCAATGAGCACTGAAGATTTAATTGTATTGTAACTTACGATTCGTGATAAATGGCACCTCGACAATTGCGCGCAAGACAACTGCGCGCCGACAACTGGGCGAAAGGTTGCAGCGCGCATTACAACCATGACAGCTGCGCGCCGACAATAGAGCGAAGAACAAAACTACCAAGTTGCTAATAATGAAAAAAATAATTTTTATTTGATTTTACAGGATTGGTCACCGGCAAAAATTTAATAGGGCTAATTCTGGTTTTACGCTACATTTTCAAAATTTGAAAACGGGTTTTTAAATTTGATGAGCGGGTTTTGAACCCTACAATTAAAATGAGAACATTTCAATAATAATTATTACTATTAACAACGTTAGGATCGTTCGTAAAAATTCTTTACCCTCCGTTATACGGAACAGTGCATTTTTTTTTAATACTTTAAAAAATATATTTTTTTACATAATTTAAAAATTATAAATACTATTGTAGGATTAAACAGTTTACGCATCACCAATGCCATTTTGATGAACATTATAATGAAAATGGCACTATATAAATAATCATTTCTTTGTAATATTTCTACATTAATAAAAAGATTAATTAATTCATTATTTAATCCTCTTAATTTATTAAAAGTTAATAATAAATTTATATTTTTTTAAAGTCTTTAAAGTTAAAGTTTTTTAAAATTTGTAAATAAGTTAATTAATTTATAATAATAATAATAATAATAATAATAATAATAATAATAATAATAATAATAATAATAATAATAATAGTAATAATAAAAAGTTAATAATCAATTAACAAATTCAGTAAATCAACAATTAACACAAACGGAACTACAAAATTAAAAATATGAAAAAATAAACTTTTTAATTTAACCTAACCAATACTCTACTAATAATGGTAAAAAATTTGTAAATAATCCATGAAAAAGTTTATCTTCAACAATGGAACACATTAATGAAAAAACTTGAAAAACTTCAAATTTAATCCAAAGTTTTTTTTTCCTTGTCTGAATACGCCCCCATTGTGCTAGAATGATTGATTCGAATGAAAGACGAATAAAGAGATGAAACTATAATTTTCTTAATGTCCGTTTTATTAAAAAAGCATAACATTAACTCATTATTTAATTTTCAGCTTTTTGAAACACTTAATTAATGTCTTCATTTACTTTTGCATTGCATGCGAATGCCGGCGAGTAGTTGTCTTGCGCGCAATTGCTGGAACACCGTGATAGATGCATCCAGTTTAAAAAACTAGCATTAAAATGCTAGTTCCTAAAATAATTATTTCTTTGTAGTAGTGCAGCGCATCTACACTAGATTGATTTTTCCCTTCAATCGACCGTGAAGTTATACAAATTGAATTAAGAGACGCACAATGATCTCTTAAAGAAAGTGCTACTTATTGTGTCCGAGCACTGCTTTGATGATTAGTAAAACCTTGTTATTGCATATTGTTTCATTTTATTGATGATTAAGCGGTTTCTCGTTCTGTTCAGCATTTTATTACAGCTCTCTTATTTCGAAACGTTAATTCGAAAATCTACTTGTGTGTACTATCTACTAAGAGTAATAACTGGCTATTACATCCACGCTCGATGGACGTAAAATTTTCCGAAAAACATTAAATTGTTTACTGTTGATTGTTTTGCAGAACTATCCATTCACTAGATTCTAAGAAGGTTGACTCAAGTCAATGTTTGTATCCTGATGAATATTTCAAAACTCAAACAAAATAATTTTTTGACTAATAGTGTACTTTTACGCCAGTACCGATAGACATTCTTAAAAAATGATTATCCGACTACAGACCTTTTTAATCAATTTTAAGTCCCCACATTATAAAATATTTACGAACAAAATTGCATTTATCAACTTTATAAAAAATTTCACAGTAGTAACGAATTGACCTAAATAGTATCAAGTAGCAGAAATATAACACTTGGTAAATTGCATATCCCTGTAATACATACCGCAACTGCTCAGCATCATAATACATTAAGATGTGTGAAATGGTGAAAAGGAATTACCTGTTAAAATGAGGATTGAAAAAAATTATGAGGCCTTTAAGAAAAATATTAAAAAATACTCTCAGAGTTCAATACATTCATACTTCTCGGTATTCGATATTTAGAGTGAGTGCCTGTTACTGTGATCACATTGGTAGTGTTAAATTTTTTTTCTTTTTCTACTATTCGAACTTTTCCGAATATGTTAATTTTTTTTTGTTCACGCTGGGAGCTGCTCCGTGGATGCGACTGTCGATTGTGGTCCTGTGGACGTCTGGACTGAACTGTCCCGTTTTCTGTTTTGTCCTTTCCCTGTAGGGAGAGTATCCTGATATCCCTTCCACCCATCCCTCACTGTCTCTCCACTCAATCCAGCCTTGCCTTCATTCTGTTAAAATTTTATACTTTGTGTTTTTTGATAGTATAATTTTCTGTATTTCTTATAAATAAATAAATTGTGTTGAGTTCTGGAATAGGAACAGTGATTGAACTTTTTCGGCCCGAACCTTGCTCTTTGCACGATGCAGCACGGGAAGGGCCATTAGTGAAAAAATGTCAACCTGGCGACGTATGAGTAGGACCGATATGGGATCTTTTGCTCATAAAACGGTCCTGGGAATGCGGTGGGTATCCGTTCACTAATATGTTTGTATTTATTTCTTACAGCTATAGCTTACACCATAGTATTATGGCATGAACCATTTAATGTTTAATAATGAAACTATTTACCGGTTATCCCCGCCATTCTCTTAAGAAGTCCATAAGCGGATTTAAGGTTTTTAATGAAATAGTGTAGCATTTTTTTAAACTTTTTAAATTCCCTGATTTGCTTGTTTTAAAGTCTGCGTTTTTTATCAACATTGTTACATAGGTATAATATTATTGTATAACAAGCTGTCACCCGTAAAAAATGACGGAATATTGGTTCTCGTCTTTGCTAGGCCCTAGTATATATTTATAGTATCTTTTTGATGCTCCACGGAGAGGCGGCGCTAGCAACATGCGTTGAGCGGCTGGTTCAGGTTTGCTGGCCCGGGGTTCAGGCCCCGTCTCTGGCTGTTTAATTTGTTTTTTTAGCCATGAATTTGAATGAAATTACGAACGTTACATGAAGTTACGAATAAATTATTAAATTTGACGTTACAATAAAATATCATTATCATCGTCTTCATCTTTTTGTTTATATTCTTAAATTTTCTAATTTGTTTATGTCTGCTTGTGCATTTTTTTAATAACCTTTAAGTGCTGACAACAATTTTTTGAAACACTAAGACTGACGTACGGTCGCTCAGGCCCGCAATATTAAAATACATTCCATGTTTAAAAACGCTTTGTTTTAAATACAGATTTTAAGAATAATGTATTTTGGTGGTAAAAAAATCAAACTGCAACTACAGATTATTTATTTATATATTTATCATAATTAATAAATCAGACATCTTATTGTAACAACAATTTTAAGTGAGATCAGACCCAAATCAAAACAAATTCTGTCCAAATCAACAAAAAATATACTTTTTCTTTTATCTCTCTTTTAAACAAGCAACTACGAGTATAAAAACAAACTTAAAAAAATATTCAATCGTAACGAAAAAAGTCGGAATGCTCAAAGTTTCTTAAAATTTAGGCACAATTTGAGCAGACTTATTTTGCGCATTGAAGGCAGACATAGTTTTTTGCAAAAATTGCACTTGGAAGTAGATTTACGGTTAAGTTTTTGTGGACACGACTTACAGTTCTTCGTAGATTTTTCTTCATCTATGCCATCAGCTCTAATCTGGGGATTTTCTGACAAGTCTGCTCCCAAAATTACATTTAAAAAACATTATTTTGTTCACCTGTAAATTTCGAAATAATCACTAAGGCCCTTTTGGCTTTCTCCCCTCAATATATAACCTGTATTAAATAAAATATATTCTATTTCATGTTTCCATCTTGGTGTTCTATTAAATTTATTGCCCTTACCACGAATTTTAGAAAAATATACCTGTACCTTTCACATTCTTTCCTCGATATATTATAACTCTTATAAAATACTAGCTGATTAAGTTGAAAATAAATTTGTGGGGGAAAAAGGTTCCATTCGAACGGTATAGATTTGCATCGAAAATATATCAGAGGAGGGGAAAGGGTAAAAGGGGAGGAGGAAATTCACCCATGTTATCCGCCGGGTCCTAAAGAATTAGTTTGCGAATTTTGAGTTCGATCAGTGAACGGAGACCCACCGCATTCCCAGGACTGTTATATGAGCCGGAGGCTTCCATATCAGTCCTACTTTTACGTCGCCAGGTTGACAATTTTTTGTAAAGGCCTTCCCCGTACGATGCCGTTTAAAGGCAGCTTGCGGCGCAGAAGCCGCCACCGATGGACGTGCCTGTAGTACTGCTCCGCGCTCGTCTGTTTTTCAAATCTTTCTAATCATCAGTATAATTTTGATAATCGCCGAGTGAGGACGTGTGTACATTCTTTTTGTTTTTTTTTTCCTTTAAAAAAAATTATTATTTTGACAGTGACAATAGGTATATTTATGTTCGTGTTCTGTGAATAGGAATTTTGTATTTTATTATTGTGAAGTGGACAAGTAGGTATTTTGAACTTTTTACAAATAGGTTTTTTGTTTAGGCATAAGTACCTACTCAATTGTGCAGCGTAGTGTCTAGTGGACAAGAGGGGTTTTTGCTATCCAATTTTTCGACATTGGGTTGATTCCCTAAAAAGTTGGAAAAGCTCGGAAAAATCCGGAAAATTCGGGATCCGGGACCCAACTTTTTTATTTACGGACAGTTTTGAATTTTGACTTTTGTATCGAATTCCCTACGTCGGAAAATCTAGGTAAACCGAATTTGTGTATACCTATCTATTAAGTTTATCTAGTTATAAGTGTTCAAAGTTTTTTCTCATTTTCGCATCTTTAAGTAAGGATTCCGATTCCCAAGGTCGGAAAACCTTGGAAAAACACTGTTTGTTTTTATGTGCACATAACAGGAAAAGCGCTACACTGAACTTTGTAACGGATAGAGATATTGTGGAAATTCTTTCTTTTCCGAACTCGTGAGGTCGGAAAAGCGAGGGAAAATATCGGAAAATCCGGAAAATTCTGACCAGGAAAATATCGAATCTCAGGTACTGATTCCTGAGAACATAAGGCTTGTTAAGACAATTCTGGATTCAGCTGTCAACGCCAGCGGTCAAAAGTCGGTCTCATGCCCGAACATTTCTCCAGAAGCTCCGAACAACAAGAACGGGAACCAATGCAAGAGGAGATAGAAAATGAGAAAAAGGGACATGGACGAATTGACTTCTATGGTGCCAATCCCTTTTAGTCCGACTTCTATGGACGTACATGACGAAACGTAAACAAGACTCGTTCAGTATTTAAAGTTCTGGACGGTATTATGTGTGAGGAGAAACCCCTTTTAAACACGGACCAAAAATCGCGAATGTCGGCCTGTCATATGGATTTAATGACTATCATATGTGAGCAAGCGATCGAAAATGCCAGACTAAAGGGATCCCTGGATGAGAGTCAACGTGGAAAAAATGAAATAGCTGACAATGTTGAGGATCTGAAACAAATGATTTTGGAAATCAAGAAAAATATTGATGCAATTCCTCCAAAAACTTGTAATGATCCTGTTAGATAGAGGGTCCTAATCATATCGAGCAGACTGTATTTAATGTCGAAATGATGTTCAATTAATATTATAAAGCATTTTATTGTATTTCAATATAAATCGTTCTCCTGGTCACGGTAAGCAATGTGATGATCCAACTAGATAGTGGGGTCTTCCTAACGTATTAAAGATGAATTTTGTATTAATAATTTATTTAAAATGTCGATGCTTACTCGTCGCGAGTTGATATTTAGTTTTAGCTATTATATTCAATTAATTTGCCAACTCCTGGCCGCGGCTAACAATGTGATGAATCCCATGGGGTGACCCGTCAAAATACGTCATGGAAAATAATATTAAATAATATAAATTTCATTGCAATGAATAAAGTCATTTTGCCGTATGATGTTAGCGAAAATAGTTGTATGGCGCGGGTGGCAACGGCTGAGGTCGACAGATACGCTGTAACTATAAAAGGATCGCGGAATAAAATATTATACCTTCTTGAAATATTATAAATAATGTATTCTATACAATATTAATACTCTGCCTGTGCTAACTATACATTTAACTAAAATATATATTATTAACTGGAAATAATTATTCTGTGAAAATTGCGCTTTTGAATGCAAAATTAACTATAAACTAACTAAAATATTTCTAATTTGCTGTTGAATATTACCTATAAAGATATTGACTAAAACTTTTGCTTTGAATGGAATATTAACTACTTCTCTCATCAAATATTATTCTGCAGCAAATATTCAATGAAATTATAGGAACTAAAATATTTCTAACATCTTGGGTTCGCATACTATATTGAAAATACCTAATGCCCTTTGCATTTACTAAGTATATTACCTAAATAGCCACAGCTATACCATCCTGTCCGTCAGGGACTAAACATAAAACATAGTTATATTTCTAAAAGTGCTACCTCTTACGCGACAAAAATACCTATTGCAGTCGGGCTATGAATATGAACTATTTCCGCCTCATAATGGCGCCTGGAACCAATACTAAAAACCTCACTAGAAATAATAAATGCGACTAAATCTCGATAAATACAATATATACTATTCGTAATACGTCGTTGAATTGGCACATGATTCGTCTAATGGATGAAGGACCCCGTTGTGTATCGTAATAACTTCAAATTCTTTTATAGGAGCAGTGTGGAAACAATTGCATAATATTACGTAATAAAATCATCTAACAAACCTAATAATCTATACATTTATGTTACAATAAAATACGTTCACCAGAAGAATTCGTGTATTAGAAATAAAACATTTCCGTTTGGAAACAACCCAATAAAATCAATCGAACGGCATAAAGAGGAGAAATTCACATATTAAATAACACTGAAACTAATAATTTTAAACACTTTATATTAACATATTCTTACCTTGAATGGTGTCGTCTTAGACGTGTATGAACCTGTTCATATTAATTCCTGGGGAAAATAATACATATATTTGCTATCTACGAAATAAGACATTTTTGAAACGAAACTTCTTTATAAATAAGTAGATAAGGTCTCGGGGATGGTTTGTTCGAAAGGATTCTACAACAGCCCGTGAGTTTATATGAAATAATAGTTTCTTTGAATGCTAAATTTTGGTTTTTTTAAACCCTCAGCATCTCTGCTGAGAGGGGTAGAGGCTCCGCGCCCGCCTAAACCCGGTGGCCGACTTCCTAAGTGACTAAACGGCCCCCCTTGTTCCTCCGGAACTTACTGCATCCCGAGACTCTATCTCTTCTTTACGAGATGTGATCCCGTGACGCCCTTCTTTTAGGCTTATAATTGAGAAGGCCGTACTCTTTTGGTACGAGTTTCTGATGATGTGTGTTGTCTTGAGGCGCCTTTCTTTTAGGCCGGTGTTTGAAGAATCATGTACTCTTTTGGTACGAATTGATGACGACATTAGCCTCCTTTGCGGGCATAGTCAGCGATGTTACAAATTATTGTGCAATCTCATTATGCCTTTTCAGAATGGCGTCCCACGATTCTGCATCTTGCAACATTTACTTTGGTCAAATGTTAGAGTGTTAGTAACATATTTATAATATCCCAGCTATTCCATATGAGTGAATGATTTTTATACTGATTCTAGCTCTGTCTTTTTACAGAGGATGAAATAAAAGTTAACGTTTTCTATTGAGATTTCATAGCATTCAGGCATGAAAATCCTTCCAAAGTCAGAGAATTCACGACGTTGGTTCACGCTGTTTTTGAGCAGGATGAGGCGCGAAGGTCGAGTCTAGTGGCCACTCCGATCAACAAGGGAGGTCCCGCTTTTAAGAGTACCTCACAGGGGCTTGCGCGAATTCCAGGCTTATGACACGAGCGTCATCCACAACCTCACCTAGCTCAACGTTCGTAAACCAGAAAACTCCAATTTCAGTTAGATCTCCCCATTCTGTCCTTTACTCGTCGTTCTGAAGCTACTTGTTAAGCCAGATGTACCGAGGTACTCAAATCATAAAGACTTGGCTGAAGACCGGATTGCGCAATACTTATGCAACACAGTTATTATAAGGCTACTAAGCATTTCTTATAGAATTACGTGTATTCAATTATTAGTAAAAATAGTTTGAAAATCCCCATACTTTAAAATATATTCGTTCGGAAGAATTTCTCGTACGATTTGGATTGATATCTGGTTATGCAATACATAACGCGTCGACAATATTATGAATCTATTAAGCACTGCTTATAGAGCTCCGTAAAATCAATTGTTAATACAAATGGTATGAAAATCCCCATGCATCAAAATATATTCGTTTGGGAGATATTCCCGTACGAATTGAGCCAAGATCACACAAGAAATCGTGATATTAATTATACATTATTGCTCCGATTTTAAATCTTCCCAAAATAAATACATTTCAATAGTGAAAATAATTAATCGATAGATAATATAAATGTGTTCCTTAGCTGTTACACAGTGGCGGTATGATCCTCTCTGGTACTGATGAATGGTAGATTCCTCCATACGTCCGGGCAGCAACTCCGTCCGCAAATGCTGTTCTGGAACTCAGGGCTCCGTCGGTAGTCTGTTGGGCAGCGCTCCCGCTCGCAAGTCTGGTCTCGAACTGAAGGGGCTGAGTATATCGTGTTCGCTCCTTTTATACTCTCGATTGCACCATATCTTCGAAATCCACGCTAGTGCAGTGACTCATCCTATGAGCGATGACCTCACCGCCGGCGCTCGCCATTGGCCGGATTCAGTCAACAGGACGGTCGCCTCCGGCTCAACCCGTCGAAGGCAAAGCGCGCCTGTGATTGGTCCGTTTCGTTAAAATAATAGTTAAGCACCCGCTACACGCGAGACTTACTGTTCTGATTCATAAATAATAAAGGCTCGTTCGCACCTACTCACAAGGTCGAGTCTATTAGGATTGGCAAACGATATTAATTTAACACAGAATTATATCTATGGTATAATAAAGATCTAAGAAATATTACTTGTATAGCTGAATATTCAATATTTTGTTAGCCTCTTGTAATACATAGAATCTTAAGAAGAAATATATCAGGCTTTTACTTTTAAACGATTCCAAACAGAAGAAATATATTTTTGATGTCCATACTTGACTTTTTTGAATATTATTATTTTAAGATTTTCTAAATTTATTAAATCTATCTCTATGTCGACCATCACAGCTTCCCCCTTATTTAGAGAGAGGAATGATCTATCAGACCAAGCCTATCTGCTAAATAACCCAATAGGATAGTATATTTCGTGATACTTATCAAGAGTTTCTAAAATTTCCTTTTAAAATTAATCGTTGTTCTTTCCTTTCTCCGCGTACTATATTTCTATTAGGGTTGAATTCACTTTTCAATGGAACCTTCTTTGCGTATTTAAAGCTACTGTAAACCATCTGCCTGTCATTCAAATGAAAAGTGTACAACTAATATGTATGGACTGTATCTGATTCATTCAATCGACTGAAAAGGTTCGATTCTTCATAATCGATTGAATGCCTCAGTAATCTCATCATTGTGTCTGCTAACTACTCAAGCTCCATCCTGTTATCAACACTTAAAAGGAACGCCCCTTCCCCCACTTTGTTATCCTCCTTGCTTCCCTTACAATGGTACACTCCTAGTGTTCACCACCTCGCAACTCTATACTACTTTCCCCAGCATATACCTCCCTTCCCCCAGAATATACTCCCACTAACACTCCCCACATCCCCTTCAAGCTATACAAACCAACTCAACCGAGTAAATATTAACTGTATATTTCTCCTATGAAATGCGAGCTACGATAAATCTGAAGTTCCAGAATTATGTTAACCTACGAATTAATGTACAACCTATTCATATGAACTTAACAACCAGCTTCCTAATATATAGAGCGAACCCCTCGATCTCAATATGTCCTGTACGTGAGTAAACATGATTACGATGATACTTGCTATCCACTCTAAAAAGAAAAAGTGCAGTCTGCCTCCAAATTTTCTAATGACTAGTCGCAAATGGACAAGTCCCTTCAATAACCGTTGGGCGTCGTTTCAACTAACTGTCCAGCTAACCCTCAAAAGAGATGCCCAAAGACGATGCACACTTGTTAAAGAAGTAGAGCTTCAATCATAATCCAGTTGTCAAAAAGGTTTCCAATAACTATTCCTTGCTATGCTACCATGGTGTACCCCGACAAGTGTTCACCATCTTGTAATACAATTCTTATTCCCCCTTCCCCCAAACTATACAACCTCTTCTATCTGAAACTCGTATAGTCCTGTTTTAGCCGAGTGAATGATCAACTGCATATTCCTACTATGATTGCAAACCGCGACAAAATGAACTCTAGTACCCCACCTGTGTTATGAACCTTATACATATGCGCAGCACATTTCCTATTATGTAGAATCAGCCAATTGTCCTCAATATTCCACGTATACTGTAATGACTGCCATAATTTATTATTGGTGTAATATGATGAAGAAGAAGAAGAAGAAAAAGAAGCCGCAAAAGTAGTGGATGACAACAGAAGAAGAAGAAAATGAATCCATTGAAAGGCATAAGATAAAGAAGAAAAGTCACAACCGAGTGTAGTAATAGATAAAGACGAAGAAGAAGAAGTCGAAAGTTATAAAATTAGAAGAAGACGCGAATGTAGTAGTAGGTAAAGGACAAAAGAAGATGAAGAAAAGACGTAGAAAACATTCGAAAATTATAAGATAAACGGAAGAAGAAGTCACGAATGTAGTTATAGGAAAAGAAGAAGAAGAAGATGAAGAGAAGACGAAGAAAAGACGTAGAAAAATAGTCGAAAAGTATAAGATAAATGGAAGAAGACGAAATGAATGTAGTAATATAAAAAGAAGAAGAAGAAGAAAGTAGAGAAGCAGTCGAAAGATATACCATAAGACGAAAAAGTAGTTGCAAAGTATTGTAATAATTGCTATTTATAGAAGAGAAGGTATTTGAAAAGTAAAGCATAAACGGTATGTATTCAAAGAAGAAGAAGACTAGAGTGAACATAACCAATAAAAAAAAACCTTCGTACCGAAGAAGAAGAAGACGCTGTTGAAGTCAATATAAATAATAAGGGGAAAGAAAATATATATATAACCGTTAGCATATACGAATAAGAAGAAGACGAAGAAGAAGAAGAGGAAGAAAAGGGTAGGAACAACCTCTTCGATAATTGTAGAACGTAAAAATATATATAACTATTATCCGTCTCAATTAACTTTCCAGCCAACCCTCAAGAGTGATATCTAAAGACGACGCATGTTTGTAGAAGAAGTGGATCCAGATGTCTAGAAAAGTTTCCCATAGCTATTCCCTACTAACCTGTCTTCCCCCAAATTGTTAAACATTATAAAATTTAAAAGTTTTCCTTTAACAACGCAAACATGTTTAGCGAAGTACACTGTTACAAATCAGAAGAGGTAAACCCTAATATCTGTACTAACTGTAGTAGTCGTCACCAACACTGATATCCACAGAAAATGTATGTGTGTAACTGAATCAAGAGTTCCTAACGTATAATTCATCTTGCTGTACGACTGGAATCTCCTCAAGATTCACACGACCAACCTATCTACCCGAATCTAAAAGTAATGGCCACGACGACGCATGAAGGTGGATGAAGCTAATGATTTCGTTATGCTACTACTATTTAATCTACTAAAAATCTATTTTCAATTTTTTTTTTTTTCAAAATGTTCCAGAAGAATTCAAAAGCTCTCCTGAAAAATTTCTTTTTTATTTTATTTTATCACTATTCAAAAGGATTTCTACATACACCCAATGTATAGTAAAAACAATAAATGCTTTATCAATCATAGCGTTACGATTTCTCAAAACTTGAAGAAACTCACATATCGTTAATTCCGGATTTACTTTTGTATTATTTCCAAGAAGATTGCGCCCAAAACCAAAACAACCCCAATATAGATACGTACGAAATTTGAAGTAGTGAGATGTTTATTTCTACTCTGCCTATAAATAAGCTATATCAACGTATATTGTAATATAATATTTATTAATGAAGATAAAACAATTTCAATTAACGTTGCAATGAAGCGAAACAAAGGAATATATATAAAAAAAAACAAGTCCAATTTTTAATTATTCGTTACTAAGAGTATATATATATTGCGCTCTCTATTACCGCTTCCTATAGACTAATACTAGCGAAGGCTCAAAACTTTCTCTGATTTCCGCTAGATGGCGGTAGTATGACCATTTTAATTCATATGCCAGGCCGTCTTGTAAATAAAAATGGAAGCAATTTTATTCTTGTAATTCAAATCAAAATAATTTTTAGATCAAAACAAGAAACTCAAATAATTATTTCGTGCAACAATACGCGTCTGTGTTTATATTACGAACAAGTCTATCAATCCTGCATACAACAAAGAAATTATAATTAGTTTGAATAACCAGAACCGTATATAACTGTGTATAACAATTAAGAACACATTTAGATAATTAGAATAATTAAGAACCATAATAAATCAATGAAGGAAATTATTATTTTTTTTCAATTAATTCAGCAACATTGTAGATTGACATTTTATTTTTTTAGGACAATTTTTAATATAACACCTTGACGATAAAAAGGTATCTCCGAAACATGCACGTGAAAGTTATCAAATAATATAAGTAGATTTGTAAGAATACTATAATCAATAAATTTTTTGTGTAATTATTATCTGTAAAAATTTAGCTGAATTTAAAGATCTTTTTTTTTTTCAAATATAGAAACCCTTTTTAATATCCATAAGACAAATATATAACAAGTGTGGATTTATTTAATTTACATTAACCTTAATTTAATTAAAATTAATTTATATTAATTTTTAATTATGAAACCAGACGGATAATTATTAATATATTTTTCGCATTTGTATCATAAAAGTACATAACCGAAAGAGAAAAGTAAATATTATAAAACATCGGATTTATAATTTCTTTTATAAAATAAAATATATATCAAATGTTCACATAGCAAAATCCGTTTAATATCTGTGTACCCGTATACTAAAAGTTTTCGTTTTTTATATCTTCTTTTCTTTTAGATTCATATATTCTCGTGTTTATATTTTCTACTAAATTGTTATCCGGTTTTTATATTTATTTTTACTTTTATATTTTTCCGCTATTAATATTAATTACTATTGCATAACTCGTAAGCGAAAATATTTGCCACTGAACAGATTTTATTTAGCGTTGGTTAATTATTAGTTTATATTAATATAAGAAATTAAATTAAAACCGAATTTTAAGCTATCATAAACCCTCCGTGGCGCGCGCTGAAATCTGTCGCGGTGATCTGCCCGCATTCCAAGTCTATATTTCTTTGCATTTCTTCGGGCGCGACCTGTCCATATCCGCGAAGCAAACAGTCTGTTCATATACGCCCGACCGCGATAGTCAAACTTATCAAACGCTAAATGCTCAAACGTCTTGGGTCTCTGCCGCATCTTCCACGCTTGGGCCGAAACGTGTCCGCTCGCGTTATATAGGGAAACCGTCGCCGGTCTTTCTAACACGCAGCGCTCGCAAACCCGGCGGCTTTGGCCGTGTTCGGTGGTATATTTGCGAAACACAAACACAAACGCAATAATTAAAACCATTCAAATGTGAATCGTTTGAATCTCAACTACATATTTGTTACACTGCGATCGCAAATCCCGATGGCCCAGGCCGTGACAGTGGTATACTTGCGAGAAAACAAATGCAATAATTAAAACCTTTCAAACGTGAATCGTTTGAATCCTAACTACATATTTGTTATACTGCGATCCGCAAATCCCGATGGTCTTTTTTAGATTGTGACGGTGGCTTACTTGTGAGATCGCATTCAAACAATTATTAAAATATTTTTCAAATGTGAATCATTTGAATTCAAACCACATAAAATGAATGAGATATGAAATAAATCACATATTCTATAAAATGGAGCAATACTTTTACAAAGAAACAGGCATTCCAAAATCGAACTAATATATCACAAGGACCAAAATTACTACAATAATTTTCGTTCACAAAATATTAAATAATAAAAATGCCAACTGTCTATATGACAAACAACCTTAGGAAATTTTTAATACCTAGTATCACGTTTGTCTACGAGTCTCAGTACGTGGTTCACATAAATGCTCAATCTTTTTTCTTTGATGTCACGGACCGTGGTCCGCGATTGTTTAAATAAAACCGCTTTTATAATCAAATATTTTCTTTCATTTATAATATAAACTAAACCAAAATGATTTTATTACTATGCAAATGAGTCCAACGAATACGCTCCTGTCTGGTCACCGGCACCACTGTGGTGATCCACAGTGATAGTGGGTCCTAATCAAATCGGGGCCTTGATACATTTAATAATAATTTAGTATAGCTCCTGGTCCGGCACCAGAGTTAGACATCCCATGGGGTGTGTGTTGAATATATAAGGCGAAGCAAATCTATAATACAAATCATTCCATTGCAAATCAATGTAAATCATATTCTTTTCACGGCTAACGATGTAAGATGACCCTAATGTGGGTCCTACTAAATAATGAAGGTTAGTAAGTAGCAAACCGTCGCGTTCAAAATACAATACATTGGATTATCAAATATTTCACTATTCTTATATGTGAGCGCGCTCGATCGGGCGACAGGATGCAACCGGTCGACTTCAACCATATGATGTAGCGATACAGTTGTTAAAAATTAAATATTCAATACAGAAATATTACTACTACTAAAATTCAACTTTTCATATGAAATAATGTTCTATACTATCAGAAATTACTCTAAACGATAAATTAACTAAAAATACGTATTAACTTAAAATAATATTAAATAATATAAATTTCATTGCAATGAATAAAGTCATTTTGCCGTATGATGTTAGCGAAAATAGTTGTATGGCGCGGGTGGCAACGGCTGAGGTCGACAGATACGCTGTAACTATAAAAGGATCGCGGAATAAAATATTATACCTTCTTGAAATATTATAAATAAAGTATTCTATACAATATTAATACTCTGCCTGTGCTAACTATACATTTAACTAAAATATATATTATTAACTGGAAATAATTATTCTGTGAAAATTGCGCTTTTGAATGCAAAATTAACTAAAAATATTAACTAAAATATTTCTAATTTGCTGTTGAATATTACCTATAAAGATATTGACTAAAACTTTTGCTTTGAATGGAATATTAACTACTTCTCTCATCAAATATTATTCTGCAGCAAATATTCAATGAAATTATAGGAACTAAAATATTTCTAACATCTTGGGTTCGCATACTATATTGAAAATACCTAATGCCCTTTGCATTTACTAAGTATATTACCTAAATAGCCACAGCTATACCATCCTGTCCGTCAGGGACTAAACATAAAACATAGTTATATTTCTAAAAGTGCTACCTCTTACGCGACAAAAATACCTATTGCAGTCGGGCTATGAATATGAACTATTTCCGCCTCATAATGGCGCCTGGAACCAATACTAAAAACCTCACTAGAAATAATAAATGCGACTAAATCTCGATAAATACAATATATACTATTCGTAATACGTCGTTGAATTGGCACATGAATCGTCTAATGGATGAAGGACCCCGTTGTGTATCGTAATAACTTCAAATTCTTTTATAGGAGCAGTGTGGAAACAATTGCATAATATTACGTAATAAAATCATCTAACAAACCTAATAATCTATACATTTATGTTACAATAAAATACGTTCACCAGAAGAATTCGTGTATTAGAAATAAAACATTTCCGTTTGGAAACAACCCAATAAAATCAATCGAACGGCATAAAGAGGAGAAATTCACATATTAAATAACACTGAAACTAATAATTTTAAACACTTTATATTAACATATTCTTACCTTGAATGGTGTCGTCTTAGACGTGTATGAACCTGTTCATATTAATTCCTGGGGAAAATAATACATATATTTGCTATCTACGAAATAAGACATTTTTGAAACGAAACTTCTTTATAAATAAGTAGATAAGGTCTCGGGGATGGTTTGTTCGAAAGGATTCTACAACAGCCCGTGAGTTTATATGAAATAATAGTTTCTTTGAATGCTAAATTTTGGTTTTTTAAACCCTCAGCATCTCTGCTGAGAGGGGTTGAGGCTCCGCGCCCGCCTAAACCCGGTGGCCGACTTCCTAAGTGACTAAACGGCCCCCCTTGTTCCTCCGGAACTTACTGCATCCCGAGACTCTATCTCTTCTTTACGAGATGTGATCCCGTGACGCCCTCTTTTAGGCTTATAATTGAGAAGGCCGTACTCTTTTGGTACGAGTTTCTGATGATGTGTGTTGTCTTGAGGCGCCTTTCTTTTAGGCCGGTGTTTGAAGAATCATGTACTCTTTTGGTACGAATTGATGACGACATTAGCCTCCTTTGCGGGCATAGTCAGCGATGTTACAAATTATTGTGCAATCTCATTATGCCTTTTCAGAATGGCGTCCCACGATTCTGCATCTTGCAACATTTACTTTGGTCAAATGTTAGAGTGTTAGTAACACATTTATAATATCCCAGCTATTCCATATGAGTGAATGATTTTTATACTGATTCTAGCTCTGTCTTTTTACAGAGGATGACATAGAAGTTAACGTTTTCTATTGAGATTTCATAGCATTCAGGCATGAAAATCCTTCCAAAGTCAGAGAATTCACGACGTTGGTTCACGCTGTTTTTGAGCAGGATGAGGCGCGAAGGTCGAGTCTAGTGGCCACTCCGATCAACAAGGGAGGTCCCGCTTTTAAGAGTACCTCACAGGGGCTTGCGCGAATTCCAGGCTTATGACACGAGCGTCATCCACAACCTCACCTAGCTCAACGTTCGTAAACCAGAAAACTCCAATTTCAGTTAGATCTCCCCATTCTGTCCTTTACTCGTCGTTCTGAAGCTACTTGTTAAGCCAGATGTACCGAGGTACTCAAATCATAAAGACTTGGCTGAAGACCGGATTGCGCAATACTTATGCAACACAATTATTATAAGGCTACTAAGCATTTCTTATAGAATTACGTGTATTCAATTATTAGTAAAAATAGTTTGAAAATCCCCATACTTTAAAATATATTCGTTCGGAAGAATTTCTCGTACGATTTGGATTGATATCTGGTTATGCAATACATAACGCGTCGACAATTATTATGAATCTATTAAGCACTGCTTATAGAGCTCCGTAAAATCAATTGTTAATACAAATGGTATGAAAATCCCCAGGCATCAAAATATATTCGTTTGGGAGATATTCCCGTACGAATTGAGCCAAGATCACACAAGAAATCGTGATATTAATTATACATTATTGCTCCGATTTTAAATCTTCCCAAAATAAATACATTTCAATAGTGAAAATAATTAATCGATAGATAATATAAATGTGTTCCTTAGCTGTTACACAGTGGCGGTATGATCCTCTCTGGTACTGATGAATGGTAGATTCCTCCATAAGTCCGGGCAGCAACTCCGTCCGCAAATGATGTTCTGGAACTCAGGGCTCCGTCGGTAGTCTGTTGGGCAGCGCTCCCGCTCGCTGGTCTGGTCTCGAACTGAAGGGGCTTGAGTATCTCGTGTTCGCTCCTTTTATACTCTCGATTGCACCATATCTTCGAAATCCACGCTAGTGCAGTGACTCATCCTATGAGCGATGACCTCACCGCCGGCGCTCGCCATTGGCCGGATTCAGTCAACAGGACGGTCGCCTCCGGCTCAACCCGTCGAAGGCAAAGCGCGCCTGTGATTGGTCCGTTTCGTTAAAATAATAGTTAAGTACCCGCTACACGCGAGACTTACTGTTCTGATTCATAAATAATAAAGGCTCGTTCGCACCTACTCACAAGGTCGAGTCTATTAGGATTGGCAAACGATATTAATTTAACACAGAATTATATCTATGGTATAATAAAGATCTAAGAAATATTACTTGTATAGCTGAATATTCAATATTTTGTTAGCCTCTTGTAATACATAGAATCTTAAGAAGAAATATATCAGGCTTTTACTTTTAAACGATTCCAAACAGAAGAAATATATTTTTGATGTCCATACTTGACTTTTTTGAATATTATTATTTTAAGATTTTCTAAATTTATTAAATCTATGTCTATGTCGACCATCACAAACTGTTGGAAAGGCGTCCTATGCGGATATCACGGGAGGGTCTGGTTGTGCTAAAGTCATGGGCGAAAAACGTGTGGCTGGTCCGCCGCCACCGACTATCATAGTCTACCCGAAAGAATCAGAGGGTAAATCCGCAGAAGGAACCAAGTCAATTATTATGGAGACATTAAAGCCTGTGGATGATGGATTTCAGCCAGTCAAAGTAAGGAGAATTCGCGGTGCTGGTGTTATTAGAAACAAAAAATAGAGCAGGCATCGACGGAATAATGGCGGCGCAGCAACGATTGGAAAAAAAGGGTCTGACTATCCTGTGGAACCTAAAGGGAGACTACCCAGAGTTGTTATTTACGATGTCCCAAGGAACATAGAAGAAAAAGCCCTGTTAGAAGAGATGTATAATTCAAATATTGATGGTAAGATACAATTGACCAAGGAGGCCTTTACGTCGACCACCAGAAGGGTCTCCATGTTTGGACGAAGAGATGGACAAAATGTACATTGTATTTATACAGTATTGCCTGAGGTCCGAAAGTTTCCTGGGTTGGCACGCTTGTCGTGCCCGTGATTATGTGGGTGCAACGAAGTGCTACAAATGCCACCTGTACGGACATACAAGCAAGGCCTGTAAGAATACCACCATACTGTGTAGACACTATGGTGGTAATCTTAGTACGCGAAGGATGGCCAC
Organism: Agrypnia vestita; assembly: GCA_016648135.1. NCBI lineage: Eukaryota > Metazoa > Arthropoda > Insecta > Trichoptera > Phryganeidae > Agrypnia > Agrypnia vestita. The sequence continues at coordinate 636,391 of JADDOH010000077.1, forward strand.
GATGCGGAAATATGCCCACATAAGGCAGAACCGGCGAAGTGTGCAACATGCACCAAATTTAAGAGGCACGCCAACCACCAGACTGGCGATACTTCATGCCCGGCATACCAGGCAGCAGTGGATCTTGCGGTCAAAATGACCAATTATGGCTAGGCAAAAAATCAGGGTCGGGCAGATAAATGTCGGAAGATCGCGTGCGATCTTGAGATGCAGCGGGTGATCCAAGATACGGATCTTTTGATCTTATTAGTGCAGGAGCAGTACACTTTCCGTAGTAAATCCCCTGGAATTGAGGCACCGCTATCAATGATTAGGGAGGGTGTCGATCCGGGCGCGGAGGTTCTAGTCGACACTAGCCGACTGAAACCGCTGTACTTGGCCCACCTCTCCGATAGACATCGAGTGTGTGTCTCCGTCGTGCTTGAGGAGACCGAGGTATATTTTATCTCTGTCTATTTCAAGTACGGCGACCCGGTGGAACCTCATATCGTTGGCTTGTCCCGAGTCCTGGACACTCTGAAAAAGAAGAAAGTAATAATCGGGGGTGATTTCAATGCGCGCTCTCCGCTGTGGTATGATAATACCACTCAACATGCGGGCTATGATTGGAAGATTGCCGTTGAGGAGTTTATAGCCGGTTACGGTTTGAATATCCTCAATGAACCAGGCAAACCTTCGACATTTTCTAGCCCTGCAGGTGGGGAGAGTAACATCGACATCACCCTTTGTACAGACAACGCACTGGGGCTGGTCGGGGACTGGAGGGTACTGGGAGGTGTCATTAACAGTGATCATCGGCTGGTGTCCTTTAGTCTCTGCTTAGCCCCGGCGCTGAGTGCAAGGGAAGGATGGAAGTTTATGTCTAGGAATGCGGACAGGGACATTCGTGGGACAATGACATTCGCAATTATTTTGAAAGACGAAATGCGATATATATACGAGAAAGGTGTAAGCGACCCAATGCTCGTTGGAGAGCATCTAAACACTGCGGTTGTCAGGGTGGCTGACCTGGCTCTGGGGCGCACCCGACCTGGCAGACTTTTTAAGGCCTGTTGGTGGACCGGAGAGATGCCCTCGCTTCGTGGTGCCTATCGGAAGGCGTACCGGAGGTGTGGGGCCGTCCGGCGGGGTGTGGCTTCTCTTACCAAGCAGCTAACCCTGCAGGAGGAGCTTCGTACCAGCAGGTGCGCCTATTCGACGGCTATCCGGAAGGCGAAGCGAGGCTCTTGGAGGCGGTGGGTCACAGATGTTGGAAATGCCGATCCCTGGAAAGTCACTGGAATCATCAAGGGAGGAGGGAGAGGTGCCATCTCCCTTCTGTCCGGGATTCTTCTCGGAGAAGGGTTGACGATTGACCTCCCTTCTACCCTTGATGGGTTCCTTGAGAAACTTGTTCCTCTGGAGTCGATCGGTGGGGAGTCGGACTATCGCCGGCAAGTCCGTGCGTTGGTCCGGCTTCCTGAGTTACAGGACCCACCACCAATAACGCGTGCGGAACTAGAGAACGTCTTTCGATCACTAGGACCTACTAAGGCCCCTGGGATGGATAAGATTACCGGAATATTTGCTAAGAATGCCTGGAGAGTTGCGCAAGACGAGATTCTGTGTGTTATGAATGAATATATGAAAGTGGGAAATTTCCCCACTGTATGGAAGCAGGTCGTGCTCTGTATCATACCAGGTGCGTATCTGTGTGTTATGAATGAATATATGAAAGTGGGAAATTTCCCCACTGTATGGAAGCAGGTCGTGCTCTGTATCATATCAGGTGCGTATCGCCCGATCACACTCCTTCCTGTTTTTGAGAAGGTGTTTGAGACGGTGATATGTAATAGGCTTGAGGCAAATCTCTCGCCTCCCTGCGAGCGTCAGTTTGGGTTCATCAGGGGTATGTCTACCGAGCGTGCTATGATGTTCATGCAAGATTGGATAAGAGAAAACAAGGAGAAGCATGCCTTGGGGGTATTCTTAGACATCTCTGGGGCCTTTGATAATCGAAGAATGAGACGGGGCTTGGAGGTCTGCTATTACGGCAGAACCATCAGGCCCTCGGACATTGAGCGGTTACGGGCATTGGGTCTAAGACTGTGAGAAATATCGTATGAGATTGGGCAAGAAAGATGGGACACGGGGCCATGGGGCCACAACCGGGAGATGGACATTCTCCTTCTTCCCGAGGGTGGCCGTGATGGATAAGGGCAGAGGATATTTTCCGACGCTGGACCATTATACGGTTCAGATGCTTTCAGAACACGGAGAGTTCAGGTCGAAGCTTGGACTCTCTGCTGATCCGTGGTGCGTATGTGGCCGTGTGGCCCAAACTTCGGAACATATCCTCTGGGAATGTGTGGTTTTGAACGACGCGAGAGAGGATATGCTTGACGAGTTGATAGAGAATGGCGTAAGAGTGACAGGACGCCGTCCATCAAACAGCGTCCTTGTCAGCTGAGTTGAGTTGAGTTCGATCAGTCAAACGGTATAGATTTGCATCGAAAATATATCAGGGGGAGGGAAAGGGGTAAAGAATAGGGAGAAAATGTCATCTATGTTACCCGCCGGGTCCTAAAGCATAAGTTTGCAAAATTTGATTCGAATCGGTCAAACCGTGTAGATTTTTATAAAGAACAAACAGACGAACATTGAGTTTTATAGGTGTAGATTTTTAAATATAATATGTATCTTCTTTCTATCTTGCTGTTTTAGTCAATTTATTGACTTTATTATGAATTTCAGATAATTATTTATTTCTTATTTATTATCGAATGCATTAACACACATGTTTTTAGTTTCGTTTTTGTTAATACATTTTTTCTTTGTGTATATTTTTATTGTACATAATATGTCATCATCATGAAGCAACAGCCCGGTGAGTACTGGTCTCCTGATGCGTCTCCTTTTCGGTTTGTTCTCAGATTTTTTATGATAGCGGATTCAATTCTGCAACTGGGCTATATTAACATTATTTGCTATATTAACTTGAAAAGCCACATAATTCTACATATCTGCATATAATAGTCACAACCAACCATGACATATGCTCTAAAATTACAAAAATAACTGCAATTGTTATTATCGGATTTAGATATTATAATAACAGACGATTTATGTTTGTGGCAATATTAAGGATTGCTGAAAAAATATGTAATTTGTAGATTTTTCCTTGTATACTCGTATGTATCTGTGTATGTATCTGATAATTCTATTGTAGTTTTTATATATTTTAATAAAAATTAAATAAGTTCAACATTCTTATTCCATTTTTATTGTTTTAAATTCTTTATATTAAAAGTGGAAGAAATTCAATGATAATTACCTACTATGGATACAGTAGCCGGCAAACATCTAGACAATTTTCGGCATAGTGTGGGAAAGTTTGCGCATGTACACTTTATATTATCTCACTCTTGAGACCCAACATTTGTCTTCTGCGCAGCTAAGCCATTGTTCAAGATGTTTGCCGGCTGTATACTTTTAAACTGTATTAATATATATTTTTGAATGTTATAACAGGCCATGAGAGCTTATTATTATCAAGCTATATATAATAGAAGTCTCACGGAGACGTAGCTCTTTTTTATGGAAAAATAGGTATGGAAGTCTTTTTTGGGTGTTCATAGGGCTGACGACCTATTGTACGGCTAGCTTAATAGACTACCACATCTATCAAATTTTTAACAGATGTGGTATGGGATATCTATAATATATCTTGATTAATGATGTCCCCTTGGAGATTAAATCCAGTATTGTGTTCACGAAAAATTTGAACATACTCAAAATATTCCTAGATACAGTATAGGCTAATTACTATGAATTCATCCATGAATCCACTTCAAGCCTCATTCTAGACTAGCAAATACGTACTATTTTATATAGTTCGATCCTTTAGCTTAGATTGAAAACAGTAAGAATATTTTTATTAGGTACACGTAACACGTATTTTGTGTGCGCATCTCTGTTTTTTTATTGAGACCTCAACGGGAATCGAATCCGCGTGAGAAGCCAGTGACCACTATGAGTGTCGGCAAAGTTTGTAAATCTATAAATTAGAAAATTATTTTTAGTTTCATCGTTTAGTTGGTTTCATAAAAATAATTTTGGTGCGGTAGGAGAATTAAAATAATAGCGGGCTTATGTTTATGGTGTAATGTTTTATTGTTCAATATAAATTCTTCTATATATTTTGTATAAATGTATCTATTTAATCACTTAATCATAATAGTAGTTGGTAACAAACGTTTCGCTTTAAGGCAACATCTTATGTTTATACAACGTTAAAAATACTCATTCTCGTTGTTCTTTTTACAAATCTTACAGGTATAAATAGGTAGGATTATATTACACTTATCTTAATTTGTTACGTACAGCGTCCCGCGAGGCGCGCGCGCGCTCCGCGGCAACATTAATAGAGATTTAATCCGATAACATATATTAAAACTACGGTGCTCAAATAGGAAGATCGACTTTTACATCTAGGCAAGGGAGAACGGTTCCTCGGGGCGACGGCCGGGCTAGGTGTTGTCGGGCGGCGAGGCGGCGGGCCGCGCGGGGGGTGCCGGGGGCGGGCGCGCCAGCCGCGCGGCGGTCACCTTGCCCATGAAGGAGCGGATCTCCTCGAAGTAGCAGTCGTCGGGCGGCAGCCGCGTGGCGCCCGCCGGCGGCCCCGCGCCCTCCGCCTCGTGCTTGCGCAGGTGCCGGTCCAGGTTGGTCTGCTGCCCGAAGCAGCGCTCGCACAGCGCGCACTTGAAGGGCTTCTCCTTGTTGTGGATGTTGCGCACGTGGCGCTGCAGGTTGCTGGAGATGGAGAACGACCTCTCGCAGTACTTGCAGCGGTAGGGCTGCTCGCCCGTGTGCGTGCGCAGGTGCCGCGTGAGGTTGGCGCTGCGGGGGAACACCTTCCCGCAGAACTTGCAGGCGTAGCGGTCGCGCGGCCGGGCGGGGGGCTGCGCGGGCTGCGCGGGCGGCGCGGGGGGCCCGGGCGGCGCCCCCGCGGGGCAGAAGGGGTAGCGGCCCGGGAAGGGCGGGTACAGCGACACGGGCAGCCTCCTCACGGCCTCCAGCACGGCCGGGTGCAGCGGGGGCGGCGCGAACATCCCCCGCGGCGGCGTCAGCACGCTCCGGTCGTCCTCCGTCTTGTCCGGCGAGGGGGATCTCAGGATGAGGTTCTGGTTTTCGTCTTCCACGCGCCTGCGGATGAGAAGGAGCGAGAGCTTTTTCCTGTCGACGCGCAGGTCGAGGGGCTCGTCGGGCGCGTGCGGCGGCGCGTGCGGCGGGCGCGGCGGCACGTGCGCGGGGGACAGCGCCGGGGAGCGGCGGTTGATGTCCCGGGGGGCGCGCACCTGCAGCGGGCAGGCTGAGGGGGGGCCGGCCCCCGCGCGGGGGGAGCAGCGCCCGGACACCATCTTGCGCGGGGAGTGGTCCTTCTCTCGCATGGCGGGCAGCGCTGCGGCCGCCTGGCTCATGGGAACACCTCCTGGGGACAAACAAATAATCCAGTTAGTCAAAATGTTTAAAGAAACAGCTTCAGATGTAGCGACAACAATATAGCGCGGTAGTTATATCGCCTTTCAATACTTTTGCGATTAGTGGGGACGAAAGAACGGAAGATGAGATTTCTTTATTTCTGCCAGGTGAGATTGCGTGGTGAAGTGTGCCAACTTCCATTGCAGCCGGCTACGTGACTTCGCCCGGAGGAAATCACACGTTTTGTAAAAGACGAAATAAATTTATTTTAGTGGATTGCAGTAGGCTTTCTCGTATAATAATTTTTAAAATTATTAATTTTTTTTTAATATAGTTTACACATCACTTCAGAATTATTCATTTTATGAAAAATAGATTTATAATGGTTCTTAAATTCATGAATAGATTCATAACGAACGCATTCCAATAGGTATTAAATCACGCGGAACCAGAGAACAATATCAAAAATCTTCAATTTTAAAAAAAACCTAGCATTATACTACGCACACAACTGACATTTATTTTTTATCTTGATCATAGTTTTGTGAGGTGTACTCTCTCTCATCAACAATTGTGTATTTAAAACTTAATTTCATACAATCGAGTAAAAAACTATTCAGTAGTTTTGCTGTTGGCATGGAAGGCGGGAAGGTTTTTTGTATTTGTTTGGAATATTGAAATTTAGGGTCTAAATAATTATTTTTATGATTTAGTTATTTTTTAATTTAAAAATTTCATCCTCATCACATGAAGCGTACGTAAAAGTAGAAATTCCAAAAAAAACCCTCCAAATTATACACTTAATTTCAAATATTTCAGTCGGTGTTATTAGTAGACTTAAATATAATGAATGTTGTTACGTGGCGTGGCTCGCTCGAAAATGAAATGGCACAACTCGTAAAATAAATCTTTTATTATCGCTTGTACATTATCTCTGACATTTTACAATCGCCCGCAATCCTACACTATTTTTTTATTCAAACACAAAAGAACAGCTCTCTTTTGTTTTTCTACTCAGGTAAGAACTCTTCCATTTCTTCGCTATTTATTTAATCATGTTAGTTCTTATTTCAACCACTGGGCATACCGGCCCGCCGTTCTGCGCATGTGACACTATTATTATGTTATCTATGTGTGACACTTTTCTATGGAACTGTCAAATGTCAACGAACAGCTCGTTACAATATGTATAAACTGTCGCCATTATAAGTTATAAACTTTCCACTCATTAAAAATCCACTTCCACTCAAATTACTATAAATCATATAATTTTTTTAAAGTTTCGTTAAAATTAAAAGATATATTGTAGAAGTCTCACAGAGACGAAGCTATTTACATGGGAAACAGGTACGGAAGTCTTTATAGAACGGCCACATATATCTTACGTCATAGGAATTTCTTATTTTCGATCAAAAATGGCAAAGTATAATCCCTTCAAATATTTGAAAGAATAAAGAGTATAGGTACCTTAAAAAAAACTTTAAAAATTTGATAATGTTGAATTGTGTAAGATGTTAAGCCAGCTTGTACAGATCATGAGCCTCGTGGTCACCCTTTAAAGACTTCCATAGATCTTTCTTGTAATACAGATACAGTGAATGGACACCCACCGCTTTTCCAGGACTGTTTTATGAGCGAAAGCTCCCATATCGGCCCTACTCATACAGATACAAATAATTATTTTTAGCTACCGCTGAATATTATCCCGAGTTTCGCTTACTTTTTCAAGTGACGAATAAGAAGGCTCTTCTAGTGCCCGCCGATGCTGGCATTAGCGACAAGTTGTCATTTGCCATCGCAGTGGCTATTCTCAACGCACGAGAGCGAATTAGTCCGTCGACCCGCGGCACCGTAGGCGTCGTGTAATCAGGCCCGCTACGTGCCTCCGCGCCCGGAGATGCCCGGCTGCTTAAAGCCGTCATTAAATTATTTCACTGCGAGACAAACATTTTCGATTGAATGCCAAAGTTCTTTTGAAAAGATGTAAAATAATTTTCACGGAATTGGGTACCTACCTACAAGACTGTTGGACACCTGCAAATAGGCACTGTATTTAAAAAAATCATGAAGTATTGTGTCATTTTAATTTTTTTCCTCGGTCTAATTAACCAACGAAGTCTACTTCATTAATTTTAAGTATATAAAACTTTTTATAAACCACTTGAAGTAATTTATGTGTTAAACCTTATGTTATTAATCGGGTACCTGGGTACCCATTTTCGACTTCATGTTTAAAAAATTTCATTCATTAACGCCAGATGCTTTTAGCCGTTTGTATCCCCATTATTTAAATTACTTCAAAGGGAAGAAAATAAAGGGAAGACGGACATTGCTTTGAGAAGTAGTGACCTTCTAAGAAGTTATTTTACTACTGTCTAAATATCAATTTGTGAGATACAAAAAAATGTTAGGGAGAACGTCCATCCTAGTTGAGTACCCGGATACCTTGGGCAGTAACTAGTAGAAATTCCGGGAAGTAACATAACGGTTAAATAAAACGTATATTTTATACAAATTATATATTTTATTAAGAAGCAAATCTCGACGTCACATCTGATGAATGACTGAATTGACAAGACAAAAATCTTATCAACAGAACCGCGCCATATACCTTGATCATTGAGAGTTCATTGAAATATACAAACTTCCTAATTGCAATAGAGACAACAGTTACAAACTATCAAGTATTTAGCGCCGTGTTTTCACGACTTTGATTCTACCTTTAAGAGACGTCGCAGAAAAACCCAAAGATGTAATTAGTACATATTTCATACTGGCGACCACTATCTTGAAAGAATTAAGGACTGCACAACAAAGTGCATAAAAATTACGAACTCGTAAGAAACAATCAGTTCGACCTACGCCTCTGGCGTGATAGGATGCTCTCCTGATGACGTTGAATAATACTTCAGCGAAACGTTGAGATTTGCTTCTCAATTAAATATACGGTTAGTATAAAATATCCGTTTTATTTAACACATAAATATGTCCAACGTCCGTAATAAAAACCTTAACTCTAACACTTGCAGTAACTTAACTTCTACCGGTTTACCGATATGGTTTACGTCCGGATTATGCGTCCGTCCAGACGATTATACAGTGGTATCGAAACCGATAGACGTAAAGTAACTGCAAGTGGTTTATACATAATTTTTATTTTATTATAATTAATAATTTTGTCCGACCACATAGTTAAGGCTATAAACAAAAATATATATTTATTTCAATTATGCTTGAGATGTTTATCTTATTATATAATATAGCATAGAGAGTTGATTGTTATGGCATCGAGGCTAATATTAATTTTCTAAAACCGGCCTAGTGATAAGTGTCATAATTTTCCTATCAATTTTTTGCAGATCCAATAACTAAGCTTTGTGACAGCCGTCATTTCAATACAAGGTTGCGGATCTGACAAATTAACTTTTTTAGCACAGTTTTCCAGATCAATTTCTATAAAATACATAAACTTTTTAACGAAGGATGGTTTCGAGATCCTTTGATCATAACTTTGAGTTCAAGTTTGGTTCGAGCCCCATTCCAAGACTAAATAACCAACAAGTTAGTTCTATTTTCATGACATAGGATTTTGTATTAGTTTGAGAGTAGTAAGAATATTGATGCGACATGTATTCCGAGTTCGCATCTCCAATTACTTTTAGAAGAAAAAAACTAATAATTATCTAACAACATAAAATAAAATTTTCTGGAAATTTCATTATGAGACCTTCTTCAATAGGTAGTATTTCAGTGAATATTCCATTTAAAGTTGGTAAGCAACTATTACAGTTGGTAGTACAATATAATGATAAAACTAATGCAATATAAATTAATTAGTAACGTTATTGATAATATTCACGTTTTCTTAATAGAAAACCATGCAAAGTTATTTAAATGAACACTGCGAGGGTGTCACAAAAATAATGATCTTTTTGAGTGTAAGAAGTACAAAGTAAAAATATAGAAATAAAATTCTATTGTAATCAGCTATTACTTTGTGGTTGAAAATTAAAGTAAACACAATTTCACTTGGTTTAAACCACTACATTTTTGGTAACATCACCCGTTTCGGAACCACCCATCCTTATATTTTTAAGTAATTTAACAAAAGTATAGTGATTTAAACCATGTTTTGTGTTTAATTTTAACATAAATAATTATTATTGATGAATAAGCAAAGAAAAATATATATAATTTTTTAACTTAGATATCTTATTTTTCTACAATTAATTTAATACCTTGTGTTATTTGGTGTTGAGTATTTTAATAATATTTTTTATAGCACAAAGCGAATGCTAAAATATAATACAATGATAATGCTATGAAAGAAAATATAATATGTACCTACTCCAATATAATTATGTACCATTACCGATACGTGTCGAACGAGCAAATTGTAAAATGTATTTTTATGTGTCGGAAGCAACACACACTACTACTCTTTCGGTAGTATGCTTGAAGGTATACATTATATGGAAGCAGTTAACCGTTGCCCAGCAATCAAAAGTGATCACATGTGATACAGATGTTATTGGAGAGAGTTTAGTTTCACATATTATTTATGACATACATATACTTATTTACAATTTTAAATTATTTAATTAATAATCATAATAAACTTAAAATTAGAAAATTTGCATGGTGGTTATTGTAAAACCTGGAATAGTCCAATGTAATTTTTTTATATTTTATTTAGTTCAAAATTAATTAAAAATCATCATATCTCGATTACAATATAAGCTAATTTGTTTTCACCGAATTTCGGTGAAACCCAGTTATTTGTAATTTTAAAATGGATTAAAATTTTTTACTATGTGGTAAAAATATTATAAAATAACGAGGGAGGATAACATATGTTGTTGATAATATATGTATCTTTCAAGATGCGGTACTGGAGATCCCATGTCAGAATAAGCTGGACCAAAAGACTGAAACAAGGCGCCGATTGATAGGATACGTGCTTGGCTACAACGCAATTTCAGAAATGTCATTGTGATGAAAACCCAGGAAATAATATCTTCGTCAAGTAAAGAACACGTCAAACACGAAGACGGTGTCAACATTCTCAACACATTCTTCGTGTTGACTTGTCTGAATGTTGACACCTTCTTGACGAGTAATTTCTTGATAGGGAAATAATAGACACAATTCTTTATACGAAAGAAGAACATTAATGTAAAGTTAAAAATGATTATTCTCGGAGTTACGAAAAAGTTAAAAAAAATTCGAATTACTAAAATTATGAGAAAAATAATAATAATAGTAGTTTGCCAAATTTAATAATTCAGTAAATATAGTAATATAATGCTCAATTCTTAGTTTTAGATCAAGCCCAAAATTAACAAGACTAATGTTCTTTTATTAAAATGAGGGATTTTATTTAGTTGCATGATTCAATTTCCATTACAAACGATTGCAGGAAGCTATTTTTCGTAATATGTAAATAATTCAAATTACTCAAATGATGGGAAAAATAATAATAACAATAATTTTCTAACCTATTTGTAAGCCGAGTTTAATAATTTATTAAATATAGTAGTGTGATGCTGGCTTCTTAATTTTAGATCTAGCCCAAAAGGGTTTTTAACAAGACTAATGTTCTCTTATTAAAATAAGGCATCTTATTTAGTTGCAAGATTCAATTTCCATTACTAACGACTGCAGTTACCTATTTTTCGTAATGTAATAAGTAACCAGTGAGAAACTCACGGCCATACTTCAAACATGCAGGACGGACATTAAGGGCAATACGTCATCCGAGCGATACACATTTGGCAGGCTCAACGAGACAATGACGAGCTTGAGCCGTAAGCCTCGAGCTTAACCTCTGTCAAGCGGATTAACGCTTTAAAATTAAACAACTCGAGGGCTTTTGGGAGAAGTCAGAGGATGGACGCTGCGTTGAAATCGTCTGTCCAATATGTCAGATTTTTTTGAAAATTATTACTCGCTGGTACATGTTAATTTAATAACCTCACGACCGGGTGAGAAATGCGATCCCCCGCGGGCGGGGCCGAAATTCAATTTAAAAGAAGTTAGACAACAATCCCAACAACGAGCTTTCAAACTTTGACAAATTAAACGTATAAATCGTGAAGATCGTTTAGACATTCGGTAGTTATTGAATCCTTTTGTTTGCCAGCGTAACTCTTCAATTATTTTTCCTAATTTATAATAATGTTGGAGATTTGGTAACGAGCGCTTAAATCAATGTAGAGATTAACAATACGTAGGTACTTATGTAATGATGTATTGCTGTAATGAAGTGATATTTATATTTATTAAAATCGATTTGTATAAATATATACAAGACTAGCTGAACGCGACAATGCTGTTTTATTGCTAGATTTGAGTATCTGTATAGATAAATAAAAAATAAAATATTTAGGCCCTTAACTGTATTTCTGTTGGTCAAGTCGACGATTTCAATAGATTTAAACCTTCTCCGGACAACGTAGATCATTTTGAAAAAAACAAGTGTAAAAATCAGTCCAGTAGTTTTTTAGTCTACAGCGGATACACATACGAACAATTACATTTAAATATATAGATAGATAAGAGTTTATTAAAATGTACTGTCTAGTTTTTGTAAATATTCAGTGAACTGAGAAACTCACTAAATATTTAAGAAAATGTACTCACGGTGACAAAACACACGATTTTTTTGTATAAGTTTTTGGTTAAAATACTATTATTCAGTTACAGATATTAGGTACTACGTTCGTTGCAGCGACAGAAAAATAAATTGAAACATTTAATATTTAGGTTTATCCGCATTCATAAATTATCTGATGTACGAACACTATTGAGCGTCTACTACTATCTGACTAATCCTGTGTAACGTGGTATTTCAAAGATGTCCTCTGTTTCTGGTGCCATCAATTAAATATTCATTCTATAATTATTTTATCACGCGTTCATCTGATTGACCTTGCTATGTATTACGTCTGTTTCAATCCATATTTTGCTAGTCTTGTTTCCACACATCAATGATCGTACCAGAACGTAATCCGTTAGTATTAAGCTTGCTTTCTACAATTTTACTTTTTTCAAAGAACGTTTCTTTTGAAGCCATTTTTCAATGACTTTTTTGTCATAAATGATATTTTAGAGTTTTGATTTTCTTAGTTTAAAAAAACATAAGATTCTAAGATCAAGAAGAACTTACACAGAATTCAGTCTTCTGAACAATCTAGAAGATTTTAGAAAAAACTAGAACACACGAAAACGTACCAGAATATATGGAAGAAAATATTTTCTACAAATTGCGCAGTATCGCTGCGCATAGTAATTATTTGTTTGACAGAAGGCGAATTCATAGAAAGCGAGCGGGTGATCCGTACGAATATATTCTAGTAGCGAATCAATGCGATAGAAACGGCGTAAATAAAGTATTCCACCAACATATGGAAGAGACCGACTAGTAGGTATGAATTACAGAACATCAAATGTTATGTCCAGTGACGTATTGCCTTGTACGTACGTTTTTGATTTTTCGTTTAGGATATTTTTTAACTGAACCTGAAAACCTAATACGCAGAATAAGGAGGAAATAAATCGGATTTTTCGGTATACCAGCATCGTGAGCTATTTGATGAAGTGTAGAATACTCGGAGAAGCTGACCACGTTGCAAGAAGATACTTTAGATTAGTCCCCATAGGACTGCCAGCTGGGGTGAAATCATTTAAGCCTGGCTATATCCTTGCGTTTCGAGATCGTGATGCCCGAAGACAAGTCGTGAAGAGGGTCCTGCTTTGCAAAAAATAAGTGATCTGATATTGTACCCGTGGATTCTATGAACAATATTAATAATTGAATTCTCATAAAGCATGTATCTATCTTAAATTTGTAGTCTTGATTAAATAACCTAAATTTGTTGATTAAAAATGCCCATATTTTCATTTCTGTGCTACGTTTTCGTTTACGTTGTTCCAGTCAAAAATAAATAAATAATAAAAACTGCATTCGCTGCCTCAGAAATTGAAATGAAGCAACAAATGGAAAAGCTATTCTTGTTCACGGGATTCTCACAAATCGATCGTGGGATTGTAATGTAATTCGTTATTTAAAAGATCTTTTCGTTAAATTACTTTTTTAATATCGTATTTTGCTTTATCCTACACTTGTAATTTTATAATTTACAGATATCGAATTATCACGAAATTAGAGTATTTTTGATAATCACTCTGCGAGAATTGCACTGGCTTCGTTTTCCTGAGAGAGTAGAGTTCAAACTGTGTTGGTTGATGTACAAGGAAACTGATAACACGGCGCCTCTGTATCTTCAGGAGCTCTGTATTCCAGACAACATAAACGGAAGAAGTCAAACTCACAGGTCAGCGTCTAATTCAGCGGTGGGAAGTGTTGTGGAACCGGCAATTAAGTTCCAGAAAACTAGGTTCAGCGAACGGGCATTTGCGGTGGCGGGCCCCAAAGCGTGGAACTCTTTTCCCTCCTTAATAAGGAACGCGGATTCAGAAAATTTATTTAAGAAAAGACTTAAAACGCGCCTGTTTATCAAATCTTTCCCAGAGCCTTTTGAATATTCGTTGTTTTCTTTTACTATTTCATGTTTTGATCTGTTTTTCTTTCTCTTTTCTTTTTCATTTTGTTATTCTACGATTTTAGTATGTAAGAGTTTTTTGTGTGTAAAGTGCCCTTGAGATGAAATTTTCACAAAAATAATCCAATATTATTATTACCATTAGCATGAAGACTAGTCACAGCCGATTCTGGGGGGTGACAAAAGACTTTATTTCGTAACACAATTTACTGTCACACAACGTGCTTTTGGTTTAAGGGAAGACAGTGAGGATGATTCAATTGAAAAAAAAAAATGTCTCTGGCCCAAGGCTGAAACAGGATTCGGGTGTTTTAAATTAAAGGATCGGTTTCTCGCAGTTTATCGCTTTCACGTGTAAGGACTGGTTCACACTCGTCATGACGCCGTCAGCCCGTCAGCTGGGCCCGAATGACAGTCCGACTGTGGCGCCCGCCCCGGCCGCTCGCCGCGCGCCTCCGACAGCGATTTCGTAACTTTCGTTTTATTACCGATCGTCAAAAGGCCGGTAATTTGTGTGAAATATAGTAATCTGTCCGTCCGTCCAGGCTGTTGCATGCAACGTGCAATTTGCGGATGTGAAACCGTTTCTCCGCAATCACAGCCCGAACATCGGGATCGCGGAACACCTGCGTACCGAGGCGGTCCCGCAGACACGCGAAAATGCACCGCGGTAATTTAAGGATGCATTTTTTGTAGACGACATTCTCACACTGCCATAACTCGTCCGTGTGGACGAAGATCAGCGCCAAGGAAGCTATTTCATCGACCCCAGTGCCTGAATGTCTCCGGCGATAGCGACACGAGTCCTCCAAGTATTCATTATTATCCCCAGTTTCGATAAACCGACAAACTGAACATGAATACAAATCGTGGATTTTAAAATTCATAATTGAACTCTTATTTTTTATTTTATAACAATTGTGGGATATAAAAACCAGGTCAGAAATGTCAAAAAAAAATTAATGCTGTCGTCGATGATTACTAATTTATAATAAGATGAATTCGAGATTTAAAAAAAACAGCCTATATTTAAAGGAAACATAATTTTGGAAGGGATAGATACTCCATACAGGCATAAACAATGGTTAATAGGGGACATCCGCAGAAGACTCGATATAACCAGTCGAGCCAGATACGGAAAGATGGTTAATAATTTATAATAAAATGAAACGACTAGTTACTGAATAAGTAGCTGATCTATACCAGGCGGTGGCGACTAGAATATATCTCGAGTTTTAGCGAAAATCGGTTAAGAAAGCTAAATTCCCGTTGGTTACTTTTGTTGAATAGGTTTTTTATGAATCCTTTTTTTAAGGTTATATAATCACAAAATTTAATTTAATTTATTAAAAGTACTGAATAAGAAAATGCATGAGTGACGCGCTTTCCGCCACACACTACTTTTTTTAAATACATCAGAGAGCAATAGCTATCGCCGATTACACTGCCTACAGAGTGAATTTCGGCTAAAATGTACACCCTCATACGACGTATGACGATGGAGGTTACTCGAATTGCATGTAAAAAATTATATTTAACACCTAATATCTGTAAACATAAATTACCATGTAGTTAGTAAATTACAAATGTGGGGTATAAAAGCAAAGGCAGCAGTATCCAAAAAAATTGAATGCAGTAATCAAGGATTATTAATTTATTATGTACTTACTGAATTCGAGATTTTTAAGGAAACAGCCTAAAATATATGAAATACATGATTTTGGAAGGAATAAATACTTTAAATCTAGAATTCGGTAAATTTTTAATTTGTAATCCTCGGTGACATTACTGCCTTGCTTTTATATCCAACAAATTATGTAAAATTTCATTGATGAAAAAACTACGGCAAAAACTCCATAATTAACCGTTTTCGATACCTATAAAATGGTTCTTGCACGCATAACTACCTAACGTACGCATGTCATGTACTTAATCTTATAAAATTAGGGTTTCTTATAACTGGCCGAATGCTTTGTCTAATTGTATCACCAATGCGTACGAATATCAATGGCTGTAAGAAAACCTATAAACGAACGAAATTTGTTTTAAAAATGATGTCAAAAATAATTGTAATGAAGATGCCTTCCTTCTTTCCTTCCCAGTGTCTTGTGTGAATAATACGTATTCGTACTTAACCATGACAATATTAATCGTATTAATTTTTAACGGTTGTTTGAGGCATCCAACGTCTTGATTCCTGCACCATCTGGTGGAATCAAAGGACCCCGGTTGCTACCTACACCAGCGGTATCGGCCCGTAGTGCCGTCAAGCGCAGCGGTTCCGTAATTTGTTGTGATAAATGGTCACTAAGTGCCGGTAAGTGCCCAGGCGGCCTCTGCCCTTAGGGTCCTACTCATAGTACCCATAATCGTGTGGCTAAATTAGAACAAAAGGCGGCTAGTAACAAGAGCCAAAGACTAGAATAGAGCATTAGAAAAAAATTAAAATTTTCGTCTCAAATTACAATTTGTTTGAATGGAAAACTTGTTTTGATTTATAAAAACAAATAATTACATACATGCATCTCAAAATTAGCTATTATTCAGGCAATAACATAACGTACTTATATGTCGGGTTGTCAACTTGGTTTTTTGTCGCTCGAAATGGCAAAATTCAAAATTACTAAAAAGTAAAAAAGTTTATTAATGTAAAAAAAATATAAGTTAGTGTCTTGTGAAAATTAATGCGCGCGCCTTATTTTTTTGTGCGCGCTGTTCTGGCGAAATGTGCGCGCGCGCACACTGCACAGTTGATATAAAATTGATGATATGAAACAGGTCACCCATTTTTTTTTAATCCTGATTTTTCCAAACAAGAAATCGTTGCTTATCATAAATAACGTCCTATTCCAAAATATTTCATCTTTCACACAATAACTTCATGAATGAATAATTTATTAATAATAATAATTTCGTTGACTATCAGTCCGTCCGCCTGTCTGTCGAATACACGGCTGAAAAAACGGCCACCAAACCCGAACCGCATAACGATAAACGCATGTGGCTACGGCCGCCTCTCCGTAGACCGCCAAAAAGATGTTATAAATATACACAAGGGCTTAGCAAAGACGCGAACCAATATTTCGTCATTTTTGACGGGTTAGTATGTTTATAATGAACAATGAATTTTTCTTTATTATTATAAAAGATTTGTAAAACATATGTTAATAAAGAATGATTTTTGAGTTGGGCCATTATTCATGATAGGCAGCGATACGCTCTATTGAAGCATTCTATAAATTTATCTAACGCGTTAATTTCTTCGTTTAAATTTTCCTTAGGTCACTTTGCAAAAGGTTCCATCTCGCCTTCAGTGCTGGATTAGTCGGCGTTGGCGATTATTAAAAGGTGGGCCGATAATGAGTCGCCATTATCTGCGGCAGAACATACTGTTTATGAGCGCGTTATTTAGATGGAAGTCTGAACCCACATTCCGCGGCGGCCGGCCGAGGAAATGTGAACGAGAAACAATCAAACCGAGCGAGTAGCCGTGTTTTATGGCTGGTTCTACAAACCGTTTCCTTTCGAAAAAGGGAGTCAACGGATACTGAATTAATTAAGGGGTTAGACCACATTGAGTCATCAAAAAAACTTTCAATTTTTTAACGCAACTATCGCACATATATGATATAATTTCTTTTCAGTTATGTGCTGTTCTACACCGCGACCTAGTAACATGATACATTTCGCGGTTTGAGTGAAATTAATTAATTTTTATTTTCTAAATTAAATTAAAAGATTTAATGTTTATGATACAGTTTTTTTATGCAAATGAGATCAGTTTGAAAATAATTAACATTTTTTCTAAAAAAATTCATAATAATCAAACGGCGCATTTTCTTAAAAAATTCGTATGCAAAAATGTGCAAAAATTGTAAAATAATTGTCAGGAAGTTTTCAAAATATTATATACACTATTCTGAAAAGGGGAGTTACGAGAAAAACACAAAAGAATACTGTCGTTTAAAAATTCACCCACCACGCTAGATTCAAATTGCTAAAACTCTGATGCTAATAACTATTTTTTTTTGGAATTTGTAAATGAATGGTGACTTAAATTATTTTTAAAACTTTATGCTATATAATAGATAAAACAAAAAAAATATATATATTTGAAAATGTTAAGGTATATCTTTAAAAATTATTTGACGAACTTTAACAGTCGTTTTATTTAAATGGCAGATCAGAACGTATGACGGTGGATGATTTTGACTGTGGTGTCATCTCTATCAGCCACCATGACTGCTCTGCCAAAAGCATTGCGAAGAAGAAGAATAAGTATTTGAATTTTACAGAGCAACAGTTTCTTTGCATTTTAGGTTTCTCAACGACACACGGTGAAAAATGTACATATATATAAGTTTCTTGCGGCTGTAATATTAAAAGGGCTAGAAAAACCAAGATGAACTCATATAACATAAGCTAACCTACGTAACCCAACCGTAAAATATCTCAATAATTTTAGTATTTTTATTATTTTATTACGTCGCAAAAATATACCAGCCCCAGAAAATCGAATGTATTTATTGTGACCTGACTGGAAACCCAAACCGGAATGCCCGGTATGGGAAGTCAGTGTCATGTCCACTGGACTACGATTTAAAAATATAAATTGTGTGTATTACTTTAACTTTGTGTGGAGTTGTCAAGTGACTACACACATAAATAACTGCAGTGCCAACTGTCTGCTGTTACCATTTACGCAATTGTCATTTGTGCAGTGGTCTGCTAATTTCTTTAGCTATTTAATAATAAAAATACGACTTTGATGACCTCCAAAAATAGCAATTTTATTGTTTATATTAAGTATTTCAGCAACTCGATGATGACATTTTATCGACAATTTTTGCATACTCGATTCGTGTTTATAATAATTGAAGAGCCTATTACGCGAAGGTGCTACGTTCCAATAAATACATTTTGAAAAATTGATCAATTATGTAAATCGATGGCAATTTTGTTTTACATTTTAAAAATAAATATATTTTACGGAGACGGGAGCCATATGCAAGATGACTCTATCTTCAAAATTTATTCACTACAATTTTAACAATCTTTTAAACTTAAATGCACTTGTCAGCCAAACGATTTGTGAAATATGAAGCCTTCATTATTTAATTATTTCAATATTATGTATGATGTTTATACACAAAACGTCTTTAATAATCTTTACATGCATGTTCAAGACATTTATTCCGATGGACCTTCATACAATTATGAAGAAAGATCCATTATTAGGTATCGAGATCTGTGTTATGCGTATGGAGTAAGCGTGTCTTTGATCAGTACAAGAACCAAGTAAGATGGTTATGAAATAAGCGTAATGCATATTAGCGTAATTAGAGCGTGTGAGTATTTTATTGTATCTATATCATTATTTGCTATGAGAAAATGAAACTATTCTGCTATTGAAACTTTCGCTTCATTCAAAATGTTCTCACAATAATACGGTAAAGAATTTGTCGACAAGGACTGTAAAATTTATAAAATAAATATATACTTATTTTAGGTCAGAATTTTATAAATTTGAACGTATTAATATATTTTGAAATCTATTTTAAGAAAGTGTATAAAGTTTAAGATTATTTTCAACAATTAACATCTCTCAGTGTTTTTCAAAAATTGTGCCTATAAAAAACATAAAAACAACACTTTTTAAAAATAAGGCATATTGTTTGGCATGTGTGTTAGTTTGGAGTAGCGGTTGGTTAACAAACGAATCAAACTACTACATAATTAATTATCAAGTTTCAGTGCATATTTCGCCTGTGAAATGCATGAAACGAAAACTTTGTCAATAGTAAAAATATTGAAGAGCGCTGCTTTAAGCTTACGTATTTATTACAATGCACGTTTGATTAGGTATTTCAAGTATCTCTAGAATTATTTATAATCAACTGAACATAGATTATCCATATGTGTTATATTACATTAAATATAACCAACAGGTGTATGATCACCTGTAATAGATGAATCCATCAAAGAGACCTATAAACTTAATCTGTATATGTGGCATATAGATGCAAAACTGCCTGTATAGTGGCGGTTATGCATCCATATGCCACATATAGTGACAAGTTATAAAGATTCCTGCTTATGAAGAGACTCAATGGTTCAAATTACAAACAATCTTGCCATTGTACAAGTGAGTATGATTTCATCGTACTAGTACTTTGGTGTAGATTTAAAATACTAAATACATATTTTTAAAAAGTTGTAATATATTATTGTTAATATTATTTCGACCTCGTTTCATTAGTTACATTCCGGCGGAACTGGAGGTTTTGCAGAACCGTCTTTTCCGTTTCGTTGATCTCCTGCAACAATTATTGCTTTATTCATTTCAGGCTCAGCCTCTGGGTATACATTTGCCTTAGCAAAGGTAAGGTTTTTGCTTACGCAAACAAACTCTTGTGCTCTTTTGACAGCTGGTAATAAGGAAGAAGAAGAAGAAAGAACCTATGAAGAATAATGCCTTACAGTCTGGGGTTTTTAAAAATGGCTTAGCAAGGCTTCTTCTGTGTAACTTTCTTATTTCGTAATTATTTGATTACGTTAATAAGACTGGGTCTCAACTTATCTTAGTCATTTTCTCTCATCTCAATTGTTTGAATCCTCAACTTGGTATTCTGAGTACGCACTCTATAAATCCACGCTGTGAAACTATATTCAGCACATTTACATTTTTTCATGTAAGTCATATTTGGTTAAATGAATGAATAACTCTCTACAAGATATTTGGCATTCACATCGTAAAAAGTAATAATGATAGATTATTAAAAAAATATTAAATTATATTTACTGTTATATACCGTTATATTTTATATTTTCACTACTTGTTTCGAGAGAATCAGAATCTCTCATCGACAGAATAAAATAAAATAATTTTTTAAAATGTTTTTTTTTTAACTTTTTTAAGATGACATAGTAAATATAATTAAATATTTTTAATACCTCTTTTAGATATATCTTGCTATGTAATTGGATTCATTTGATAAAATTGCTAGAGAAAACTGATCTTCGTGTGAAAATACAAACAATGTATATTTTTATCTTGGATGAAAATTGGAAAAGGTGCTGAATAATAGGAATACAGGAATTGCAGAGAATGATTTTTCATATTAGGTATATCTTAGTAGTGTTATTGCAGTTTTAAATATATTCTTGAAAAAAATCAGTATCTTAAATCAATATGGCGGCTCCCGTAGTCCAGTGAGCACGAGACTGGCATCTCATACCAGAAATCCAAGGTTCGATTGCTGGTGAGGTCATTAACATCAATGTGATTTTCTCAAGCCTGGGTATTTTTATGAAGTATTTTTTGAAGTGTTTCGCTACATTAATTGGGCTTCGTGGTCTGTTGTAGAGTAAAAATATGAAAAAATAACAAAATATAATAATAGAGGTGTTGAACTGGTACCTATATATTTTTTACTTATTTTCCTGACGCATGAGTGTATTACCCTCCTTGCCTTGACTATTTTTAGATATGCATTATTCATTAAATTTATTAATTATGCTCTAGCTTATTTCTATCAAATCCAATGTTTTAGTGTTATTTTATAAATAATATTTACTATTTCCTAGATTTAAATATTAGTTATTATTTAAATGAAGTACGATTAATTAAATTGTAATTTTTTAAACAACGTAATTTATCTCTTATAAAAAGAAAGACCGTTACATAAAAAATATACTGTACAACTTACGCACATATTATATTGCATTGTAAAGAACGTGATTGACATAAATAAATAAATTTCTCAAAAAATTAATTTTGAAAGTTTTCACGGCAGTGGATAAATTAATGTAGATCACTTTGAATTGCCCCACCCATATTTGCATCAGTTGACAGTCAAAAGTGAAAATAATTTAAAATACTCAGTTTCACGATGTTTCGTGCAATTCACTTAAGCCGCAGGAAATAAAATCCCTTGTGGCTGTTTCCACCCGGTGTGGCAGTTTAATGGACCGTCGCACGGATGCAGATACGTCAGTCAAAACGTCAATCAAAACCTTAAAATAGCACACCTGTTAATGAGTTTGAATCACGCACGCACAGTAGTGACTTACTTTAATCCTTTTAAGAAGTACAGGTGAAGCGAAACACCGGTAGGATATGTAAAAAATGTAAAAGGTTTTATGTTCACGGCTAATGTTTCGGTCACTAAGGCGCTTGTGTGGAAAATCTTTGAGGATAGATAGAGTGAGAAATGAACAAATTAGAAGTGAGTGTAATGCAGGTTGTAGTGTGGTAGACAGAATAAAGAAATGAGTGCTGAGATTGTTTGGTCATGTATAACGCATGAGTGAGGAAAGGATGGATAAGAAAATATATGGGGCGAGTGTTGGAGGCAACAAAAATAAAGGGCATCCGCGAAAGACCTGACATGATCAAATACTACAAATATTGGAGGACGGCCCAGAAAAGCCTCAACAACCGTAGAGCTTCTATGAGAAGATGTATGAATGTAGGCGAAGCAAAAGTGGCGTGCCAAGATAGAAGAATATGGCGTTCTATCATCTCTGCCTACCCCTGCGCGAAAAGGGCGTGATGATTAGTTTGTTAGTTATGTTAAGAGTGATCACACCGGTAAATTATTTATTATAAAGGTCGTAACAACACGAAAGGTCGTAACAACACGGCATAATACCCCAGTAAACACAAACTTGAAGATTCTGAGTGGCCGTGAAAACCTAAGAACATTCTATTGCCTCTTGTTCAGCTGTGAGATCACTAAATTTTAAATAGTGGCTCAAACGGAAGTAAATATATATAATACTTAAAAATAGTTTGGTTATTGAGTTGTAGGTATTTTTAACATGGATGATTTATAAAAGAGAATGTTAGTTTAGTTTAGTAGTTA
This sequence comes from Agrypnia vestita, assembly GCA_016648135.1. Taxonomy (NCBI): domain Eukaryota; kingdom Metazoa; phylum Arthropoda; class Insecta; order Trichoptera; family Phryganeidae; genus Agrypnia; species Agrypnia vestita. The sequence goes on from JADDOH010000077.1 coordinate 659,282, forward strand.
GTTAGTTAGGAATTGTTGGAATAGACAATTTACATTAAATAGTGTACATCTATGTATGTACAAACATGAAAAGTCGTTCTCTCGAATTCAGTAGATCGTACAAAATTTTTGTGTTAAGGTTTTAAGGAGTCACAAAATTCGGACCTTATAAATAAAAATTACTTTTAATATTTTTGAAATTTTCTCCAGGTTTTTTTATAGCTCAAAATGCTGCTAATGTCACCAGAATGAGAAAAAGGGTAAGAATAGTATGTAGTTCAGAGAAGATGCTAGTGCTACTTAAAATAACAACGCAAATTTCAATGAATCACAGGTTTATTATACATTAATTAATCAAATGGAACAAAACAAAACAGAATATCCTAAAAATATAATAATTATTATTTATTGGTGTCAATCGGTCCATAAACGCTTAAGTACTAACATTCATTTTCCTCTAATAAAAATGTTCTATTGCATAGTAAGTCTGTAAAACCGAAACTGTTCTCATCGTCGATAGGTCACAGTGACGTTTATAATCTTTATTTTTATTATATTTTTATTTTAAAATAAATATTTATTGATATTCTAACTAGTATTCTTTAAATGTATTTTAATTTATGAGGTAGTATTTAGTATGTGGAAAATAACCAAAATTAACAAAAAGTGCAAAGTATGTATCTTGACATTATATGTAAGTGACATTGGCTTTACGATTAAAATTTTGTATAACGTATGATATTTAAAAAAATATATATAATTGGTTGTGGCTGCCTTTCGCAAAATAGCAGATCGCAAGAAATAGCAACAAACTAATAAAATTATATTTTTGATATTTATAGCGTTAACTTTGTATTTAAATTAATTAAACAATTTTGTGTTAATCACTTAACTTAACTTAACTGGTTAATACAAAGTTGTTTAATTAATTTAAATTAATAATCAAATTATTATTAACTATTAACGACTCTTAACTAGCGGAAAGTGTTGACTTCCTGTTAGTTAATAATATATACTTATAATAGACAGATTTACATATATGTAGTTGTCTAGCTTACCAGTATTAAAATAAATATATAAAATAAAAATTGACTAAAATTACATAGCATATTATAATATGTGTCGCGAAAAATGTCTGAACATAAAAATCAAATATTATTAATATTATTAATATTTAAAGCATTAACTTTTTGGTTAGACATAAAAACAGAATGTTAGTAAACTTAGTAAAAACAGCATTGATTACATGAAAATTGCATTGAGTGCATGCTTGTCTCTGACAAGATTAACACGCATGTGATCAATAGTGGTGATAGTTTAACAATACTATGGTTGGGGTGTATAGTGTTGTGAATATAGTAGTGTAGTGTTGGTCCTGACGAAGAGACGGGTATGTCTCGAAACCGGTAGACCGTAAATCTGGTAGTGGTTTTTACTAAGTTTACTAACATTCTGTTATATAAATCAAAGATTAGCGGCACATTCAGCCTAACTACTGTGCACCATCTATAATAAAATACGTAATGCATGTTATATATTGTATACTGTATTTCCCAAACAGTAATAACAAGTATTGTTTTGTCAAGTTTATGTCAAGTCAAGTCAAAATGTTTAACGTTGCAAACACGTGATTTATTATACCTATAGGAAAGTATAATTTTAAATATTTAAAAAAATAATTCGATATATATTTATACACATATAAGTATAACTCGTTAAATATATATTGTTTACCAAGACTACTTAGATGGTGGGAATGTTTCAGGGAGCAGAATAATATAATTTAGTATATTGTTAAGTTGTTAAGTATAACAAATGGATGTATTATGACTTGTGACGCACTTTAGTCACGAACGCGCGTGCGTAATCAACTACATAATGGATTACATGATAATGATCTCTTATATACCAAGTACCTATTATCGTATGATTCCTTTATCGTAAATCCACTTTATTTTGTTCTCACTGTTAATCCACTGAATACATCTGGAACTCGATAAATGTGTATATATAAAAAAACTCAACTCAAGAAAAAATTGTTAAAAATAAAGATGGATTTGTAGATGGATTATTCAAAATTAAAAAAAAAACATACAAAAAAAACTTTGATTTACGTCATTACAAAAAAAAATGTATAAAATAGTAGTCGGAGAGAAAAAAAAAACTTTTGAATGAGATAAAGCATTAGTAAAATAAATTAAACATCGGAATTGATATGATACGTATGCAGTTATCAGAGTTCTATAATTAATAATTTGTGCAAGCCTGTTTGTGGCTGACAGTTAGTCGGTTTATAGCAGTTTAAGTTAGGTTTAGTTAAAAATTAGTTCTTCACAATCTTACATTTGTAGATTGTATGCTTCACCATACAGAATTATCTGACTGAAGAGTAAATATGTATGCATATTTTGGTTCATATAAATATGTCAAAAAGTATAGAATTTTATAGAACACAAACAAGCAGATACGTTGATTTTAATCAAAATGGAATTCTGATAAATAACTATTAAATATTTTTTAATTAGACGCTTGACGATGAAATGTTTAAATATATTTAAGAGGTTAATATAATTTTGATTACCCTCTTCATTGTATTTTAACTGTTTGAAGCAAACGATATTGTATGTATTGACATAAACCGGTTGATTTAACACTTTGGCGGCAGGGAAAACGATCGGACTGAAATACTGCAGCAATAATACGATAATGTCGATTTTATTAATCGGCATCATTGAGTTCACATTGCGGAGAGGCGAGTCTCTGTAAAATGCGAGCAATTCACGCGTTCTTTTTTAATTGCCCCTTAGGAATCTGTATCACATATCGGAGAAATTATGCCAAATACTCTTACGGAACACCATGTATGTCATAACTTTATACTTATAGATATCATTAAGGAGCCAGAACTTGTTTTTTCCCCTCTGAGTCTGCGAGAATTAATTAAAAGCACACATGTAGCGCACCTAAAAGGTATGAATCCGATTTATTTCTACGGAGACTGGTGGGAACCAAATGTAAAAAAAAACATTAAAAATATTTGACGCAATGCAAAATGAAATAAATATGTTTATAAAAAACATTGTTAATTCTAAAAAAACAACAGACATTAATTTTTAAGAAGATCTTATTTATAACAAAGGTCATAGAACTGTGATCTAATGTGTTAACAATGGTTTGTTTCTCGGTGTCAAATATTTTTTCATTAGATGTATTTTTTCTTATATCTTTCTAATCTATTCATCCTATTTGTTTTAAAGATATTTTATAGGTTTGAAAACATATATAAATTTTATTTTTTTATTAAAAGAATGCTTACTGTTGCAGAAAAATAAATACAGAAGATAAAAAAAAGGGTTTATTGAGTAAAAAAACATTTAATTCCAAATAGGTTTCTCATATGTAGGGAATAAAAATAAAGGGAGCAATATCCAAAAAAAAATATTGCAGTTATCAAGGATTATTAATTTAGAATGTACTGAATTCGAGATATAATAGGAAATATAGCCTATAAATTTATAAGAAACATAATGTTTTGGAAGGGATAGATAAATTAAATCAATAATTCAGTACTTACTTAATTCAGAAAGTACATTCTAGCTTCATAGCTAAATTAGTAACCCTCAGTGATTGCATTCAAAGCATTTTTAAATATTTTTTTTTGATATCTGCCTTTGATTTTATACCCCTCACAAATCCAAAATGGGTTTAATTATCAAGCGACGTTAATTGCAGAATAAGTATTTCATTCTCAGATAACATGATATATTTGTGCAGATACACACGCAAAAGCTAGACGGTAGCGGTTGTGTAATACGGCTCTAGTTGTATTCGATTACAGATTAGTATGGTTCGTTACATGTTTTAAAGTTCTACCTAAATGTACCTCGGTGGTAGTTGCAAAGAACGCATCTTCCAAATAAGTAAAGTGTTTTTCAAAAGATAAGCAAGAAATATTTTTAAAAAATGCAAAAAATGCAATGACATTCATCTCCGTAGCTGTCGAGATTTCTCCTAAAGTGTAAAGAATATTTTATAATCAAAATTAAATGAGAATGACTTCCCTGAAGTTTTTACTTTTAACTTCGAGACACGCTGTGTGTGGCAATAAATTTATACGGATTTTTTTACAAAATTCAACTCATCTCACGAATTCTGAATGCGATTAATTTGATTATAATAGACATTTGGTCATAATCGATGGCACATGTCATCTGCGATTTTCCGTCCCTCGCTTTGTATGGTGAAGCTCCGTCGAGTGACAAGTAGATATGGTTAATATAGAGCGAGAGTATGGTTCGATGTCGCATTCTTGGAGTTCCTCAGAACTCCGTCTCTCCTCAGCAGAATGCTGTACTGGATCGCTGGTCGTTCTTGTATCTGCAACACGTGGTCAGACTGCGCTCGCAACAATTACCAGATCTAGTGGAACAACAAGTATTGAGGCTATCGGATTTCTTAATGCGAGGCTTAGTGATAAATGTATCGAGTATTTGTTTTTTGTAATGAGGTGTGATTTACATCGCTTTATGTATGTGGATAATAAGCTGTGACATTTAAAAATCTAATGAATCATACGGGCTCAGGTATCACATATAATTTTATACATAATGTCTCTGTGCTTTGAAATTAGATTAATACATTTTAATTGACATTAAGGTGTAATTGATAACTCACCTGTACCAAATGATGAGAGGGACTATTCCATTTAAAAGTGATAAAATAACTTATAATTAAATAATCATATTGCTTAATAAAGAAACTCTCAAAACAATTATTAATTAAAATATAATATAAGAAAACATTTTCTTTATACCACTATTTAATTAAAAAATCAAAATTTTTCGGGACCAATTGTCCTTTAATCAGGATACAATGTGTAATATAAATTAAAATTAAAATTGACATTAACAGAAATGTAAATATTATTGTTTTTTATTATAATTTCAATAACTCAATATTTGGAAATACATTTTTTGATGTTGTGACCAACGAATGTTTAACTAATAACTTATTTAAACAAACAAAATTCAAATTACTAATTATTAATTCAAAATTTATTAAGTGTTGACATAAATTATTAACGATTTTAAATTCAATATAAAACAAAAAAATTAAAATCGAACTCAAAATTGTCTCGATATGTTAAATATAAATTAATATTATTAGGTTAAAATATACACTTAATTTAGTGTATGCCGTCGTCATTTAATAAAATTAAGAATTTCTACTTTTATTCACGTTAGAAAACAAATTACAAACGGTTTGATTTAAATAAAACTACACAGGAAGTACGAGATGTACAGACCTGCACGAACTACAAAAATCCTGATTGGCAACTTTTTAATCATTGTACGTACTACAATTGAAATCATAAAGAGATGAGTAGGTATGGCTCTATTATAACAACATCAGATACTTTCTAATTGTTTTGATTCATTCGTATCAAACGCGACAGTGAAATTTGTAATTCGATATGACGACGTTGATACTAATTATAAAAATCTCTATTTACGAAACATAATAGATGATTCATGTTTTTATTTTTTATTTTTATTTTATTTTGGGGAAAATTAACAGCAAAACAACAATCTTAAAAATATGAAATAATGGTTTTTAAAATTATGCCAATTACAAATTTTCCACTGAATATAATAATTTACTTTAACTTACTTTAATAGCGAGCGGAGAGGGTGGAGGGGAATGTGGAACGGGAGTAGAAGGGAAGATATAATGTACGAATTAGTTTGGGTGCGGTAGTGTAGATATTGTTTGTTTTATGTTTCTTATTGTTGAGTTGAAAATGTCAATGTGGTGATAGTTTGTGTTAAATTAATTATGACAGTAAAAATATTCTATAAAAAATATATTTTTACTGTCATAATTAATACAAAGGGTTCGTTTTATAGAAAAACTTTGATCGTTTAAGTGGTGTTTAAGATTTATGTTATAACAAACATCACAATGAAAGCTAGTTTGAAGGTGTCGATAATTATACCTATCTACCGAGGACAATAAATTTTCATAGTAGGAAGCAAATCCGAAGAAATTTAAGTAGAACTTAGTTGGGTTGGAGTATATTCGGACATCTGAACATGATGTTTATTAGGATTCTGCCACTTTGTCCAAAATGAAAAGTGATCAAGAAAAAAAGCGTGGAGATAGATCAAAACGAAAAGTTGATATAATTTAATGCGCCAAGAAATGGCAATGAACCTTCAAATAAATATTTTTCCACAATTACGGGCAGGTAAAAAGGCTTTTTATTAACAGTCGCCTTCACAGACTGCAGATTGTGCTGCCTGTCATTGGCATTAAGCGCATACATATCGTTGAAATGTACAGCGATGACATTTCGTTCAGGGCTTTATATATAATATCCTCTATAAAATTCTAGCCTAGTAAAGTATCTTAGAAGTAGAGTAATAAGGCAATATTTTCGTTCATAAAATATCAGGTGGGTACCTGCATTATATCTTGATTATAGCGTACTCAGCTGACATTTTGGTAAACTGGTAGGCATTCCTTTACTAATTTGCTTTACACTCCTTATTCTAAGTAAATAAAATAATGTGAAGCGTGTAAAGTAAAGCTAAAAATATTCATATTATATGTCATTTCCGATAAAATATATCGTCATAAGACGCATACCCGTTGAAATCTCTTATGGACGTTTGCGTCCTTTTCTTCTGTTGTTTCTCGACTGCTTAGTAATATAAAATTTGACGCAAATAAAATTGGCGTCTTATATAAATAAAATTTGATATGTAAGAATTCATGGTATAAAATTTTTGTACCCTTGAGGTAATATATTGAAACGCAGATGTAACAGACATAAAAAAATGGTGACAAATCCTTTAGTCAATCGCGATTCATTCTGACTTATAACGCTGAAGGTGGCAACGTTTATATTATTAATGTTTATATTTCTCTGCCAACAAAATTGATTTTATACGAAAAACTTACGAACTGGCCATCAACTGTAAATTGTAAAATCACTGAAACATTAGAATATCATGATATTATTGGTAAAGATAAATGAATTGATTTTAGGCATGTTAAAACTGGAGCAATTAGTTTTGAACAATGATTTATGGTGATGGGATTTATTAGAGATCAGTTTCTCCCTTTTTCATTTAAAATTATTCTCTCTTTTTTAAGCCATTAATATGAATAATCAACTCCATACGATTTAATTTTCTATTTGTATGATTTGATTTATTTTTATATTACGCAGCTTTTAAGTATATACACATTATTGAAGCACATATTTAATTAAAATAGGCTTAATGATACAAAAGCGTGAATGGTACCCATATTTAAGATAAAATAAGCTGTATATCAATGTAACATCATCGAAAAAAACAAATGAATGAGATATAATTCAACGGATTAAGATATGCATTTATTTTAATGTGTTAATATTCTCGACTAAAGTAAAACTTTCATCAAGTCAGAACGTGTCTTGAATATAAATATTGTATTTTCCATAAATAAATACGTAAAGATTGTAGTAACCGTTGAGAGGAAATTGGTAATTGAAGTTAATTATCATCGCGATGAATTGCATAAATCACATAAGTGCGAAGTAAATTTCATTGCTAATAGACCCACGGATTTAATAAAATTGTTTTTAATTAGATGATTAGAGGCGAAGTTGTAAATATAATCTTTTTTTTAAAATCTGATATAATTTTTTATGATGCATGAAAGAGAAAGATGGATGGTACTATCATAAGAGTGCATGCAAACAGTAAAAAATTGTTTTCCCGACATTAATTATCAGTTATCAATTTTCGTGGAAAAACCCGGCAGGTATTGGTCACATAGTTCTACAGCTTTTCGTACAAAATTTAATATACATAGAATCATAGCTCGCTGAACGCCCAATTCAATCTCTCGTTTATGCATTCTCGGATATTCCTGAAGATGCACTCATAGAGTGTGACGATGAATGGTGGTGAACCAGTTGACAGCTTCTGAACAAATATTGCTTACAGGTCCTTAATAAACGTCAAATAATCGAGTAAAATAAACAAAAAAATCACCTCAAGTTAGCTGTGATAGTGATTTAAAGGTTACTACAATTTCATTCAATTTAATTTGCTAAATACAGGAAAATAAACTTTAATTCTTTGGAGGTTCATTCGCATTAAGATTTTTTTTACTATTATAAGACAATTTTATTAAATCGAGCACCTGTACAAACTTTGAAGATACCAAGGTTAGCGCTTAATTAAAGTGTTAACGAGGTTTAGAATAACATTTCTACTTTAATTACATTTCAAATTATATAGGAGCTGTAATAATTTCATAATTGATAAGTGCTCTTTTGACCCAGTTACTATTTATTATTATTTAAGTGTATAAAGAGTTAAATGTTACCAACGCCGATGTAAATAACTGGATAACTAACTACAGAGAAGTTCAAAAAACGCATAAACAGCGTCTGATGACTACCGCTAAAAGTAATCAATTAAAATCGCGCACTGTTAAAAGTGAACATTATCTTTTGTTTAAAATTTGTGAAAAATACGTGTTTGCCTTGACATTTAAATTTGCGCTATTAGAAAGAATAGCACTTAGCCTAATGTATAGTTTAAAGCAAATGAAGCGCTATTAATTTGACAACTGATCTGTTTCTTATCATTTATCAAAACAGTATCACAATGACCGATTAGCGGATAAACATCCACACGCTGTTTTGAAATTTCTGATTTACAAAAAAAAAGTGACAATGTTGAAATGATTGTAATAAATTATTGAATAAGATTTTCTTTGAGTGGTAAACTATGCTATGTCTCTTGTTGAGAAATTATAATTATGATTACCATCATGTAGATTAATTGGTATACTAAATGTATTTATACGATCTTTAACTTATTTATAATAATTACATCAGTTTTAAGATTAAGAAAGAACTTAACGTAATATTTTTTAATTGAAAGAAATTAATTTAACCAAGCGTTGTTCCCTAAGCGAGTTCATATTTATAAAATGAATATTCAAAGTTTGAGTATTGAAACGTCAGGAATATGATTATTTCCTTACTAGAGTTACTTTTTTGGTATTCAATGAATCCATTTCAAATTTAAACTTTATATTTATTTATTTATTTTATTTAACTCCCGTGGCTGCACTATAGGGGGCATATAAGAATGACACAATAATCTGTAATTATTTATCTTCAAAATAACGGTGTATTCTTTTTTTAGTCTGGCTAGTTTCGGAGAAATTGTTCCCTCATAAGTGTAAAAACTGTAAAGCTCATTCTTAATCTAAATATAATAATAATTAGAAGACAGAAAAAATGAAGTTATTGTTTCATGTTTACGCTTAATACACTAGGCCCTACGATCATTTGATAGTTTTTTTTATTTAAATAACTGAATGATTAAATTAATTATGTATAAGAATTGTTAAATTACGACATCCAGAAACAGCAATAAATTTAATCCGCTAAATGCCATTTTTTTGTAAAAAAACATAAAAAATATTTGAACACCTTCATCCATAAAAGTCAAATTTTAGCCATTCATTAATATGCGTAAGAAAGTGATATTATAAAAGTAAATATATAAATCACTTACCTACTCGAACTTTTAAGTTATTTTTTTCTTAAAATATTTGGTCAAAATTATATTTTATTTTACTTTCTTATTCTTCGTTTTGACTTATTCCTATAGTGGTCATTAATTACTCTGCAGATATTATTTTGCTCATTCTTGAAGTAAAATCTTTATTGCTGTCATTAGTTTTTTCTTAATAGAGATGTGAAAACGGAATACGCGTAACATTAATATTCTTACTATTTTCAAACTAAGCTAAACGCTTGTGCTATGAAAATAGGACTAACTTGCTGGTCTGGAGTGAGGTCCAAACCCGCGACCTTTGGATGACGAGGCGAGAGTCCTAACCACAAGACCAACAAGCTACTTAAAGTCACCTTGTTGTTTCGTCAGTACCCCATTTGCAAAAGTATATTCCTGCATTTCTAAATACACATGGTGTACAATTAGGCTTGTATTACCAAGAATTAACAAAACGTGGATTAAAATTCACTTCTATCAACTTTTGAGTAGGCAAATAATATATTTTTATTATTACTTATTTAATATTATGGACATGCCCTTTGCTTATTGAAATAGCGATGTTTGTATGGACCATAGATTTTAATTAAGATTTATAAACTGATTATGGTCCAGCGTGACATTTCCATGTCATGTCTCGGCGCGATGGTGGCCGGCATGATTTCCGCAAAGCGTGCGTACTAAGAAATGTACGCGTGAAGGAAAAGACGGATAATTTTTAAAATCTGAAATTATTAAATAATTCTTCCATTTATGAAAAAATATTGTATGTCCAAGCATTTATTACATCTGAATTTTTAATTGAAAAAAATCACCTAAACTTAAAAAAATATTGGGGACCTCTAAATTGTGAATGAATATCTCACAAAGACGATATAGGAAACATGTGTGGAAATCATTATAGAGTGGCTACAGGGCTTACGTCTTGTGCTAGCTGGCTTAAGTGATCACTTTACAGAATGCAACTCCTCCGCAAGAACTCTATCTACACACAGGGCTTGGCGCAAAGACGCAAACCATTTAATGTTCCTTGATTTTTCACGAGTTTACGGCTAGTATATTTATATTTTCAAAACGGAGTATTAAGCAATATTCTTTTTAATGTACATATGATATTTTTCCAAATATTTAAAATTATTCTTTTAAAATTTTTAACTCCTTTTTTAACTTTTAACATCTACAATTTATCTTAATTAAGGATTACTCCTCTGTGGACAAAATTTAGTAATTGTGTTCTCAGAACACTCAAAATATTGTTAAAATTAATATCATATAATATTATATATAACTAAGCTTACCCCAATTTTATATTGTGCTAAAAATGCGAATAATCAGTATGTGTTAAGTCAACCGCATTATTAAAATATTATAATAATAATCAGTTGTAAGGGCGGCTAGATAAAAATATAATATGTTATCAGATGGCACGTGTACATGCAAGTCATTAGAACGTTAAATTGCATTATAATTTAAATCATTTTAAGAATGTGTGAATGGGTATTTATTTACGCAAATTGGGTATGTATGGCTTTATGTGGTGGACTACTTTTATATGTGATAATGACTTACATTTTCAACATTTAAAACCTATAACATTACGTAGGCTTAAAGGTCAACGCCCTCACATTATTTTAAAGAATTATGATAATCTATCCCTAATATTATTTTCTTTCAGAAATTGTTTATTTTGAGAAATAAGTTTGGATACCATAAAAGAAAATTGTAATAAAATATATTAATTACAAAGGGCCGAATGTTACTGTCTAATTTAAATTTACAACATAAATATATGATTATTGGTCATGAATGGCATGACACTCTTTTAGCGGTCAAGTGTTCGGTTGTTCTTGACACATCCTGGAAGATCCCATTTTAAAATATTAATATGATACGTATTACGTACACGCATCTCAATTTAAAAAATATTTTTTACTGATGGGATTTAATAAAAAATGCAGTTTAATATTGGCAAAATGTAATTAATTATAGTGCAAAAAGCTTAACAATACACGTGGTAACAGAAAGCAGAATTGCGCGTAGCTTGACAGACAGAAAGGCCAATATACCTACTTATGAGAAAAAAAACTTAAAGCTTAATGCCAACTAAAGAAACACTCGTTTAAAGTAAAACATTGTTATTTTATAACAATTACCTTACCACAGAATAGTCATACCTATTGCGTTTATTTAAAAACAATGACTAATTAAAAGAATATGTTTTGACCTGAGTTTCTTTTAGACAGGAAACGTAACAGGTGCATATTTTTAAGTTGCTAAGATCTCTTATCAATAAAATGGGAGGAATGTATAATATCTAAATTAAAATCGCAAAAGCTAATATTAATTTCAATTACGTTTAGCACAAACATATATATATTACTAATATATATATGGCAAGACATATATATATTAGTAAACTTTATTATTTTTATAACTAGGTACCCGTGTACATTAAATAAAATACACTGCCAAGCATTATGAATCTATTATGTTAAATGTAAATTATGAATTAACTCCATAACTCCCATGAGTAGGCTACAGGCTATATGCGAGTATAATATTTATCCGTCCAACACAAAAATATTAATGGATGATTTATAAAAGGAACAAGTTGATAAATGTTAAAATAAAATCAGGAAAAATTTAAATTTATTTACTAATAGCCCATCTGCAAAATAAATATAAATTCAGACATAGACAAAATCAGGCTTTTTTTCCTAACCTTCTACGTAACGTTCAAGGCATTTTTGTAATGTTTTTGGAACCAGGCGAAACAGATGGCTTCACAGCAAATTACAGTCATCAAAGATTTTATGGATAATTAAAAAGTGCAATTAAACAATTAGAAACAGGAGTACACAGCAAAATCGATATAATTAATAATCGATTAAAGTGTTGTTCTATTTGTATATATATGACGTGATGAAGTCATTCGCTATGCTAAAAATGCCATTAAAATAAATAGAATCACACAATTAAATCCTGTAGACAATTTTTGTGTAGAGGTTAAAATTTTATTATTATATTTCTTATAGTTATATTTCTACTCGTAGATTGAAAAGTCGTTATTTGATAAAGTATAATTTAAAATCGGCCAAACTATAAGCGGTTTTTACAGGTGAAGCTCAGTAATGTACAATTTTCAAATATGACATTTTAATTATAGCACGAAGAAAATTTTCAGAATGATTAATTGCTACATATTTATTACACTGATTTAAAATGGATTTAAGGGTCTATGTATTGAACATACATAGACAGATAGTAATGTTTTAGTCAAGTCATATTAAATATCTAAATATGGAGCATATATTTTTAAATTATATTAGGGAATAATGATGTTTCAGCAGAAACAAAAGAGTACCCTTCTGTTTTTTATCTACCCCTGCCAGGAAATGGCATGATTGTAATTTAGTAAGTTAGTATGCTTTGAATTGATTATTATATTAGATATGATAAATGAAGATATTGATGAATTTTTAGCTTTATGTATTTACCACATTGTTATGCCAGTGTTCTATTTGAGGTTTTTAAATAAAATCAAACATAAAAATTATCCTTACTTATTTAATTTGTTTTTAGATTAAATGAAATAAGATATTTAAAATATAAATATTTTAAAATAAAATAATACAAGAGCAGCAAAATTGTTTGTGACTCTGCATTTGAATAAATGAAATGCGATTTCGATATCACGCATAAAATGGTTTCATTTGTAATTCGGCCGAATTCGCGAACGAAGACATTCAATAAAAACACCATTGAAATGTTCTCGTAAATAAGTCAGAAAGTAAGAAACACTCCGTTTACAGTTAAAAGTTTATGGAAGCAAGCGACGGTGATAAAAATCTTATTTCCTTTTTGGTCGCATTTAAATAAAACATTGTTTTAAATTGTATGTTAACAAAAATTTGAAAGCTTGTTTTAAATATCAATAACAAATGGTTGCATAAAATAATAATAACAATAATTCAAATAATAAACATCGAGAAAGTAATGCAATATAAAATTTGCAAAGAAATGTTTGAAATGAAAATTTTATAAGTTTATTTTGAAGGCACGAAGATATTCTGAATTAATACAGTGTCATTGTTCAGATACTTAATAATATTTAAGATATTTAATTATAATAATAGTGAAATATTAGAGCGGTTTAAATATAAAATTAATTAAAATTATTCACATTTCATAAAAACAGTCTTCTCATTGCTCTTTGACAGTCAAATGACTTTCAATTTTCATTATCTGTACAAAGTAGTTAATTGAAGGTTATGTTATAAAATCAAATGCTATTATCAATGAAAAATATATTTTTATATTATGTAATACCAAGAGAGATTTGATTGTGAAATGTTAAAATAAACAGTTAAATCTTTATTGATATATACATTCGTAAGGCAATTTTCATTTCAGTAAAACTAGGTTTTCGAAAAATGAATTGTTCGATATGCTACAAGACCTGATCCAACATATTTTTATCATCATCGCATTACATAATCAATTGCTAATAAACAGCGTGAAATAGATGAATAAATAATATATTGCAATTTTTATCATCATTTAAACACAATTTTAAATATTAGGTCCTTACATATGAAATTGGCGTTTAGTATGGGAGGAACATAAAGCCGATTTTTTTTATTATAATATATTTATTTAATCAAAGTATGTACCATTGCTATCTATGCACTTTTGCCATCTCATAGGTAGTTCATCGATCCCTTTACTAAAAAATCCATTCGGACGGAAATCAATAAAATCTTTGAAGGCGGTTTGGACTGCCCCATCGGAGTTGAATTTTTTCCTTTGCAAGAAGTTATCCAAATTTCGAAAAAAATGGTAATCTGTTGGGGCAAGGTCCGGAGAGTACGGTGGATGTCTTAGACATTCCAATTGAAGCTCCTCTAATTTGGTAGCCGTCTGTTGTGCAGTGTGTGGTCTAGCGTTATCATAAAGCAGCAGTGGCCTAGAGCGATTAACCAGCCTCGGTTGTTTAGCAGCTAGCTTTTCCATCATGGTTTGCAGTTGCTGACAATAGACATCTGCCGTAATCGTCTGGCCAGATTTAAGAAAGCTGTAGTGAACGACACCAGCACTAGTCCACCAAACGCTCACAAGTAACTTTTTTGGAGTCAATTTTCGCTTGGGGCATGGTTTGGCTGGTTCGGCAGGGTTCAGCCATTGCGATGAGCGCTTCCGATTATCGTACAGGATCCACTTTTCATCACAGGTAATGATTCGATTTAAAATCCCTTCATTATTGTGCCGGTTGAGTAATGCAACGCAGCAGTCAACGCGCGTTTGTTGATTTGCTTCACTCAATTCGTGAGGTACCCACCTTTCAAGCTTTTTCACCTTACCAATTTGCTTCAAGTGGATTAAAACAGTTTTATCACTAACACCGCAGCCTGCAGCTAACTCGGATGTGGTTTGCGATGGATCCGCTTCCACAATAGCCTTCAATTCTTCATTATCAACTTTGGTCTCCGGCCGTCCACGGGGCTTGTTCTGCAGGTCGAAATTTCCAGAACGAAAACGTTGGAACCAAAAACGCACTGTGTTTTCTTTTGCGGCACCGTCGCCATACACATCATTAATCCTTCGAGCCGTTTCTGCAGCACTGGTGCCACGGTGGAACTCGTACTCGTAAATAACGCGATATTTCAAGTTTTTCATTTTGTAAACTGAGTGACGCAAAGAAAAAAACAATTGAGGAAAAAACAAATGAATTATAATTTTCAAAACACAAATACATGAGTAAATAGCTGTATAAATTTGGATTTGGAATTCCTAACCAAAGAGAAGATATTTGAGATCAAATTTGCCAGTACGGCAAAACGCCAATTTCATATGTAAGGACCTAATATCTACACATACATTTCACTTTAATAGAAAAAATATCTTTCGGCAACATTCGGCAATAATTAAACAAAACTCAGAACCGCTTACATAATAATATCATATACCCTGTCGGGAAATAAAAATGATAAAACCTTCGAGAGATTTGCATGTGAAGTGCATTTATGTGTTATATTGGTATAAAATATGTTACATTTTATGATCATGAGGAAATTTTTGATATCACGTGATAAATTGCAAAATGAGAACGCAATCATAAACTGTAATAAATATAAAATCACATTTACTAAAATGTAGCGTTTAAATGATGGAATTATGCTTGATTATGTACGTCGAAATATATATAACATAAAGCTTTCATATTCTGCCCGGTAACATTAAAAATTATGATATTCGTACGGGTGAAATATCAATACATAAAGAATATTATATCAGTTTATTAAATACGTGAATTTTCTCTTGTCGAGTTTAATGGTGGAAAATTCGTTTAAATTGACATGTAGAAATTATGGCATGTTATGATTCTCGAAGGCATGATTAGGTATGATTATTATTCATATTTGAAACCTGATTAAATTAAAATGTAAAATGGATCAAAGAATGTGTAAATGCATGGTAATTGCGACATTGATGTCCGTAGATGTTGATGTTGTACATGGTGAACCGATCACAGATCAGGTGTTTGAAGAAGATCAAGGTGGCCACTGAATTCCTCATACGGAGATGTCAGTTTTTTATGCTCCAGATTGGATGCGTAATTATTCCTAATGAAGCACTACCGTACTTGTGTTCCGCAGGGTGACTAAGGGACTTCGGACGCAAAGGTCGTCTGTCTTTGTGAGGGTGTTATGATTTTTTAGACTTGAGAATAACACGTGTAGCTGAATCTTGATGAGAACCTAATTTTTCACATTTTTAATAAATTGTGTAGTCCTGTCACAATCAAAAGAAATTGTTTGAGAAATGGAAAATATTAACACCAAATACATCAATAATAGCAACAATTTCGGGTAAGTCTTCCTCATCAAATTTTGAAAAGAAAATATTTTTTACACTTTGGGTGAAATATCGACAGTTACTGAAATATGCGGCATATTGCAGATATTTTAAAAATATTATTTTTGCAACGTTTTTGTTATTTTACTTGACTCATATTAA
The DNA here is from genome assembly GCA_016648135.1 of Agrypnia vestita. Classification (NCBI taxonomy): domain Eukaryota; kingdom Metazoa; phylum Arthropoda; class Insecta; order Trichoptera; family Phryganeidae; genus Agrypnia; species Agrypnia vestita. The sequence continues at coordinate 675,865 of JADDOH010000077.1, forward strand.
AGGGAATGAGTTTTAAATATTCCTGTTGTAATAGTTCAACCTTTACATAAAAAAATTAAAAATATTGGAAAAAAAATGCAAACTTTGACGTCGATAATCTCTGTAATTGTTGAAATTTCTCCCAAAAATTATTGGCTATTTTCTATTCAGAATTAAATAGGATAAATTCTTCGAAAGCTTTTACTACTGGCTGTGAGTCACTTATTATATCTTTTATAAGATAAAACTCAATGTCTGTCTATCTGTTCTCTATACAAATCTACACCGCTTGTCTGATTCGATTCAAATTTTGCATACTTATGCTTTAGGACCCGGCGGGTAACAAAGGCGATATTTCCCCCCTATTTTATTACCCCTTCCTCTCCCCCTAATATATTTTCCAAGCAAATCTGTACCGTTTGGCCGATCGGACTCAAAATTTGGAAACGTATTCTTTAGGACCCGGGGAGTAAGATAGGTGAAATTTCCTCTGTATTATTTTTCCCTTTGCCCTCCCCCTGATATATTTTCGATGCAAACCTGTATCGTTAGACCGATCGGACTCAAAATTTGGAAACTTATTCTTTAGGACCCGGCGGGTAATAGGTGACATTTCCCCCTCTTTTTTTTACCCCTTATACTACTCGAATGGAACCTTTGTTTCCCCCCACAAATTTATTTTAATCTAATCCTTAACCCGTGCAATGCCGGGTGTGAACAGCTAGTCTTTTATAAGAAATAAAAATAATTATTTTAAATTGTTTTTCACCTGCTGTTAAATATAAAAAAAACTTTTTTTGTATGTTTTTGGCCGTAACAAGCCTTATAAATACAGTGCACGGAATCCCATAGAGCGAGATTATTGTAATCATGCATTTCATTCACCTATATTGCAAGTGTTTTGAAGAAACTGCTTTCTTTGTTTACGAACAAAAATGAATGAATTAAATACCTTATATTCCTCATGATATATAAATATATCCAAAAACATATCTTACATCTAAAGGTTCGCAATTTCGCATCGAAAAAGCATATTTATTTATCAAGATCGCTCAGGATATACTCGCAAATCTTGTAAAACCCTGCTGGTGAATCAACCAAGACGCATCGCAATCAGAACAATTATATTTCAAGGTTAGATGACCGCTGATTATCAGTGTAAATTATGATACAGATGGGGAAAAACAGGCCACTACGTGCTAAATGGTCGTGTCATTGAAGAGTAGCACCTGTCGGAGGATGAACCGGAAAGTCCGCTGCGATCTGCCGAGATGACTCGGACGAATTGAGCGGTGGCCATCACCAAAAACAGCGCTGCAAAAAATATTGGACCGTGTCATGCACCACCGCTTCCCCAAAAAATGATCGAACTGCTAAATGATGATTCCATACCTATGTACCCTAATTATTAGATACTATGCTTTCATTAACAATATGATAGCCCTAAAATTTACTTACCTTGTAGGCTACTAAAATTTCATAAAATGTTTGCTCTATTTTACATTATAATAAAGGTGTCATAAAAACTCTTTTCTTTATCCATTACCTTATTTTTAAAATACTTATTTTGGAGCTAGTGGGTGGTTATTTTTACAAACTCACCATAGTGAAGAAGTGACAAAATCAATTTGTTGGACTCGATAAATAATAAAAAACTACGTTTGTATCGAACACTTAAACATGCATTTGAAACCTGTCCTAGGATGAGTGCAAATGACGTACGTTCAACGTAATTTAAATAATTATCTACAAATGAACGTAAATTATTACGAAAAATATAACGAGCAATATTACGAAAAGTAATAATAATTTATATAAAATAACTTTGTATACACCACTTTTTTATTGAAAAAAAAAATTCTACGTGAGCCAATGACTTCTTCGTCAGGATAACAAAAATAAAAATTTTGTCATCCTGACGAAGAAGCCATTGTGTTCGAAACATGTTGAATTTTTTTTTAGTAAAAAAGTGGTGCTTACAAAGTTATTTTATATAAATTATAATTATGTCACCACAAAATAATTTTGCTATATTTGAAGAAGAAATTGCGAAAAGTGTTTTCAAAATTTTTGCAAGAGAAATGGACTTATTTTATAATTGAAAAATATGCATTTAGTAGGAAAACTTCACGCATTATACGATCCAAAAAAATTGGCACATTACTTCAGACTCACCACTATCAAATTTCTCTATTCTACATTGGAATGTTAATAAAATCTGTGAGTCAGACTTTTATAAAATTTTCGATGTTTTATGAATCTTTAAATATTTAATAGATATACTAGGTTCCAATAGCAAAATATCAAAAATTTAAATTTACGGTAGGTGCTACATTTTATTTTATGAAAATAAATTAATTTATATCTAAAGGGTACAAAATCGTTTGAAAACATGAACAAGTTTACACCGATTCATCTATCGAGTCGATCAACCATGTAATTTTCAGTAATTACTAATTAATGTTGATTGGCCATAGATGGCGGTAGCGATCTTACTGCGGAACATAAACATGCAAAATCCTAAAAACAGTAGATTTTCATTACGCATCAATTGCATTATTTATTGATAATTAAAGCGTAGCTGATTCGTGATTGGATTAGGATTATACCTTTGGAAACACCTCAGCTTACATCGTCATAATAAATGTGTACAAGTTGATGTTTAATTAATGGATTTGGTTGATTAAGTCACTAACAATAATACATGATAACCAATTTCATCTCAATAGTTTTGAAATTAAATACATTAATCGTTTTATCAGGTTCAGATTATGTAAAGTTATATATAACTATTTATAGTGCCGTTTTTCTTGACTTATCGAGATAAGATATTCTGCTCGGCGATAGATAAGAGAAAAAATGATTTGTTATCATAGGATTATGGGTTCGATTTCTACTAAGGAAAGCAAAGTCATGCAATGTTATTTTCTAGGAAGACTATCAATTATTTATGTATAAAGTTTTCAACATTAAATAGATAACTCAATAGACATTTTCGATGGAATTAGACATTTTTTTCTAAAAGTTTTATTCAATCATGAATAGATTACGAGTACGTGTATGTCGTCGAATAAAAAGTTATTCTCCTTTTTAAACTTAAAACCAATATTATATAAATTTGAGTTGATTTCATAAAATACTAAAATATATTAAAAAATTTAAAAATCATGGTTTAGAGAGACGTAGAAACTTAATTAATATGCTGAATAGGTTTGGAAAAAATAAACATATATAAGTATCCAAGAATCTTCCAGGAATGTCATCAGCTTTGTAGGTTGCAATACGAGACACATTGTATTTGTAGTGAACGATAAATGTAATTAATCTGCAATAAAAAAACATCATAGAAAGATTTGGCAGTTGAAAACCGTCGAAATCCTTAAATACTAAATTCTGGGAACACACTTATGAATGAACATACATTTCAATCCACTTCACGAATCCTAAAGCTCCTGCTGTTATTTTCCCAAAAAAACACCCCCTCCCCAGCGGCGGCGAAAGATTGATTAATTTTGTATATAATTTAGTTATTAACTATAACTGATGATGAAAAGGACCGTTCCTCTCGAATCTTTAGTAGAAATTAATAACTCGTATTGTGTGTGTGTAAAAAAGTTAAAATAAAACATAATTAAACAATAATATTATCATGATTACAAAAATACGTAAAGTTGATCGACTGTGTTAAAGAATTTAAAAAAATCTAAGAATTCTTATACATAAAACAACGTATAAATATTCCAAAAGGTAGAATAAATGTTTCCGAAGTAGTTGAAAATGTTAATTGTAATCTTCTAATATTTATGTGCCAAGCAATTTATAGAATATCAGCGATAATATCATTCAGGTGTAATAGTATAACAACTAATTGTCTCAATGTCACAGCAACGCCCAAGAAATAGAAAGTACACTGCCGACCACACGATAAATTGCAAATTTAAAAAATGGGAGCCGAGTTTTACTGCTTTGATTCGCGTTTGACTGTGATCAGACTTTAATTATCCAGAATATGATTAAACCCGAAGCGTTTTTAATACAAATAACGATTGCCTCAGACGCATTCAAATTGGAGTGAGGAAAAAATCGCATCACGCACGGTATGTATGGGCAGTACCCCGTGCGAGAATATTGTTATTTACTTTTCAAGGATGGCTTGCAGCGGCCTACGCCTTTGCCCGAAGCTATTTTTTACAAGTCATCGTGGATATCAGAGGTCGGTACAACTGCTGGGCTCATGACAATAACGATCGCGCTCCGAAAATGTAATTTACATCAAGTTTTTTAAAAAGCTTATTGCTCTAACTAACTAACTTACTTAACATCACGCCGTTTCCCCTTGGGTGTAGGCAGAGAGGATAGAGCGCCATACTCTTCTGTCCTGACATACAACTTTCGCTTCATCTACATTCATACATCTTCGCATGCAAGCTCGACGGTTGTTCAGGCTTCTAACAGGACCATCTTCCAGTATCTGGTTAATCTGGTCGTGCTACGTCTTCCGTCGTCGCCCACTCTTTCTGGTGCCGTCAACACTATACATCTTTCTTACCATTCTTTCCTCATTCATTCGCTCAACATGCCCAAACCACCTGAGCGACCCTATTTTTATTCTATGTATTATGCTACGATCAGCTTTACATTCATTCCTAATATCTTCATTCTTTACTCTATCATACATGGATTTGCCACACATACGTCTAAGGGATCTCATCTTCACTGCATTCAATCTACTTCCGTTACTCTTCTGCTAGCTCCAGGCTAAATATAGAAGTAATATTGGTTCTAAAAATGGATAATAAATGTTAATCAATTAATAAATGAGACTTACAGATAAGGTCGACATACTCGCGGAAATATATGAGGCCGCTATAGCGTAATTGGATAACGCGCCTGCCCCGTCTTTCTAATTGATTAATTAATTTGGTTTTAATATTATCAGCTGAAAAATCTATATAATATGTATATTTTTCCTGAGAAGAGACAACAGAGGTTACTAGCATTGCCCCTTGAAATATACGAATGATTCCTATTTAGAACATTTATATAACTTTCAAAAATTCGATGAGTGGATGTTATTACGATGAATTAGTGAACGTTGTATTGTGTAGAGTGGTGGGAACAAGAAGCATAAATTTTATTTTAACATATTATATTTTTGAAAAAAAAAAATTAACTATTTATCAGGCAGAATATTTTGAAATATTAAAATCTGAATAATATGTTAATTATTGTGAATATTACGAGATATATCTCTTATTTGGGATTCTTTTCAAAATACATGCTTAGAAAAGTCGTGTTTTTTATTCTCACTGCACACTCCTGGTTTCTCACATGAATAGCTTCGTCTCTGTGAGACTTCTATAATTTATCTTAATTAAAAAATCTTAAATTATGTATCGCAACTTTAATGCAGATTTTCCTTACGTTGAAGAGTATTTACTTTTTTGGTTCCCTTTGTACATATATATCACTGAAAGTTGTAATATTTTTCACTGTATTATCATTTGTTCTTGCATAAACATTAAAATAAAAAACAATTACAAAAATGTCAAATTTTAAGAAATACTAAATATTCTGTTTTTTTATGAAAACGTCGATATTGTTTGTTATTTAATTATTTATTTAAAATATGTACAACATGTAAAAAATATATACAACACTTTGCTAGATAATAATTGCTGTAAAAGCATGAAAAATAATGCAACCGTTAATTTTACAAAATTACTTATATTATTTCAAAAGCATGTTAATTTTTGGTAGGCATGTTAATTTTTTAACTGAAAATTAGCTTTTATAATTTTAAATATTTTACAATTTCATATTAAGCTAAGAAAACAATACTTATATTATGTCCTTCAGGCAATTCCATAATGGGTTAGGTTAGGTTTGGCTTGAACAGTCTAAACAGTCTTTATTGGCTAGTGGCTACAAATAATGTATTACTGACACATATTTTTGTAACTGACTTACAATAATCATTTTTTAAAATATCACTTTTTGTATTTTGTGTCACTCGAAATACCATACAACTGTATAATAAATATAACTTACAAAATAACACACTGTTTTCATTTTAACTCTCACTGTACTTATTTCGCGAAGAAAAATTTTTCACAATTTTTTTATTTTATGTGGCACCATGATCGCTATGTCCCGCGGCGTTCAATTTGAATCTAATACAATGTCGACAATCGTCTCGATTTGTGCGACCTTGCTATAAAAAAACACTCCAGCCAATGAGAATCTTTTTTATTGTCGTTTTTTCATCGATTGTGCTAGTTACACTTCCTACCAGCATAAAAATGATCACGAAATTGATAGTTAGATATGCCACTGCATACGCCCATACACGAACCCAACATATCTGTATTCAGTGGTCGATCGTGAGTGAAATAATTAGCAGTAAAACGCTGCTACGCATACATAACAAATCCTATAGATGTTTTAAAAAAATAATGACGCCCTTGGGACGCTTCGCGGAAGTCAAAAATGTTTACATTTCCGGAAACGTAGAAAAAAGTATTAACATTGTATATTAAAGTTTTAAAGCGTTCGAAAATAATACGTGATTATAATAATTACAATATAAGTTAGTCTTTTGTTATCTCAATCCTGTCATAAGAAAGTGAGATCTTTTATACGACTTTACGTGGTAGATGCAGAAATAAAATTGAAATAATCAAAATTTATTTTTATTTTTAGAAATTAATAAACTTTAAATTATTCTATATTTATAAAATGTAGACATAAAACATAGAATATGGAGCCAACTGGGAGGATTATTAGATAGACATTTTTTGATTATAGTAAACTAATCGAATAAAATATAATATTACCAAATTCCATGGAAAAATAGTACCTACCAAGAAAGTTTCAGTGGTTTTTTAATTACGTATTTATTGTACGTTAAAACGCGGTTGTTATCTCACATTTAATATTTTTGTTTATTTTCCCGTTCCATTTATGCCAAGAATTATAAATAATGTCACAAGTTCTGAAATATTAAACAGAATAAAAAAAAGAAACAAAATTACAATGTTGTTTTCTTTTTAAATTATTATACAAAATAAATAACTTCTCGGTAACCTATAAGACAACATTTTAACAACGATATAACTAATGATATTTTACTGGTCGACAGATCTGTCGAAACACATAAGACATTTTTGGAATTTGTATTACAATATCAAAACAATAATGAAAACTGCAGTTTTTCAGACCATGAAAACAATAATGCATAGAAAAATTTAATCTGTGCTGACCCCTACCAGAAATAATTCAGAAAATATTAATATTTAGTTAATTTTTTAGCTTGGAAATAGGAGAGCACGGTGATGATATTGAATAAAATTAATTATTAAGAATAAAAATCAAAACTTCCACAGCGATTTTCTCTAAAACCAGATATAAATATTATACACTTTTGCTTCTGTTCCTATTAATTTTTGATGTATTTTATTTTATTAATGTTTAAATATCAATCAATATTCAAACAATATTTATTTCGAAAACAAACGAGTCGAAAACAACGAGTTTATTGTTTCAGTAGTAAGTTTATAGAACTCCATTAACACACGTATGGAAGTAAAAACACTAAATTTGGAATTACTGTGTGACGCATTTCGCCGTATTATCCCCTAATAAACGGATTGATAATGCCCTCATAAGATGAAACGCTTCTCATTAAAATTAAAACGTAGAACTAAAAAACAATTATATTTATTTCCATATGTACTTTAAAATAAAAACTGTTTATAAAATAATAGATTTACGCACCCTCAAACAAGAATGAAGTTGATTTTGAAATAAAGAGGTGGCTATTTAAGGTGTCACACAACCTCTCATTTTTATATAAATTTATATTTTGATTGCTATTGGGAGTTTATTATAGAGACAAGGCAATGTAAGATCAATATTTCTGTCAAATTCCTAAACTGGACCTTCTTTAAATAACATGCTATTAGTTGTACTCCTTGTCTGACAGCAACGAATTTTTAAATTGCCCTGTCTTAATTTTTTTAATAAACAGTTTTTTTTATAGATGGAAGGTAAAATATGTACAAGAACAAGTTTTACAGGAGATGAATATTTAAATATTCTCCTATGCACTTTGGAGCAGCATCACAGTTGGCATTGTTACACGAAGTTATTTGACATTTCAACACTCGTTGAGAATCACGGTCGAACCCGTTATAGTTCATTACGTATAATTACTCAGTATCGGCATTTATCTCTTCCCGCCGGTGTTAATACATATTCAATTACCAAGATGTCATTTTTATACAAAACTTGATGACTTTAACGAGACCCAGGCCTCTGCAGCGGCGACCTCGCTCTAGATTACACGTCGCACCAGAAAATATCACATTGTGGAGAAAAATTATCACACTACTATGGGTTTAATGTCATCTCCTTCACGATTAAGGGTTTGGATAAACCGGTATTTTTGCTAACCCGTTTTTCAGGTAGAAGAAGTTGAACCTGTTTAAAAACCATCCTTTTATTATAGTTATGCTTAAATTCTTTTTCAAGTGACATATTCTATCAAAGGCTGGCAAAACCGTCATTAGTGTGATAACAGTCGTAATTAAGTTATTAACTAAATACATTATCGATTTTTATATAAAAAAATTATATAAATATATGAATATGTTTTTTTAAATTTTTTTTTTAAATTATTATTTATAGAATGTCCCAGTGCTTACGACTTGTATGAGCTAGCTTAAATTATCGCTCTAAGCAATGCAATGTTTACCAATCCGTCGTAAGTACCTTTATCCACATATATTATCAAATTTATCGATGTTGCATAACGATATATTTCAAATCTGAAAACCTTTCATATATTTGAAGGAACTATGCTAGAGACTAAGCTATGATTAGTCTTTCTTATGAAATAGTATACATAGAACAAATCCAGTACTTGTTTTTTCAGAACATACATATAAAAAATATTGTAATAAATTTTAATATAAGATATATAAGATCATTGGTATTTTGGACATTGAACCATATCTAAAGTTACCAACTTTTTACTGCCTTTTAACATTACCTATACGATTAGTTGTATAGTATCACATTTCTCACTACATTGTGTCCAAATTACGCAGTTTTTCTTCGTTTAATGGTTTTTAGTCACTCTCATCACTTTGTCACGTCTTTCTCATAATTGTTGGTAATTTGCTCAATTAAGGAAACCTTTAGCCAACATCGATATGCACACATATAAACCTCAAATCATCAAAATTTAAAACCATTAAGTTTCATTAACCAAAGAGTATAAAACTTCTCGAAAAGAATAAAGAAGATTGAGGACCCTTGCTAAGTATTTTGAAAATGTTTTCTAAATAAGATTAGTACCGAGACTCTCTGCTTACTATAAATGATTCAGCAAGAACAAAAAAATAAATATGAATATCTTATGCTCTCCTGCATTTGTGCTTAAGTTAAAGATTTCACTATCGTCAGCAAAATACAAGAGAAGAAAAGTAAAAAATAACTGGGTGTTTTAAAAACTGGTTCCCAATTCATTGATATTGTTTCCATGAACGAAATTATACCTCTTTTTTTAAACGCTTTCAAGGAATGGTAATAACCAACCGTCTTCCACGAGAGATTAGTGAAGCTAGTCCGAAGTGTTAATGATCTGGTGTCATCAGAGAGATGATTTATTAGGGTGGTAGGCGAGGTTGCGTAGGAAGGCTAGGTCGTGTAACTTGTAGTAGCAAGAGCTGAATTCTGAATGGTGAAATGTCAAAATATTAATAAATGAATGTTTAATTTGTCCTCATTTACAAACACCTCTTTAATTAATATGCTTAATTAAAGCTTGATTTGTAACGATTATCTATCTATTTACTATTAATTACTTCCTATTATTGAAATAGTACTCATAATTAATTAATTATTTTTGATCGATTGTACTAGAAATAAATATGAATAAGGGTAATTATAAATTGTTAATAATGTGTTATATTTTTTTAATCTTATTTTCTCGCCTATATTACCTAGTGAGTATAGGATAAATGTTCAAGTTCTCTTAATAATCCAATAATTATATTTTATTAGATAAGTGATAGTTAACTGTTTGAGTTAGGTACCTGCTTCTCATGTAGATAAAAACGAGGTAAATAATATACATGTGCATTAATTATTGTGGGCGTCTTGTGCATGTAAAACTTATGTAAATATGCTTATAAAATATAGCGGTTTAATGTATCTATAAATGAATGCATAGTTAATTGACGTCTCTTGAACACATCGTATATAAGGAAACAATTGTTCAATAAATAAGCGTAGCGTATTAATTTATGCTGTATTCTTCTTTTTTAGTTTACATTACATTACATGAATTATTATTTTATGTTCACTGTTAAGTGAGATTATTGGAAAATAAATTCCCCGCGATCAAAATTACGCTTATTTTATTAAAAATATTTATTTAATTAATTTTTTTAATTAATGAACAATAAAAAACATTTATTGCCAAAAGACAGCTGAAATAAAAAGTAATGAGAGATTCTGATTCTCTCGAAATTAATAGCGGAAAAATAAAATAATTTAAAAAACTCAAGTAGAGATAACATTATAAATATAATCAAACATTTATGATTCTGATGATGATGATACAATGTAAACATCAAATCCATCAATAATAAAATTATTCTTCATTATTATCATAATCAGATCCAATACATGTAATATTTGTCTTCTAATTCCTTTGCGGCACTGGTTCAGGGAACTCTTAGGCCCCATGGAGTACAATTTTGCCGGTAATCCATCCATAGTATTTTGTGGACATTGTGCTTGTTGTAGAGCCGTGTATATTACAGAAATGCCACACTATCCTGACCCTCCGTATTGTTTGAAATACATTTTTTTAAAGAGATACCTCTATTTTCATGATGAAACTGTCAAAATTACAAAAAAATATTGAAATCTAACCCACCCGCACTACACTAAACCACAGAAGTATCCCATATTATAAAGTTTTATGTGGGCAAGACATAAAATATTACATTCAGCCTGATTAATCCACATATAATCTGTCGCCAAACTAGAACAATATATTAAATATTTTTAAGAAAATATCCATTAAGAAAGACAATCGAATTAGTATGTGTAGGCCGTGCATCCGTCGCACATTCTTTCATTGTGTTGGTGTTTATACCCGTCTTTCTTAAATGAAAACAGGTACACTGAGGTAGACTTTACCCACTTTTATGATAAATTAAAATTTCGACATTAAAAAATATTTAAAGATTTAAGGTTTATATTAGGGTCAGATATTTTATACGAACCATATGGATATATGTATGTATGGATGTATAGAACCTTATGGCAGCCCACGTAGCCCAGTGGGAAAAACACTGGCTTCTCTTACCAAGGGTTCCGTATTTGATCCTCGATGAGGTCACAATAATTATTCTATGTGATTTACTTAAGTCTGGATATTTTGTGAGGTGTCTCGCTTCTGTGTTTATGTGGGTCTATTGCTCTTGGTCTATTGAAAATAAAAAAAGATTTAGATAGGATTCTCGACGTTTCGCTGGAGACATATCACAGCGTCTTTAATAGTGCAGTACGTCTTTAATCCCCGCGGCGAGAGAACACACTTCTGAAGATGCAGTGATATGACTCCAGACAAATGTCGAGAATCGTACCTCAACACATCTATATGTATAAAATATCTATTTTATTTCGATACCTTGATATTAAAAAAGTTTTTCACAGAAACACTGGTCGTGGCCGCGTAGCAAACACCATCGCGCTATTTAGGAGAAGGCGAAGCCAATTGCCTTCTGCCGGTAGATAATACGCGTATACAGTGATGCGCGTTTCTGGCACGTTTAGGCGGTGGAGCTTTAAGGCTGTGATTATGTACGTGGAGTACGTCGTGTTCCCGAACGCATTACCTCCTGGCTCATGACGCAGCCCGCTATCCGCGCTGGATGCTGGATGTAGATCTCACTGTTGTAATTATTTCCGCAAGAAGCGGCCGCCCGTCCGAGAGTAATCTCGAATGATTTATGAATTTTAAATGCTGCATTATGTGTACCCTCTCAGGAATTAGTGCTGACCTCACGTATCTCTAGCTATGGGGTGACCAAGCATTGAATGTATTGAGGTACCGTATATAAAATTTTCACCACAGCACCTTTATTTCTTTTCACTTACGGGATGATCGTTCAAAAACAGTGTTTTCAATGGATAGGATTTTTTTTGTAATTTAAAATTACCATGAAAACCCCATGAGATTTCCATGGGTTCTGCATCACATGATAGACACACATTTGAAAATAAAAACACTTTTTTTTTAAGTTCTACTTTTAAAAGTTTTGTGAAATGCGTTTGTTTTTTCCGAGAGCATTTCCGATTTAATCATTTTACATTCAACAACTTGTATTTATATGAAAAATAAATAGTAGCTGTCAAATGCAAAATAATTAATCAAGATATACATATTATAGATGTCTCATACAGACGACATTATATTTTTTTATGAGAAAGTGGTTATGGAAGTTTTTTTTGGTATATAAGATTGATAATGCCCTCATAAAGAGAAACGCATCTCACAAAAATTAAATATGTGAACTTAAAAGCAATTGTGTTTTTATTTTCATATATGACATTATGAAGTTCTAGTAACTTTCCTCTGAAACAATAAATTTGGTAGACAGTGATATCATCGGCTAATGATAACGATGATTTTACTAGTGATGTCTGAATTTTTCCTTGTCAGATAGGCATTAAACAATTATAATTATATAAATATTAATTATTAAATAAACAGACCTTGGATCCAAAATGTCAACCAGAGTGGTTGGATAAACACGGCAAAGTAGCATCGTAAACCCTACACCAAATATTCTGAATAGAAATGAAAATATAAGAACATTTTCAATTATTTTGCTTAAGTAAAACGAATCTCCAAGTACGTAAAATAATAATTTGCTTTTGTTCTTTGATTATTTTAATGCACAAAATTCTTATATTTTGAGATTTTTTTTTCATATTTAAGATATATTAAATTCTATTTTTATGAACAAAAATTCAACAATCCAATTGATGTATCTAAGATAAACAAATTTCTATCTGATTTAAAAGCCTGAGCAATTACTTTTAAATTCATAAGCTTTATGTAAAATAAATAAAAAACATGTTTTCTAAAGCAGTTATAAATTGCAAAATCGCCACAATTGTTAGATGATTAATTACTTTCAAACACGTCACTCTGTATTTTTGTCAGATGGATAGTGGCGGTTATTTTATTTCAGAACGTTTTGATTTAATTGAGACAAATTTAGTTTATGTAAAAAAACGCAATTATACCATTACATCACATTAACATCTATCAAACAGATCATGTCAACATTTTTGTAAATAATTTATGTAAATATAATTTTGCATTAAAAATTTCAAACCTTGAACTTGTTACTGTTACAGGATACACTAAACACGTTTAACAAATCAACAAATCGAAAAAAAACAAGTTTTTTTTCATGAATTCTAGTTTTTAATGAACTAAATAAGTTTATGATAATTTTTGTTGATATTTGAGATTATTTTTTTCAAACATTGTATATTATAAAATCATAGTTTACATTTCTATTGTGTGCACATATAATTTATTACTCCAACTTCTGTTTGTGTATTTGATATCCACCCTACCACACAAAGAGCATGTTCTTGTTAATCCAGCAAACAAGACGGACGTGGTTTTCAGTAGAACAAGCATAAGAGATGTCTGCGTAGCAGTTGTCGAACGCGGCTTACTGTCAAACCAGGTACCTCTTCACTCCTAATGAGCTCCTGGTAGATTCATGTCTTAAATCATTACAATACGAAATAGTAGGCCATTTTAAAAGATTTTTCATCATTTTTAAATGTTAATCCACACTGGAGACACCATATTAAGAACAAGATGCGGTCTATTTCATATGTCTATTTCATATTTCATATGCTGTGTGAGGAGAAGTTGATTGATTTTGGCTTTTGAGTTCGGGTCGCGAAATAAATGTATTTTCTTTAATGGATGATATCGCAGTCCACAAATCTCTCAGATAAATATTTATCTGAATCTGCTTTCAAAATAATTTGAATATATATACCCAACCTCATATGTTTCTCAACATTGATTTAAAATATCACAAATAAGAAATAGTAGAAAAAAATAACCGACCATCGGTCTTCGTGATGGCAGATGAGGATGTTAATCATCAAAATAGTAGTTTATATATGAATATTTAATTTAATTTATTTATGTAGGTACGCCTTAAAATTTAATGTCTATTGTGAATATAAAATAAAATATATCAAAATAAAATGAATGCAATCAATGTAACGTATGTCTGTAGGTGACGTCAGAAATCAGCATTATGTACTACCATAATTCGACACCAGTCTATTACTGGTTTAAGTTTTAGCAATGGCAGAGTATTGAGAGTGGCTTAGCACGAGGGAAGTATCAGGATTGATACTGTGTAGGAACTTCAAAATAACTGAAACTGACCCGCTGAATAAAAAGGTGTTATATTATGATATGTAAAAACTTATTTGGACAATGATATAATATCGTTATAATATTGTAAGTATTAGGATATCAGAAGTCATCACAGTGCGCTTTTAAAATATTCTCTACTTAAGATATTCACCCTACCCGCAGAGCTCGCTTTTGATACACCTATCATTCTATGACAGGCGCACGTTCCGCCGCATCAAGCAGGAGCTGTCTATGTTACTACTATGGGCACGTGACTGCACCACCAAACCGACTACCTCCTCGGTCCTAATGAGCTCCTGGTAGACGTTACCTGACTTGCGCTTAAACACGTGCATATATATGATGAATGAAATTAATCGATTTAAAATATAATTATGAATTTATTTTCCTTCATACAATTTCCCATTGCGATTTTTAATTTTAAGTTGTATTGAATAATTTATTCATTAAAAATGTTATGTCGAAATAATACATATAATAAAAGCTCCCATATCTGTCATGGCATTATATCTTGATATAATTTTCCCAAAGTAGAAAAATTTAGCTGAATTAAAAAAAATAATGCAAGAAGTATTATACACTTGGGAATACCTTTTAGTAAAAATTTAAATAATTAAGACAATTCTCATGTTTTCACGGCCATTCAAAATCTTCTATTAGATTTTTTCGGGCTACCATGTATTTCTCTTATTGCAGGATCGGTCATCAGGAATATATACACTAGCAGGAAGGCAATCTTACTGCTAGGCCCTGCGGGCGGCTATTGGGCGGATATAGGGAAGGATTGCTTACTGCTAGGCCCTGCGGGCGGCTATTGTGGCCGCTTCGCGGCCATCATTGGCCGTATTTTAACTGGTGACACACTAACCGTTATCTGATTGCGTCGATGATTGGCAACTAATTTTTCGCAATTCGACGGACAACAATCGGACTAGACAATAATTATATCACAGTTACTATTCATCGATAAAATCAGATACAAATCCCAAATAACTGTACTGAAAATAACCGGTTAAAATAACGGTTTAACCATCACTGTCCACGGAGAAGCGGCCTTAGCAACATACGTAGAGCGGCCGATTCGGGTTTGGTGATTCACGGTTCAAGTCCCATCTTCGGCCGCTTAATTTGTTTTATTAACCATGTAATCGAACGAAAATATGAGGTTACGGACGGGCAGATAGACAGACAGACAGACGGATGGACAGACGTCGAAATTATTATGTTTGATATTAAATCCGTCACACCTTCTTGAGAGGGGAGAGGGGTCTAAAGTGGGTGTTACCCCATCTTTTGTGAACATTAAATTGATCGACGGGCTATATGGAAAATTAATTTGGTTGTTAATTAGGGGTGCTCTATTATTTACCGCCTCCCTAATATAAAAAATTTCCATACAGCCCTTTGTTCAATTTAATGTTCACAAAATATGGGGAACACCCACTTTAGACCCCGCCCCCTCTCACTCTCTTTCGGTAGATCCCTGATGGTTCATTAGGCCAATCAGTGCATGTTTGTCCCCGACAAGACTAACACGCATGTGATCAATTATTGGTGGAAGTGTAACAATACTATGGTTGAGATGTGTAGTGTTGTGAATGTAGTGGTGTAGTGTTCGTCCTGACGAAGAGACGGGTACGTCTCGAAACCGGTGGACCTAAAATCTGGTAGTGGTTTTTACAAAGTTAACTTAAAATCTGCTATAATGTCTAACCACAAAGTTAATGCTTTAAATATTAATAAAATAATTATTCCAGTCCGTGGACTTAATTACCCCCCCACTACCAGGATTGGCTGCACAGGAAAGAGCTCCGTTATATCCGCGAACTTTTAAAATCCAAAATAACACGGCCATTAATGATTTCGTTCACAGTTAATTGAAACAGAAATAAAACTATTCCGAGATCGTCAGCTATTGGAGGAAATGCGAATTAATGAATATTCATTAATTAGCAGCGCGATGCACAGGTGGCTCGGGGTGAATCAGTTTAGAGACACCTGTTGTTAACCCGACGTTCCTCCAGATGAGCAATTAGCTGAGTATTATATAGCTGCTCATATTCTAATTCTGTTAGAATAATGAGTATTGCGTACCCATTGTCAGCATATTCTGAGAAACACGGAATTTTTTTTATTTTTTTTTTTGTAATAATTTTTGTGTGGTGCGGATGGACAAACAAAGTATTATAGTTGACCAAAAGATAATACGGTATTTAAAATATTACATAATATGCAATTAATCTAGTTCTTAATATTATTTAGAATTTTAATCATATTACGATGACACATAAAATATTATAGAATTTTTTTTATTTACAATATGTTTCCACGAAACACGTTAAGTAGGAATAAAAATAAAAATAATTTATTAATTTGTTTACATAATCGCATATATGGCAATAATATTTCTCCTTTCGAATTCTTTCGTTAGCCTTCCTACTATACATTTTATCCACTCTATTACAGCAGGCATTGCTTTTTCAGTATAGTAGTAAGTGCAGACTTTTTAATAAAAATCATGGATTTATTTTAGAATCATCGGTTCAACATTAGAAATAATAAATCAAAGAAAAAGAATAAATCGTGTTAAATAACTAAAAGTAAAAATGGAAATAATATAATAGGTGGTTTCAACACTATCACCATATTTAAATATTATGTACACTAGTTGTAACCCGTCAAAAATAACAGAATATTAGTTCACATTATTGCTATGCCTTAGTACAAATTTATAGTATCTTTTTGGCGTTCTACGGAGAGGCGGCCGTGGCAACATGCGTAGAGCGGCCGGTTCGAGTTTCCTGGCCCGGGGTTCAAACCAATACGAACGAAATTACTGAGGTTACCCGAAATTACGGGGACAGACAGACAGACGGACAAACAACAAAATTATTACGTTAGATGATATATACAATTTGTCTAATGTGATATTAATATTTTTATCCGAGATTGGCAATTATCATACTGATATATTTGTAGAAATAAAAATCAATCAGGCCGTGTGCCTCAATTACTGTACAATGAAACATCCAGATTACTTAATAAACGTAAAGATTATTTATGGTTTTTGTGTTTAATTTGTAGAACTCCATATTTATTTTAAGCAAAATTTAAAATAAATTAAATTTTAATAAATATTATCATTAAGTTCTACTGGTTAGGTATTTTTATGTGTTACAGATGTTTCGGCTTGTAAGGATAACTGTTTGATAATGGCCTTACAAGCCGAAACAGCTGTAACACATAAAAATACCTAACCCGTAGAACTTAATAATAATATTTATTAAAATTTAATTTATTTTAAATTTCGCTTAAAGTAAAGATTATTGTTCCCTCACCGAGAATTTTTAAATTTTTATTTATAGTCTTACTTTCTAATGTGTAGGAGCCGCTTGTTTTGATTCATAGTTACTGGTGGGTGCACGTGTCTGTATAAATATAATTATATAATCCATTCAAGTCGCTATTCCGATCCTCCTGGCTTCGGGCGCCAGGGCTGTCATAACGGGGTTGATCTTTCACCCGTGCAGCGAATGATGAGAGTTCTAATTACCTTCACTGTGCAGGCCTACCCGGCTTGGACCCCCTGTTCAGGAATAATCCCGTCCGACACGTAAGGCACGACTCTGCGGCTGCTTCAACCAACCATCAACGTGGACTAGCTGGACATCGAGGGGATTTGCTCAATTGAATATTGTTGACAGAGCTAATTCGCGCAGAAGCGAAATGACAAGTATAACCGGATTGTTTTAATCAAGCAGACACTTTAATTAATTCACTTCGATATACTAACGGTTGCAGTATAATATTTACAATCTTCTGATGCCCACCAGTAATCAGAAAAGGGATGATGTGGATTTAAGTTGGAATTTATTAGAGGGAAATTAGCGGAAGTGTAAACAAATAATACACACATGGGAAGGTTTTTTTTGTGAAATCTGTCAGTGAGGCTTCCGACACAAGCTACAATAACAAAGATGTAAACCTCTATTAGCAACTGAAGAATTAGATTAGAATTAGAAAGTGTTTTTAGACAATCATTATTTTGCTAACCTACAACAGGGTGTGGGCCCCAATTACCATAGCGAAAAACATCAAAAAAACTCTCCAGGCTTGAGTTTAGTAACGTATATGTATTGTGACTTCAATCTGGATACTATCGGGAATCAAACCCGAATTCCTCGGTATGGGAAGCCAGTGTCATGCCCACGGGGCTACGAGGGCCGTCATACCTACATCTATAGCTACACTTTTTATATAGCCGTGGATAGTGGTTAAGCACTACACAAAGACAGAAATATATTGTATCCTCTCCGAAACAAAGTATTTCTATATTTTATACCTATTTATTAGATAGGTCCCACATTACGGAAACGGATATAATTCATTGCGGACAGTAGAGGAAAGTTAACAGCCTTTCAAAATTTAATTGACATGCGTGATAAAGAACCTTAGTTCAACACGCGTTTAACTAATAATACCTACACGAAGCTTTGAGACATCTACTCAATCTTTCGAGAGATCGTGTAAACCTTATTTATCGTGACGACTTTATTTTCCCGCGGGGAAGCCTACAAATATACACTGTTAAAGAGTGTATTGAATTATTGAGGAACTGCTTACTGCAGAAGATATTTATTTCTAGGTACACGAATATAAAGTACCTACCCGTTCCTTGAAGTAAGTGCAACTAAATCACAAGTTTTTTGAAAACAATTCGGCTATTTTGATTCGATGA
The DNA here is from genome assembly GCA_016648135.1 of Agrypnia vestita. Lineage (NCBI taxonomy): Eukaryota > Metazoa > Arthropoda > Insecta > Trichoptera > Phryganeidae > Agrypnia > Agrypnia vestita. The sequence continues at coordinate 695,085 of JADDOH010000077.1, forward strand.
TCGTGGATCGATTTTACATGTTATGTTTGTGTGGTTCATAAAGATTATCCATCGGGGTAATTTTTGACGTAGTTAAAGATTCAAGATATATTTCAAGGTCTATGTAGGAATACAGTTTGGTGATGGATCAGACAGATGTCTTTATTTCGTTTGCTCAAATTATTAAACTTTTATTTATCAATCAAAATAATTAGAAAATATTGTGATTTGTATTATTTAATAATAAGTAGGAAAAAATAAGTAAATATTATGAAGGAAAAAATTACAAATGTAAAAAAGATTGATTTGTTAAAATAAAACAAGACAAAATTTAACAGTTCGATAAAAGATAAAATAAATAAATGACAACCCATGTACCATTACATCTGAAAGTTTTCTTCAATTAGTTTAGCTGGGATGAGATTTATATTTAACCACTGTTGCTTTATTGTTAAACCTTAACCGGTTTCGGAACATCCCTTCCATCATCACAGCAGCATAAAACTTGACATTACCTTCCAAAACTGGACGGGGTTAAAAATTAAACAAAAGAGTTTAAAAAGAAAAGTTATTCTAATTAAACAACATTGTTTACCGAGGTTAGCGATTCGATCAGGATATTTTTCCTGCTATTTGAAAATTCTATTTATTATTAATAAATGGGAAATGTTAGACAGAGTTCAACTTTACTTAGCTATATAATCAAACAAAACTTAAATACTTATCCATACTATAATATTATAGAGAGGAAAGATTTGATTGTGTGTTTGAATTGAATAGGCTCCGAAATTACTGGACCGATTTGAAAAATTCTTTCACATTCAGAATCCTACATTATCTCTGATGAACATAGGCTATAAAATATTTTCAAAAATGTTAGGGATCCGTATGATAACTTCGATAATGTAACCCAAAGTGTGAAAAAATTAGGAAAAAAAAACCTTACATTGCGTACGCTGCGGAAATTATTGCCAATAGAGCAAAGTAATGTACTACAGTTTTATAGAGGATATTAATATCTACAAAAAAGTCTGCGATACCATATATCTAAGTATAACAGTTATGTTACAATAACTTATGTTAACATTAGATGAAAACATTGTTTTTTAGAGAACAGCGGACCCTTTGTTTTCCCTTACAAACTTAATTTTTACTTAATCCTCTTAACCCGTGCAACGCCGGGTACGACCAGCTAGTAATTAATACATTAATTAAGCGTAAGGGCAGTGACGGCTGTCCTCCACGTTCCAAGTTCGCCATTTAGCTACAGATTAAATAGACCATCGCGCTTGTACTTATAATTTTCGAAACACCATTACTAGTGATGGTATTTCAACCGGTTCCACATTAACCGTTATTTGAGATTTGTGTGTGATTTTATCGATAATTGATAACTGATTTTTCGCAATCCAACAAGTAATCATGCGTATTAGAAATCAATTATATTTCTGTTACCGATCATTAATTAATACAGTCAGATACAAATCTCAAATAACTTTTGAACATCACTGACTATTACTTGTACTGCTACAACCGTAATGTTACTGAAATATAAAAATTAAAAAACACAATGTTTTTTATGAGAGCTCAATATTTTATTAGTCTCTTACAGGACGATCGTTTCGGCTGTTTAGGCTATTATCAACTGATAAACATAGCTATTATTCTTGAGTTTATATACAAATATTTTGGAAAAACCTTAATAATAATACATAGGATACAGTTAATAGCTTTACAAATACATAAAATATTAAGATATGGGCAATTAAACATTATTAAAGTAATGTTACTGCTTCGAGAATTAAATACTCAAAAGATTTCACCGATGCTTTGTGATTTCCCTAATCTAAAGTTATTTTTGCTATCAGCTTGATATCTGTTACGACTGTTCTCCATCTCTTTGCGGAGACACCCCGATAATCTGAGATATGAGTGCTGCCTTCATTAAATGTTTTATTGCTCCCATTTCCATTGTTGGTGTTCGATCTCCGCGCGATCGGTAAGTGTATCACCGGAACACGTTTATATGTATAATTTATGAACAATTTCATACTCAGATTCTATTAGTTACTCCCATGAACGAAGAAAGTTGTCTTAACCGGTTGCGGATCTCTTTCAATCCTCCGGTCCGCTGCGGACCTCAGATAGTCAAGCCTGCGCCTGTTTATTTAGGGGACAACTATTTCATAAGAGATTGGAAACATATTTAGAGGGACACTTTCACAATTATTAAACTATGGTTAAATATTACGATGCCAATATTACGGGCAGACGTGCAATTGCGATCTGTCCGCGTATTGCGTTTTTAAAATATTTTTAGTTTATTTTTAAATAAAAATTACAGTTTATAATATTTAATTTAATTCTAGTCTATAAAAACTATAATTAATACATCAATTTTATTCACTGTGCCTCTCCAAAAAGAGACTAACTCTTGTTTATATAATTTTTTTTCGTTTTAGAGTAGTTATTGTGTACGGAGTATATGTCGCATCAATATTATCACTATTTTCAAACTAAGCTAAATGTTTGTGCTATAGAAATAGTACCAACTTGGTGGCGTCATGGAATGTGATTTGGATCCAAAACCGCTAATAGGTCACAAAGCGAGCATTTTATCCACAAGACCAGCAATACCTACTACTCAAAATATAAAATTGTTTGAAAATGATGCAAGAAAATAAATTAAAAAACTATTAATAGTTAAAAATATCGTGAAAATTGTTTTAATGTAGTGCGTTCATATTGTCTCGAAATGGTGGCTATAGGAGGCAAATGAAACACCTTAAATTAATTAAAGTTTTATTTACTCACCAAAGTCTCTGGGCACATTTTTAATCGGAGCATGTTCTTTAATTCACACCAATTTCGTAACTTGACAGTATCGTTTCGCAATGTTTGCAGAATCTAGTAGATTATCCTAATTTTTTTTAGTAAATTTCAATTTATTGTAAAATCTTTGATTGCGTGCAATTCCTAATAATGTGTCTCGAATTATATATCTAAGTTCTTTGGTTAATAAACTCGACGTTGCCAATGGAAAAAATCTTAATGAGTAATAAAAAAGAATTTGTTCAAATAAAACTACCGTCAAGATCTACTTATCTTAATATCTTAGTAATAGTATCAGAAAATCAAGTTTGAGAATTGATGATGGTATGAATAAACAGGTACTTATTCGTATCGTATAATTTTCTGTTCAGCACCGAAGGCAAATGAATAGCTACTATCAAAATCTTAGTTTCCCAATTAAATCAGTAAGAAATTTTAAAACTATTAATCTAAATAGTACTATGGTTTAATTATGATTGTCAATAAATAAGTACTCGTTAAGAAAATGAAATGCTTAACTTGAAATAATAAAGACAATAAAATCGAAGAACGCTTAAAACATATTTTCCTTATTTGCATGCAACTTATATTTTAGTATCGGATATAAAACAGATATCAAAACAAAACACATAAAAATATCAATGGAGCGGTTTCGCTGTATGCAGCGACCCGCGCATTAAAATTCCCGTTAGCGCGAGGAAGTCGCGCTCACAAGTTGCGCCGCGCTTATTGCCCGCCCGCGGCCGTATACAGCGAGTTGAATTTATGTTACCGACTGGTCGTTGTACTAAAGTGTGTGCGTAGTCGTTAGTGAAACTACTCATCGGCCAGGGGAGATGCACTATTCAGAGCGGTCGTCTGAGAATATAATTAATATTTCATTTCAATTATTGCCATGGTAAATTGGCTATTTTTTGTAAAAAATATTATACATACGCCTGCTTTTAGTGTATAGGTTGCACGCACGCTGTATAAACTTTTTATATATATCCTATAAATCCGCGCTAGTTAGACAGACGGTATTGCATTATGCCATTCTCAAATGGTAGCGCACCGGGTGCCTGTTCGTTTACACTCATACTAAACAATGATAACAATCAATTAATTTGTTAGTTAAACAAATTAAAATAAATAGCATTATGTTATAGGGGAAACTCTGGTAATTTGGATAATTTTTTTTGGATCATATATTTTTAGAAATCTACTAAATACTTAAACTCTTCACATAGTACAATCGTCGCAAATGTCATAATTTTGGGTACAAATTTCGTGATTCTAATTATAGCAACGTAAACACTGTATCCAATCAACTTTTGGTCCATTTTAACCAACAGGATAGATATGTCATAAAATAAATCTAATAACGTATATATAACCTATAAATTGTTTCACCTATGTGGATTGTAGATACATTTGCGCTTCTAAACTATACATTACAAACAATCTATGCTAACCTTTCACTTAACTGCTCCCTTAGCATGGAACGAAAGAATTTACATTAAAAATAACATAAGAGATTTTACAAAACAAAACACGAACGTTCAATGTTACGACGAAAACGATATGGCCGGTATGCAATGAAGTTACATGCATATCGCTTGGTGTTGCCAATATTGAAATTGAAAAACTACTTTTTGAAATATATGGGTGGTCCAATTTATTTGTCAGTCCAAAATACCATACTTTCCTCTACAAGCATGTAGTGTAGGTAATAAAAGTTGTTGAATGACTTATCTCCGTATGATAGTTAATATTATTGGTATTGTAATCGTTTAATGGTAAGGCTGTTTGACGGTTTAATTGCAAAAAATCATCAATATTAAAATAAAACAATCTCAGTTGGTAATTTATAAATAAGTTATATATCTGCATCTGCGCCCTGTGAACCTTCCAATTTAAATTCTTTTCTTCCACAAAGCACTCTCTTCCCCAATATTGCTTATAATACAAATCAAATTGTGCTATTATATAGATTGTTTCTAATCTTTTTCTTTATTGTTTTAATTTATCATAACGTTGTTCTTATAAATCATTTAATCAATATAATTAATTTTATCAAATTAATGGGAATTTATGTTCTCGCCACCTAACGTTTGAAATTCCTGAACGGCTTGCGAACGTTGGTAATATTTCGCATCGGCTAATGGACCAGAGAATGCGTGCACTTATCTGCATAGCTGACGTGAAGGAAACAGGAAGAGGTGATCTCCATGACTATTTTGTCGCTCTGGTTTTACAGGCCTACCCGGCTGCTTATTAGCGACGGACACGTATTTCAATATGTCCGAAACTGTAACATTATGAGTTGGTTACACCGGTTGCAGGTCCAGTAAAGGTGAAACAACAATATTTTGTCGAAAATAATTATATATTCTTGAACGATTTAAAGTTATCAAACATAATAATTTCATTGTCCGTCCGTTTGTCTGAAATTAAACGGTCGGCGATGGGGCTCGAACCCCGAGCCAGCAAATCCGAACCAGCCGCCTCTCCGTGGAGCGCCCAAGAGATGCTATAAATATATACCAGGGCTTAGCAAAAACGCGAACCAATGTTCCGTCATTTTGAGGGGTAGTTTGTAGTTAGTCTACAATATTTGTGGCGAGTTATTTTCAATCCCTAATTAAATTTTAAAAAATCGACGAAACTAGAGAAAAAAATAATCATATGTTTAAACAGACAAAGTAATAAAGTATAATATTTACAGGCACCAGATTTAGATACTGATTGAGATACCTTAAGGATCCTTTCATGATTTTTTTTTAAATCAACGATTTTTGATACTTGATTTATAAGATACATATTACTGCATACTACCAAAAGGTCTCAATGAACTTGCTACAAAGAAAATATTACCGAAGTGGATGGTGAAGTTTTACATTTAGCAGTACCAGAGCCAGAAAAGTAAACGGAAGAATTCAGAGGCTGTTACTAAGATGACGTAGAGTAGAATAGAATGATAGTGCCCTAGGTTTAAGAAATGCGCCCCAACTAAAATACGTTAAACGGAAGAAACTTATAAAGAAGTAACATCAAAGGTTATTTTGATACACAGCATGCCGAAAACGAATACTTGCATATTTTGAGCACGTTTTCAGAGAGAATTTACAGAATTATCGCAGGAACAGTAGAAAAATAGCAAGCAAAAAGCTGTCTTTTACAAAATGGATAGACCAAAAAAGGGGTTCTCTTTAAGTGATAGATTTAACATGAACCAAGAACGTAAAAAATTATCTTCGTAATTCCAGACACAACAAAGAACACACGATGACGAATAATAATACAATTTTTAAAATATTTTGTGTAATAATTAATAATTAAAGAGTACCCGACAATTTAAACATTCTATAAATGCCGGGTTGTGTCTTAAATCGCGTTCGTTTCATTGTACATCTTTAAAATGTACCGTAAATAATATCGAAAAATTACACCAAAATTACTGTGTTCGTTTTTCTACGTACGAAATTACATGTAATTGTCCAAAGAAAGTTAAAGATCTGCGTGTTGACTACATGCCATCATCACTCTTCATCATCATTTACATAAACATAATCAGCCACAATGACATCCAACGGTTTCGTTCTAATGAAGGAAAGCAAAAAAATCACCCGAGGTGTTGATACAATTAGCACAACAGGTTCAGAGAACGCGTTTAATCACATTCAACCTATCCCACATTCAAGAATACACAAATTATTCAAATCAAAGAAAATATTTGTCCAAATAAAATACTTTTAAAATAAATATTATAAATACATTTTTATCGGTGAAAATTAAATTTTTTAATTCTATAAAATCTTTACCTACATCTACCATAAACAAGTATTTAAGTAGTAGAAAGTAAACAATATAAATATACGAGTTTAACACTATACTGCTCTTTGTGTCATTTATTTTATTTTATTGATTTTTAGGTTCTATTAATTTTCATGTAATTAAAAATTATTCCCCAAAGTTATACATATTTTATACACGTCACACATATATTCTTACTATTTTCTATTTAAGCTAAGCCAAGCGCTTTTGTAATAAATAATTTCATTGTTTCCTATACTGAGATTTGGATCCTAGTCCACTTGATCACCGGAAGTAAAGTAAATATTCGTCTTAATAATATTTCATCTACAACTATTAATACAAAATAAACTTTTTATATTAATAAGGGTTTACAAATTTTACATACCAATTATACAAGATCGCAGATTGATAAATTAGAAATTTTGGAAATAAGAAAAAGTGTTAATAGTAAATTGAATATTTTAAATAACCAGGTCCTTTTTAGAAATAGTATATTTAAATTTATTTTATAATATTTAAATTTATTTTCATGTTAAGTAGGTACATTATTGTTATTCATTTTTCAGATACATTTTTTAAATATTTTGATTGTCTGTGTTCGATTTTTGATTAATTTAATTTGTTAGTATACAATTGTATCCTGACGTGGGGGCCATGGGCTCTGAAACAGTTTGATATTTTTTGATACAAAAGTGGTGAAAACAAAGTTTATTTTTATTCATTGTAAAAATATATTAGGTAATACTGTTTGAAGAATCGAGTGCGCACGTTTATTTAAATAGTCTGGTATTTTCTTACTAGTCCAAATAATTTACAGGGTGATCCTGCACATCATAATTGCCTACAGAGTTGTTTTTACCTAGAACGGAGAGTGTTAACGAATAAATGGCGCTCGCAGCAAGAATAACGGGCGCCGTTAAATCCGCTGTCGTTGGAACCGTTTTTAATTGATCGTATTTATTGCGTTCTTAACGGATGGGCCTGGAGGTTTTGTTTCTCGTGGCGTCCGTCCGCTGAATATATACGTAACTTTCTAACTGGGCGCTCCACTCCGGATTGCGGACGCAAATCGATTTTATATCAATTAATCTGATCGGCTCGGAGCCATCTCGAGAGATGCTGTGCTTTATATCTTTATGGCGGATAAGCTGTCTTTAGGTGTGTGTGAGTTTGATGGTGTGCGTCTGTGTTCCAGTCCGGTAGCCTAGCATTTCTCCTTGATAATTTTGCATTCTGGTATTACAATTATTATTATTACTCTATTTCAATCATATTTGTATGCGTTTTTTATATTATCAGAAAAATCTAAATCATTTTTATTTAAAGAAACATATACCTATATGATTATGTTCATCATATTTAATTACAAATGTCAATAAACATGAGAAAATATTTAAACTATGATATCTGTAAAACAAATAAGTTGAATTGTATGAAAGAAATACCGCAAAAATCGATCAATAGTTTATATAATTATTATAAATATAACAGGTCATAAAAGATAGTTCTAATGTGTCATTAAAGCACAATGTACAAAAATTGACACTTAGGGGAATAACATGATACAATATACACTTATTATTATTTTATTTATTTCAAATAAATTTAACACTCTGTGTCTCAACATAATAATTTAAATAAATTTCACTTTTTACGTTTAGAAATTACAACCAAATGAAGAATTACAATAAACAAAGAAATTAAGAGACGAATGTGCTTTAAAATGAACAGATTGCACGATATATACATGACTAAAGATGAAAAAAAAAGTGATGTAATTAAAATTGAGTATGATATCCATCGCTATTGGTTGATGGAACACTTATAAATAATTAATTACAATTTTATGGATATTAATGTTTTTCACCCATTTTAATTATAATCATGAATAATTTTTACAACGTTAGCGCCAAATTCATCAATCTTTAATATATTACTATTATTCTTGTTTAAGAAAATATTAAGTTATTTCATCGTTGGACCTACTAAATGAAAATGTGTTTCATATTAGATTTTTATTTAATTTTTTTCTCCGTAATCAATGAAATTCAATGAAAAAAAACTGTAATCATGCTGCTACAGATGATTTAAGGGGAACAGCTATAATAATAAAAAGTTTTTTTTACCAAGGACGACTGACAGATGAGTGACCGGCGTTTAGAACAAATGCCATTTCTTGAAAAAAAAAAAAAGAAGTAATTTAGGCAAAGGACTGGCAATGGCGAAATTTTTTCAATATTTTTATTGATGGGATGCCATTATTTTGAAGAAAAAAACAAATAAAAGGAATCTATCATATGTAAACATATTATATGTATCGAAATATTATCGTCTGTTGGCGAAAATCGAAAACTTTTTGTAAGAGATGCACAAGTGCTACAATATTATTTTATTGTATTAATGTATCATATCACTAGTAATAAGTGTGATATTAAAAAATAGTATCGTATTATAAACATAGTGTATTATATCATACAAAAATAAAAATTGTGCATTATTTTGGATACTCCGTTAGCACTTATTATTCAAATATTTAAAATAATTACATTTTGAATATCTTATATTTACAACGATTCGTATTCAATATGTGACTGACTATTTAAAGCAAACTGTTTTTAATTAAGTCTTGGAGAATAAAATAAAACATAAGGTAATATGAATCATCCTCATTTTCAGGTTCTTTAGACCGGATAAATTAATGGAGCAAATATAATAGTCTAATAGCTGTTTCCAACATCTTTTTAATCGTTTGTAAATTATCTTAAAGATCGAAGATCTAGGCAATATTATTATTCAATATCCGCTACAGAGGTGAACAGAACAGAACTTTAAGATAACTTTAATTAAAACCTGAAAAGTGTTATTGAGGAAGCCGCTTAAATTATTTGTCGTAAATACGTGCACATAAAACCATCAGTCTGGATTACTTCGTTCGCACATTTGACGCACGCCTAGAGACTTGTTTGTGGCTTGGTTTTACTAAAGGCCAAGCAATTTTTTAAAATTATTTAAAATCTTTATAGAAGACGTCATTTTAATTCCGTAACAAATATTGTTAATACAGATGATGAAAGAAAGCCGACTTATCATAATATGTTTAAAATATAAACACATTTTGCATGTTGTTTAACCTTTCCTTTCCGGTGCTGTAAAATGAGTTTATATTACCTCTAAGTCTGTGAAAATCTCTGTAAATATGTTAAATACAGAGTTTACATTTAAGGTATTTTTCCGTAATAAATATATTCAACAGAATAATTATTATGTATAAGAATTTACCAGACACAACAAAATAATGTATTTTTTCAAAGAAACTCACATTAATTTATCATGTACCTATGTATTGTAGTGGGGAGTGGTCCGGGGAGCGCTGTGCGTGGTGCGCAGAGCACAGAGCGCAGTGCTTACTTACTGCATAGGGCGCCGGACTCGGCAGATTATCCATCTTCGCTCTTTAGTAGCGGCTACGTAGTCAGGCATTATTTTAATGATTATTAATATAGTAAAAAATTAAAATTATTCATGGGCATAAACAGGAACGCGCGTTTCAATTTTAGCACCATATGGGATAGGTAATAATAAATAATATGGTATTTTATAATACACCATGCCGGAGAAAATATGTGATGTGTTTCGCTTCTGTAATTTGGCTTCTTGGTCTGTTAAAAAAATTAAAAATCACACCATCTACCCATCAGTCTTTCAACCTTCCCTGCCCTCTGGATGACCACTGAGGATTCTTTTTGAAATCTGCGGTTCCCGCGTCCGATGATGTTTAATTACATCACAATTTAACTATATAAACTAGCCGTACACTCGAGAGAATTGCGCGGCATAATTAAATTAACATAAATGTCAAGACCGTGTGGCATAGTGGCGCACCCTTGGATGTAGTCTGAGCCGCGCGCCGATCGACATGTCACACTCGGCTGCCCGCAATTCATTAGCAGCTAGTCAGAGTTGTTGTTGTAATTCAATCTAAATTAGGATCATTCATAACTTTGACAGAATACATACTGTAGAAGTGCTACGAGTCCTATGCCAAGAATGACGATAAAGGACATTATAGTCAAAGAGTTAAAGATAAAAGGGGAATCAGGAATGGGAAGGAAAGGACAGATCTTCTTAGTAAAAAGGAGAAGAGATAAGAAGAAAAAGAAAAGCAAAAGAAATATAGCATAAAGATATCTGATCAATACATCTGCATATACGAGGTCTGGACCAAATAGATCAATCATTGTCTACACTTGCATACCTTATGCGCAAATATGCGTCAGTGGTATTTAGCCTATGTACAGGTTTCAGTATATTTAAATAACATATATATAATCTTTTTAAATTGAGACCTAATTTTTCAATCATTTTTTATATGCATTTTAATATGATAATTCAAAGAAAAAGAAAATATATGTATGCAAAATTGTTATTACTAAATCTAATAAGGAAACATGTCAAATTTAGTATCGTGTTTTGTTAAATGTAATACGGTTACCTGATTTAATTTCTTAATATTCAGGTACCAATATTTTTCTTATCTTTATTAAGTCGTCAAAAATGACTGTAATTATTCTTAATAATAACATCACACGGAGCAAGTTGTTTATGACTCTAATGCAAACGCCTAGAGATAAAAGCCATATTGCCTCAAAATACCATAAATCTAATAAAGCATTTATTATTGCCGTACAAGCCCATATTCCAAATCACATAATTTCACTTAAGTATATTATTATGGCTGGGGAGATCCCGTCCGAACTCAGCACTCAGATTTATGCGCTTAGAATCGATAATAATAGAAGCTAGAGCACTTTAAGAGAAGACGAATTAATCTCAGGATGAGGCTGTCAAAATAATCTGGACCAGAAATGTCGTTCGTGAATCGGGCGTCATCCGTACACTGCGCAACCGGTTTCTTTTTTGTACTTTTTCCGACGGAATTTTATAATAGTGTCTCAAAATACAATATAAATACAGGCTTCGCAAAGTGACGATAATTATTGATGACTTCTTAATGCGTACGGGGAGAACCGTATGGAATCAACGTACGGAGTTTCACTTTGGACAACCGAAAAATATTAAACGATTATTGGTGTTGGAATCAACTCCGGAATTGGGTGATGGAGCAGACGTGATCCATTAAATCCACTGCAGAAACATAATACAGCCATATATGCCATGCACCCATCTGGTTTACCAACCTGAAGAATGTATATTTTTGATTTTGTTGTATTATCGTTTTCAACACATTAACAAGCATTTTATCTGGCCGAATATTAGGTGAGTAGATAAAAACTATCAAGAATCAACGACCGACACATGTGCGAATTTTAACTAGAATTTTTAATATTTAATATGTTTTTCGAGGAGATAAATCATAAAATACAAAATGTTTGTGAGTACCTATTTTTTTCCTTACTCTAAAATTTAATGTTAAAAACATTATTTCAATGTTAAAAACATTAAAAAATTTGATGTATGTTAGATGTCTTGGTTGTACCAATAAAATATATAAAAAAAATTTTACGCTTACCACAAAATAAATGTAAGGTAAAACAATAAATGGTTTGGATTAAGAAACAACTGAATTCTGAAAGAAAAAATGGCAAAATATTGATAATATATCATACAATATACAATATATTTTTAATATGGACTCAAATGAAGGAGTTAATATGAAGTCAAAAAGAGAATTCTTTAATAAAATAATTTTGAATTAAGTGATATATTTGTTTAACAAACATCACCTGTTTTGTTTTGTATAGTTGTTGACCAGATCTCTGCTGATCAAGATAAATTTAATAAAAACATTAGTTATTAAATATTACAATTCAATTAAAGTAATACTGATTTTTTTTTTTTTTTTTTTTTTTTTAAATAGAGATGTGAACACGGAAATACGTGTCACATCATTATTCTTACTATTTTCAAACTAAGCTTTTTTTGGATTTGGATTAATGGAATTAAATTTTTTAAATAAAAATGTTTAAATGTTAATAAACCTTAAAATCATGTAACTGGTAACATTCCTATAGCTTTTGTAAATACATGAATTAATAATTAATTAATTTATACATTAATGAACCCCTATTTCAATTCTAAACTTATAAAATAACATTATCAATAAAAATGTAACGCACAATACACTTCTCTAGCTTGAAATAATGTGAAAAAACACTGGTTTTCTTGTGAAGCTAGAAATAATATTAAAAATACACGTATATTTTAATTGTACTATGTATAAATTATAATAATGATATCTACGAGATAAGTGAGTAACCTTTTTAAATGAGCCACAAATGCCTAGCATTAAAGTAAATCTAATAAATTAAAAGCAAATTCAAAAGATTAAATATTGTAATCGAAAATCCCATGCCATAAAGCATACTTGTATGGTAGGCATCTGAGAAATATAAAACAGCCCATTAACAGATCAAATAAATAAAAAAAACTCGTGTGTAGCGAGAATGCTTAATGTCACATTCGAGAAATATCTCAAAGATTAATTATATCAAAAATAGTGATGGTCTCGCCGTGATTTAATATAATTAAATAAAACCAGAAAAACACAACATTAAATTGAAAAAGTTCAATGTTAAATTAAAATAAATTCGAGTCGGGCGACCACTCACCGCGTAATTTATTCAACAGCCAAATCTGATAATAAATTACTCAACGTTATTTTCCCACAGATCGATGTGATGGGTCACCCACATTTTGGCTCAGAAAACTATATATTGGTTAATGTTACGTAATTAATAATCTGACGTCAGGTTTAGCATATTCCCACACGAGTATTCTTTCAACGAAAGTGATATTTTTTGCCGAACTACCGGGTAGTATTATTTGGAGTTAGTATGTAAATTTGCCGTCTGAGGTTTTAGTTATACATATATATATATATATATATATATATATATATATATATATATTAATATATATATATATATATATGGTTACATAGGCCACGGATGAAAACATTTATTCTACTCGGCGCTGCTCGGTATTTTTCAGTTTTTTTTTTTTTTTAAATGTCAGCATGGTCCTGGGTATTAAAAATAACATTGAAGGTAAAAAAGGACTATGAAACGTTCCAGGTAAAAGATAATATTTTTTAATGTCATTATAAATATAAATTTTGGAGGTGAAAATCTATTTTTTCTTAAAGAAATACAATTTTAATTATTTTTAAGAACAATTGGTTTACCGTAAATATTTATATTTATTATTTTTTAAATCAATTTGGTAGTGTTAGAGCTGTTTAGTATAAACTGGGATAGTGTCATGCGAAATCTATATATATTTGATAAAAAGGAAAATTGAAAAAAATAATGTAGAGTAAAGCTTTTAGAGTAAATTTACTTGATTTTGTAGAATTAATAATAAAATAAAAGCTTTTTCGAAAACTATCTTATATTAATTGTAATAGTTGTGGTTTGTAAAAGATACACAAATATATTTCAATATATTTTAACATAATCTATTTATTTTAAAGCTTTACACATAGATATATAAAAAATACCAAGTTTCAATTATTAGCCCCACATTAGATCGCAGCGGCTCAAAGCGCGAAACCTGATCAAACCACGTACGCTAACGCTCTCCCGTTTCCGCGTAAGTGTTTAAATCGTTTTAATTCATTGCATTGATTCGTTAAATCTCTAAACGTTTAGAATAATCGTATGGTCTTCAAATTCTCACATAAATCTAATTTTTTCCGGTTCATCTGGTAAATAGGCAACGCCGATGCAAATTAACAGATAAAAACAAAAAAAAGATTTCTAATAACACGTATCATGGATCATTTATTACCAATTATTTTTTCACTACCGCTTTTTTAGTACACTTTATTTTTCTGGCGTTCATGTTTGACGAAATTTTTCGTAATGGTGATTGAGCGAATTGAGATCATCACAAAGAAAATAAAGCATAAAGTCTCATAAGGAGGCTTTTGTTAAATATTTTCTAAGTAGGTACTGTAAATTCTGATAAATACACATAATATTCATTATTTTCAATAAAAATATATTAAATTAAAGTAGTAATCAAAGATTTATGTTTAACACTTCCGGGATTTTCTTGATTGAAATGATGGTAGAAAATTTGATAAACACATTCTCAACACGCGTGTATAGTTACATTAGAACAAGTCATTTTATTAAGTAGTTGAAATTACACGAAAGAGTTTTACAACCTTAATGTTTCCTGTTCGAATTTTTATTATTTGGATTAATATTTCCATTTCAATAGACTCCTTTCGCTCCTTATTATACCCTCCCTACAGGTAACGGAAACACCGCTATGACATGGTAGTTAATCATTTTGAATTATTGGAATCATACGTTTTTATTAAATATCTGTCAGTTATATGTATTACAAAATATGTCCAAATCTGTATAGCCTTTTCAGTATGTCAAAATTATGTAAAGTTGAATGTAGTAATCATTGTCATTAATCAAAAAATTAATATCCCATTCAACCGACGTCAAAAAATACACAATGCTACTATGGTCCGTCAAAAGTTCAGGTTGCGAACTTGTTTCTCGTCGAGAGGCTGCAAAATCTTCAGTAGGACGTTTTACAAGATAGCTTTCGGCGTGGGAAAATTGGAGGAATTGGGACGAAAGTGATTATTTTGGGTATGAGCGAACGTTATCAAAAGGTTTTGGCTTCAGTTATCGGAGAAGACATCTTTTATTTCATCCGGAAACTGCGGTGAGCGTGCATAAATCAGTCAGTGCCTGAGTTCGATCGTGTGAACAAACTTCGGACGCTGGGTGGGTGATTTATCTGTACGGGTTTTTATCTGAGACCAGCCCGGACGGGTGACAAGCGAAATGTAACATTGTGACATTGACAATTAGAAGTTCAATTTGTAAGCCATCTGCCGTAATATTTATTGAAAATGTGGATATCAGTGTATTAGAGTTCATGGTAAGTTTTGTAACACACCAGCTCATTTTCTGTTCTTGTCCATATAAAATTATGTCGTACTATCTATACCTGTATAACTCAATGTCTGTCTGTCTGTCTTTTCTCAAACCCAAATTTTACATACTGATTCTTTTGGACCCGGCGGGTAATATAGGCGCCATTTTCCCCCTCCCCCTTTACCTCACTCTCTCCCTGATATATTTTTAATGCAAATCTGTACCGTTTGATCGTTCTGACTCAAAATTTGCATACTCATTCTTTAGGACCGGCGGATAACATGAGTGACACTTACACCCACCTTCCCCTCCACCTGATATATTTTCCGAGCTAATCTGTACTGCTTGACCGATCTAACCCATATTTGATTACTTATTATTTAAGACCCGGCGGGTAACAACGATGACACTTTCCCCTCCCCCTCTTACACCACCCCTCCCATGATATATTTTCTGTACAAATTTATACCGTTTGACCGATCTGACTCAAATTTTGCAAACCTATTGATAACATAAGTGGCATCCCTCCCTCTTTACTCCTTCTCTTCCTCAGATATATTCTGAATACAAATCTGTACTATTCTTTAGGAACTGGCGGTAAACATAGGCCACATTTCCCCCCCTGGATACCCCATTCATCCCAGACTAGATTAAATAGAAACATTATTTTACAGGCTTTGCAAAACAATGAACAAACATATTTTTAACTAAATCTTCCACCCATGCAACGACGGGTACGAACAGCTACTATTTTATAAAATTCTGGATAGTGAAGTGTCTGTGGTGATACGGAAAGAGTATCTTTAATAAAAATACACGGTTAATTCTAGAGAAAAAAAAATAATTTTGCGTAAAAAAGTTAATGCCAAAAAATAAGGGTATTTTTTTATATATTTTTTTTTTATTTTTTTTTATTTTTTGTTTTTATTATTATAATTATTTTTTTAATTTTTTTATTATTATTATTATTATTTTTTAATTTTAATAGAGTTGTAAATTCAAATTAATGTCCGGGTGGTAGAAGAGGGTGATGGCAGAGGGGGAGAGGGATGATTTCATGTTTTTCATTCAGTTAGTAACAATGGAAATACAGCTATTAATTTAGACAGTTAAATTTGAGCGAAACCGCTGACTCAGCGTTTCGACGGCCTAATATGGTCTATTTAACTTACAATTTTTTTGTCTAGTTAGTCTCAATTATAGTTAATATATTATATATAGATTAATTAAAATAAATTTTAAAAGGCTGGAGAAAAATGTACCTATTGAGTTTGCCTTTTCTAAACTTGTTAAAAATAAACAACAATTTCAAAGAATCACATAACATACTATATGCAGACAGTAAAATGGCTATATGTACGCACCGTATTTGTGAATTTCTACGTATATTTTCTATAGCAGCCCCATAATTTTCAAATAAATTGTAACTTTCGATAACCGGAGCTTACGTTGAATTTTAACTGCGACGTACAGTAAATGGTAATAAATTATATCCAATTTAGTTAATGAACGGTTTCAAAAACTTTTTTGTTTATAAGAAATAACACTAAATCATCCTAGGGGTATATCCGCTACTTCAAAAGTTGAAGTTAATGTTATTAGCATTTCATATTTAACGCTTTCAAATAATTCAGAATATTTTGAGTTTGTTCAAATCTTTCAGAACAGTGCTGGATTTATGTCACAGAGACATTATTAATCAATTAGTGTATATTATAGATATCTCACAGAGACGAAACTGTATTAATTATGGGAAAGTAGGTATAGAAGTCATTTTTGGGTGTAACAGGACTTATGACCTGTCTTTAGGTAGGCTTAAGTGATCACTTTACACATATATGACACTTTACACATATTTACACATGATATATTCTATCATGGGTGGAAATGGTGAATGTTACAATTGTGTAAAGTGATCACTTAAGCCTACCTAAAGACAGGTCATAAGTCCTGTTACACCCAAAAATGACTTCTATACCTACTTTCCCATAATTAATACAGTTTCGTCTCTGTGAGATATCTATAATATACACTAATTGCTTTCAAATAAATACGTTTGAACACCTACAGGCATTTTAGATACTTATAAAACTTTTTACAAGATTTTTTTAGAATATTTTTCTTTCATAAATCAAACCTTGTCTTCTTTTATTTACAAGATGCATTCTTGAGTGCGGGAAAATTAACATTTTATAATTTGTCGGGAATTAAAGACATTTTACATGGCATTTATTTATAAGAATCAATAATTAAATACCGTAATTAAATTATAAATATCGTCATATTTATATCTTTTACTATATTAAAAAAAATGAAAAAATTTTATCCAAAGAACAATGCAAAAGTTATAAAATAAAAGCTAAAAAAACATGTCAAATATAAATGTAGTATATCGTGAAATGTCAAACATGCTCTGTCGTCTACTGTTAAGACATTTGCTTATTCAGCATAGGGGCATAGAAAATATTTAAAATAGATTGATGTAAACGTTAAAAAATGAAGTTGTGTTTGAATATGATGATTTATATAAAAGCTCACACAAAGTAATTCTGATATAAATAAAACAAAAGCTTAATATTTTTTTGCTGTTTTTTTTAATGTTTGAAACACGCTATGAATAAGTAAATAAAATTTATTACACATTTACGAAATAATCCAGCAAAAACAGTGTCCTGATTGGGACGCAGTCGTAAATTTCTCAGGAGATTAAAAAAAAAAACTTTGATAATACAGCTTTAAACAATCGCGCAGTTAAATTAATTATATTCGATACATTTTACGATGGCGGTATTTTGAAAATACACTAAATAATGCATTTAAGACCTCGCCATAAATTGGGCGAGTCAGAATTGAACCATCACATGAGATCATGCGCTCTCTTCCGTAATAGTAGCCATAAAGCCTTCGAAGTTTGAATAAGCGCAAACATTAAATTTTATTGTAATTTTTATTGATATAATAATTTAATTCTCTTCTACATCTCCCGCCTCCATAAAGAATAGAGGAGAGATGGATCACTTGACTTGAAGGAAACAACATAATATTTATTTTACTTGTATTTCACTGCCAAATTTCTCCGTAAAGGGGTTTCTCTGAATTGATATATCACCTATAGTTCGGTTTTAAACCACGAGTGAAAATTGCTGTGTGGCAATTTTAAAAATATTATTTAGGATCCAATATACTCGATATGCCGAAAATATTAATAAATAAATAATAGTGTATATCTATCATTACAAATGAGGTACAAATACTTCTTACCAGAATTTTCTGAAGATTTTTTACCGATTAAGAAAAACAAAAATGTAATAAAAAAGTTGTTTGCTCTTAACATGATAGAATGAATGAGATTAGCTAGAAATATTAATAAATTTTAATGAAAGTAAGGTGGATTGACGAAATTTGTAAGATTTAGTTGAGACTGAAATGAATAAAAAAGGGAAAAAAAATATAAAGAGCCCCCAAGAAACCTTTTCTTGCTTCCATACATATACCTTTCGCTCCTTATTTCACCCAGTTTCATTTCAGATTTAACTTGGCTTTCGGTTAAATTTTTCAATAAGTTTATATCCATAATTTTTAATCTTATTAAATTTTCCTAATAATACAGTATTGATTTGATGAATTGCATAAATTAAACATGAATTTAAAATCATCAGGAAATATTTGGAGAATGAAAAATGATGCGTGTCAAAATGAAGCAAGAATAAGTGTATTGTCATCTTAATCATTATCAAATGCTGAATGATGATATATCTGGTCAGATAATCTGATGGTCTTCATTAAAGTGTATCACTAATGCTTCTTCTGCCTTTAACCAAAACGAGATCCACGACAAAGGTCAGTTAGATTTTTTCATAAGAGGAAATGTCAGATTTCGACATGATTCTAGTAGCATTTGGAGATGTCGAGTGGAAGCTGCGAATCTTTAATGCGAGTGGTAGGAATGGACCATTAGTTGAACAATGCACAATCCTGTGGTGATCAATTATTGTTTTTTAAAAGCAGTATGTTACTATATTTGTAATAATTAAACGAGTTCTATGTTATAACTTAGGTCAAATTTATTAAAATGTGTATTTCATATTATTAACTGTGTATTACCTACATACACGACTGATTCTCAAAGAACTCAGCAAATTCACGAGTTTTTTTACAGTCCCAAAATTTAATTATAATTATAATATTTTTTCTATCATTATATACATTATGCGGAAAGAGTGAACTCACTCATACTCGGAACTATTATAGGAGTCACGTCCTTTTTGGTTTCTCACTGTAAATCTCCCGTGGCTTTAAATGAATTTAGGGTGAAAATAATGAATAAAAAAGAGAATAATTTAAAATAAGACAAAAGGTAATTTTTTATAATGGTGATTCTACGTGCATAAAAAATTCGGAGTGTATATATACATGCTATGAATGAATAAGAAACTTAAAATAAATATTTAAAAATAAAGATATCTACTCACAAATGTTTCATAATAGAATATATAAGAAAGGGAGTAAAGTATTACAAAAACAAATATATACACTAAGAGAAAATAAAAATCTTACATAAAGGACCATTACCAAAGAACTTACCAAAAGGATATCAAATAAAACCATAAAAATAAATATAGATAAAGAAGTGTGCATAGAAAGAGTAGCTTGTTGGTCTTGTGGTTAGGACACTGGCCTCGTGATCCAAAGGTTGCGGGTTCGATCCTCACTCCAGACTAGCAAGTTAGTCCTATTTTCATAGTACAAGCGCTTAGCTTAGTTTGAAAATAGTAAGAATATTGATGTGACACGTATTCCGTGTTCACATCTCTCTTTTTTTATAAAAAAAAAAAAAATGAAATTTTTATTGCAGGTTTAAAAAAATTAACAAAAAATTCAGAACAGAAAGGTATAAATATATTAATGATGATTTTTTTAAATATTATTAACCTCAATGTACTAAAAATATTAATGAATTATACTAGTTTAAATCACACTATCGTCACCAAATCAACTTTAATCAATAATTGCGGCTTTTTCTCCCTCAACTCTTAATACAACTTCATCACTATTCTTCCAAAACATTCCTTTTCCCTATAATCTGAATTTAATATAATTTTTTATTACAATAATACCGTACTGTGAATTTTTAGATACTTATTCTTTATCTGAAAGCTTTAACTTTCATATCGTCTAATTAATTTTTTTTAAATCTTTATTATAATATTAAAATATGAATATGTAAATATTAATAAGGACTTTTTTATTAATAAATGAGTATATTGCTTTAGTACGTAATTACGACATACTTTATAAGATTTGCTGTATGGTTTCATTCATTTAAATATAACGGATATAATAAATCTAATTAATTAACGAAAAAATAAACTACCTGTTACCAGAAGCGCCATACCTGCAGTCACCATGAATAAAAATCGATAAAGTTCACTTTGCGTTATAATCACTTAATTTTAATAACCATTTCAATATCGGTACTCCGTTCGGCGCATTATCTCGAGTGAAATTCGCAAAATCAATAAACGCAACAATCAACGGCGGCCGCTCGATAACGGGGCGATTAATTTAATCGAGCAAAAACGAAAGTATCCCAAAACCGTGCCAGGGATAATGTTTACTTTCCGGTCGGATCTATTCTTTATTCATTTTCCGCTGCGCGCCGCCGCAAAAAGCTATCCATCGCGCCGCCGCAGACCGACGCCGCCGAGCGCTGTCGGAGTCGCGCGACAAAAAAGCTGAGAGAAAAGTGCGCGTGTCGCGATCGACCCGAAAGAACTAGATCAGTAGTGGTCCGGCGGTATACTGCATACTTGGTGCGGCTCGTATAGGGAAGTGGTCCGGCGCTGGTCCGCGTGCTCCTACTTCGGATGTCAACTTGTCGCCCGACGAGGCCGTTCGGCAATGGTCGGCGGCCGGACCTGCGATTTCGAAACGAAATAAAAAGTGCGATAGGCGTTTTTCGAGCGACCGCGCGGGGAGAGCGCCGCGCTGGCGTACGAGCGCGAACGCAAAAAGCTGCCGCAATCCGGGCGAGGCAATCACGGAGAAGATATCAAATACCCCTTTCGACTTGCGCGTGAGATCGGCGCGGTGAGAACAGACCCGAAGAGAGCAAAACTGTAACACGGCGCACGCTGCGGTCCCGTACCGACTCCGCTAAAATTAATCCTCAGCCCGTCGGCGCTTCGTAACAAGACATCCATTAATCGCATTCGCGGGTCGAGAGAGTTACTAAAATTATCCGTTGATTCTACTCGCATTCTTCGTTCTAAATGCAGTTTGCTGTATCAGTAGTACAGTGTGTACTGCCTGTGTACGGAAATTGTTTTAGCCTGGAGGCTACGAGCGATGTCCACGCCAACTTACACCACACGGCTACTAGGATTCTGCGCTGATGTACTAATTAATAAGTATCAATGAATACGTTTTCCCACGAACCTGAATAATTTCGTAAATTCTGACAAAATGGTACATTTACATATTGCTTTATTTGAATATAAATATTTTTGATATGTGTAGTTTATCTGTCAATCAACAAATATATTAACCACGCCGTTAAAATAATTTATGCGCTACCAGATACATATCCGAATACATTATATATTATTGAAATTTGTCATTTCATTTAACAGCAACACCTTATTCAAAATGAAAATTTTATGAACCGGTCCGTTGTCCAAAACTATTTAATCGTCGAACGCCATAAAATACAACTTAATTATTGATATAAATATAATGAGACAGAACATGTATGTCTCGTGAGGTTTTAAATTTATATGTGCGATAAAATTAGGCACGAACGTGATAAATTTGGCACTACTGCATTTTATAAAAAAAAAAACGAAAAATTAAGATATTTCGTTAGGAGATAAAATATTGATTTATAGTTTTAACCAATATTTTTTGTAGCTAATTTTATTTGGTGGGAAATACATTTTAACACAGTTCTATTTCTGCCAGAAATGTTTTTGGGCATGAAAGAGACATTAAATACGACTTTCAGTTTTTATTTAAACTTGTAATAAAGATTTTAGACTTGATTTGTTGATGAACTTGAGTCAGTCAAGAAGGTCACGCAGTCTGAGCCTCGAGGGTCGAGAATTATAGCGTGACCTTTTTAGTC
This sequence comes from Agrypnia vestita, assembly GCA_016648135.1. NCBI lineage: Eukaryota > Metazoa > Arthropoda > Insecta > Trichoptera > Phryganeidae > Agrypnia > Agrypnia vestita. The sequence goes on from JADDOH010000077.1 coordinate 717,744, forward strand.
GGTAGTCTAAATTTATTATAATATAATTAATTTAAACTTTAGTAATTAACAGGGGAAGTAAATTTTTAAATATAATGCAGTTAACCTTTTCTCATGTTCTAGGAAGGTGTCGATTTAAAAGATTTCTGATATAATTTATAGTACTGTTCGAAAAATGAATTGTTGCAATAGACTGAACAAACCTTAAATTAATTAAGATAAATAAAAGAAATCTCACAGAGACGAAGCTATTTATATATCAAAAACGTGTATGGAAGTCTCTTTATATGATTTTTATTTTTTTTAAATATAGGGGTGTCATTATTAGCGGCGAAGTCTGTGTATACTAACTATTTAATGAGAAAGGACCACAGATGTCTCTAGCATAGATCATTTAAATATACGGAAGGTTCCTATAATTTGAACACATATATAGAAATTCAAAAAAATTGATATTGTGGGGATGTTCTTACGATGAAATTGGTGAACGTTGCACTGTGTAGAGAGATCCCTTAAGCCAGCTCGTACAGGTTGTAAGCCCTGGTCCATCGTATAAAGAGACTTCCATAGATGTCTTTCATATATAAATAGCTTCGTCTCTGTGAGATTTCTATAGTTTATCACAATTAATTAAAATCATCCTTCTGGGGACAAAATCAAGTAACTCAGTTCTTAGAACATACATATAAGTATTGTTAAAACCTTAAATTGTTTAAATTGATACAAAATATGTGTGTTTGTGTGTGCATATGTAATAATCATAATATTTAATACACTGCATATTTTTAATTGCATCCCATATAATGTTCAAAATGTATCGATACAAAATAGAAACTGGAGCGATACAGATTCATCGGCGCACGTCCCGCGGCCTGTCAGAGCTACCTACGCCGCGCGCGCCGATATTATAAATATCGTAAGGCCATTTCACCATTTTAAAGTAAATGTTCCGTTTTAAATTATACCCAGCCGCCTTCGTAGTGGCATAAACTTGAGGCAGCCGTACTTTCATATCGCCGGGATGCCCCGCGCTCGGGTCGCGGGCAGAGCCGACCGCGGGGCCCGAGACGCGCGCCGAATACCCGTTCGCCACGGAGGCGACAAAACACAAAGGCAACAGTACCAACGACCGAATGCCCGGGTTGCTCCGCGCGCAGAACGGAATCAAGAAATGTAATAATTTGCAACAGGCGCAAGGTTGAAGAAGAAAAATTAAAAATTGCTACGATTTTATATTTGCCACACTTTTCTTCTTTATCTTTTCTTTTTCATGTCACTATTAACATAAAATGGTCACAATCAAATAGTTCACGATTCTTAATGTACCCTCAAATGATCCAAATGTAACGCTATTAAATAGTCAACAAAAAATGATCTTCTCCCTTGATGAATCACAAGGAGTGTAAATAAAATAACAACTAGTAACAGTTGAACAGTAACAACAAGCGAAACATATAATTTATACCACAAGACTAGCGGTACATAATGGCGTTCTAGTGCCAACCCTAATGTATGAAAGTGAACTTGGCAACCCTAATGTATGAAAGTGGAATTGGCAAAAGAGGAATGAAAGTAGACTGAATGCGGTAGAAATGCGGGCACTAAGACGCTTGTGTGGAAAATCTTTGGTCGATAGAATAAGGAATGAACAAATCAAACGTGAATGCAATGCTGGCTGTAGTGTGGTAGATAGAATAAAGAAAGGAGTGCTGAGATGGTTTGGTCATGTGGAACGAGGAAAGGATGGTTAAGAAAATATATGAGGCGAGTGTTGAAGGCAACAGAAATAGAGGGCGTCCGCGAAAGACCTGGCACGATCAGATACAACAAGTGTTTGAGGATGGTCCCGTTAAAAGCCGCAACAACCGTAGAACTTGTATGAGAAGATGTATGAATATGGCCGAAGCAAAAGTGGTGTGCCAGGATAGAAGAGTGTGGCGTTCAATTCTCTCTGCCTACCCCTGCGGGGAAATGGCGTGATGGTTAGTTAGTTAGTTTATAATTTTAGATACCAGAGAATCTTTAATGATAAGTGTATAGGCGGGGAAAAAAGAATCATAATATAGGGGTTCGCCGAAAACATCGTATTATCTATAGGGGGTGTTATATCCACTATCTGATAATGGCCTAGCAAGCTGAAAAAGCTGTCACATTTAAAATAATGTTTAGCCTGCAGAATTTAATAATAATGTTTATTTCAATTTAATTTATTTTAAATTTCATAAAAAAACACCCTCACATATTTTGGTTCTGTCAAAGTCAATGTTTGAATATACATACATTACATTTCGCTGATTATAACAAGGTTCTATTTGCAATCGGCATATAATGTGTAGAGAGAAAGAGAGTTAGTCATAAATCAATTTGTTTCCAGGAGTAAAATATGAATGCACCACAGTTTTTTTTAAGAAACAAAACAATGCAAAACATTATCTTATTGAAATAATTTAACATAAAAGTGCATACTGCAATTATTTATCGATAATGATTAACTCTGAACGTAATAGAGGTGTTAAAGTTTAATGTCTCAATAAAATCAGATCACTTTCTGGGTGAAAGTGGAGTTTTTAACCACTATCATTGCTTTATTTGCAAATAAAATTGTTCTTTGTTTAATGATTTACAGCTAGAAAGGCATCGTACATGTATTTTGATTCACGGGAAATATTTTTAAAATTGGCAATTTTATTTGTTTTCAAAGGGCTAACTCAGAGGGTTAGAGCTCGACATTACTTTGCTGCGATTTCTTTCCGATATTGTTTTTTTAATCACCTTTAATTTTAATGTTGGTATTAATATGGTAACAAATTTTTTAAAATTGTAAAGATAAACAATCTTTTAAAAAATGTATCTGTTTCACATTAAGAAATATTGATTTACGTATTTACAAATAAGTATTTTAATTACATATAAAAAAAAATCTTGTCATAAAATATTAAATGTTCAACCGACTCAATTAAGAAAAAAATTAACATGAAAAAATGTTAATAGTTGATATTGATCGAGGAAAATAAAAGAAAGCGAAGAGCGACCACTGACTCAATGGCCCTGGAGGAGTAACTATAAACAGCACTCTTGGTTATAAAGTATGGTCAGGGCCCAAGAAGTACTCCTCCTGTTACCTTGAACGGTGCGGTCCTGAAGGTGACTGAAAGAAAAAAATACATAGGACACATAATCACCAATAACCTAATGGAAGACGACGATATTGACGGGCAAAGACGAGCTCTCGGTGTAAAAGCGAATATGGTATGTAGAAGGTTTCGTCTTTATAGCACCGCTGTAAGAAGGACGCTCTTCCTTGCCTTCTGTGCAACGTTATATACATGTGAACTCTGGACAAATTATAAATAGAGCAGCATAGAAACACTTCGCATACAATATAATAACGCCTTCAATATGATATTTGACCTTCCCGGATATTGCAGCGCTTCCGGTATGTTCACTGAGGGGCATATTCCCAACTTTTCAGCCCTCATAAGATCCGGGAATGAATGAGTGAAAGGATATACAGTTCCGGAAATATCCTTATCCTGGAAGCCCGCCCTACTCCAGCCTCCAGCTTTGAGGCACACTGGAGAAAGATCCTGGCCCCTCATAATCGACATGCCATCGCTCGGTATAGTCGCTATTATACGATATACTTATTTCGATTTCTTTTTTCACGTTAATACTGATACCTATACATGTTTTTTTTTCTCTTTTATATGATTTTCTTTTTTCTCTTTTTTTATATATGGTAATTTAAGATATGTATCTACTCTTATATGGAATGTGTGGGATTGCTTGAACCTCCCCACTTTCTGGAATAAATTTATATTTTATCTATTTATTATAAAATTATCATTATCGTTTGTTGAGAATATTTTGTAATAATATATTTTTTAATTTTTTTCTTTATTTGTTCTTTTTACATAAGTAAATATAATTTAACACTTAAAATAAGGAAAAAATAAGAGTCAATGACTCATGTATAGAGGAGTTTTGCAGGTATAATGAATAAATATTGAATTGGAATTGAATGCATAACAATAAATATATTTATTAACAAACGTTACGTAGGTACGATAGAAACTCATTTTATCGAAATATAAAAAAAATCATTTTAACACCACCTAGATGTTAACATGCGTATAGTTATTTTTTTCGAAATATTCTATTATATTTAAAATAATAAAGTTTGTATCAAATATAAGTTACGTTATTTGAAATGCATTTGTGACACCCAATATTATAAAACATTTTTTTCACAGTATGTCAAAGTAATTTAAAACGTCATTGAAAATGATGTGGCCAAGAATGGTACTGCTGAGATTTTTTTGACCACTTTCTTGTGAAGTTATTCGCAACGTACAACAATCTTAATCTAATACCCACGTTAGCTGTAACAACCTCCTGCTCGCCGAGCGTAGACAACTTTTGCGCGATCTCGAAAAGCACTTGTTGAGATTTTAAAGCACCTTCATATCGTTCGATGGGGTTTTATCAGGGCCCGGTTTGGGCAGAGGGATCATTCTCGGGGTTTAATTGTTTTTATGTAGGCGACGATAATTTAAACATAATGTTGCAATCGGACACACCATGGGCAGAAAGAACCGTTTCGATTATTCGTAATAATTACAGATTATTATAACCGGGCGCCATTAAGGGCAATTATAGTCTTCCAAAAAAGCTTATTGTGCTTTCCAATTTAAATAAATTGTAGGTTCACTTGATTAATGGCCGCGTATTAATTTATGCGATTGTAATTGTTCGTCTATTCGAACCGCCATTTACTAATACATTCACTAAGCGTTCAGATTTATGACATCATGACTTATTACGGAGATGCAGGGGTTAATAAGAATTTTATAAAATTAAAACAAAATTTTGATTAATACTAAGATACATAAAATAAAAAATATCATCGCAATCACCGAGAGGTTTCGTTGCCAATAGAGAGCTTTAACATATTAATTAAAATATTAAAATTTTATCTACGTATCTTTGCTAAGTGAGGCATATTTTTCCCCGTTTAAAGCAACCATATTTTAATATAAATAAGCTTCACCGAAAATATCTAATTATCCATAGGGGAAGGGGTAGCTAAAATCATATTAGTAAGTCAATTGTACGCGGTATACCCACTGTGAAGCCTAAACAGCTGTCATATTTAAAATAAAGCTTTACGCAACTTACTTGCAGTAATAATATTTATTTAACTTTAATATATTTTCAATTTCATTAAAAATTAAAATATTATTACGTCTTTAAATACTTTTTGGTAGTATCTGCTATGTGGTAACAAGATTTTCAAATTTGTGACATAAATAGTAATGTAAATAAATAAATAAATATGACATTTATTTTGTGAAATAAAGATTTTTCATAATGTATCAATTTATTTAAAAAAATGATTTCATAATTCGTTGTGTTATACAGTACCATGTTCGGATCTACATTTTAATTTTATAAAAAACAAAGTATTAGAAGAAAATCTGAAATAAAACATAATTAAAACACACAATTCTTTTGATATGTCGTAGTGATATTTAACATTTTTATACAAAGCACGTAGATCATTAATAAACAAACTCTATTAAAATGAAAAGCTGTTTTCCAATACGAATGCCGTCGCAAGACTAGCTGGCGCCGTATCTTTTTAGATGCCAAACAAGAACCTTTCAAAGATTTCTGGGTTCCAACTCGTCAAAGATCTGTCAATGATTCTCGTAAGATATTGATAATTCTATCATCGAGCATTAGAGATATGCAGACTAAAAGATTAATTAGCTACACAATAAAATATAAAACTTCATTTATTTCATACTATTCCTGGATATCAGACAAGTTATTTCGTGTACCTTTTAAATATCTACTCCTCTGAATTTTTTTTAAATTAATTTTTATAGCTTCTTCAAAAACAGCAAAATAATTTTGTGGTGACAATATTAGTGCCATTAATAAAAATAAACTTAGTTATCTTTTAAATTTATTTTCGCGTTAAGTAGGTACTTTATTATTATTATTCATTTTCCATATATAATTATTTTTTATATTCTTATTGTCTATTTTTGAATTTAATTTTGTTATTATGCAATTGTATCCTCATTGTTGATTTGTTGAAACATGTTGATTTTTTTAATACAAAAGTGGCGATAACTAAGTTTATTTTTATTAATTATATTAATTTTTATATTTCAGTGTGTTTTTATTATTTATTTATTTTTAATTGCTTATTGATTCAAAGGTTAGTTTATCATAGAACTCCTTAATCACACATATCGAAAAAAAAACACTTGTTTTATAGTTCAACATTTTAATTTTTATAAGACGCTTTTCGCCTTATGAGGGCATTAGATTGGTAATGCCCTAATAAGGCAAAAAGCGTCTCATAAAAATTAAAATGTAGAACTATAAAAAAAGTGTTCATATTTCCATATGTGTAATTTATTTTTAACTTAATGAGTCGTGGATATCAGAAGTGTGTTGTTTTTAAACCATTTTTAAATTTTTAAACGGGCCATTTTTTTTTTTAGCGAAATTTAAAATAAATTAAATTTTAATAATTATTATTGACGAATTAAATTTAAAACGAATTAAATTTAATAAATATTATTATTACTGAAATTAAAAATAAATTAAATTTTAATAAATATTATTATTAAGTTCTGCGGGCTAATTATTTAAAATGTGATAGCTCTTTTGGCTTGTAAGGCCAGTATCAAACAGTGGATATTTCACGTATAAATGACTTATTATAGTTAATAAGTCGTTAACTCGAAGAACTTAATAATAATATTAATTAAAATTAAATTTATTTTTATTTTCAGTAATAATAATATTTATTAAATTTAATTCATTTGAAATTTCTTTAATAATAAATATTAAAATTTAATTTATTTTATTTTACGCTAAAAATAAATATGGAGTTCTACAAATTAAACACAAAAACCATAAATAACGGGCCATATATAATGAAAGTTTGAACGGACGTAATGAAAAATAAAATTAATCTCAATATTGTAAAAAAATGTCCCTAGACCAAAACTTCAACCTTCGTTTCTTCAAAATATAAATAAAGTAACCTAGTCCACTATTGATGAACGGTGGATTGTGTAAACTAATAATTTAAGCCAGCGCATACAGGTCATAAAGCCCTGGGCCACGCTAAAAAGACTTTCATACAGGTTTTCCATATAAATAGATTCGTCTCTGTGAGACTTGTATACTTTATCTTGATTGAAACATTTACATTTAAATTTACACATTCCTTTCTTATTTCGAGTTTGTGTATTTGGGAAGTATGTATGTTAAGTAGAGATGTCATGGCTGAGAACGATATCGAAAGGAGAGTGGCTGCGGAAAACAAATTAAACGGCTCTCCAAATATATATTGTGCGGTACCTAATGGAGTTCTGGTACCAACTCCGATGTATGGAAATGAAACCTGGAATTGGTAAAGAAAAGAACGAATATAGCTTGAATACGGTAGAAATGCGGTCGCTTAGACGTATGTATTGAAAATCTTTGTACGATGGAGTAGATAATGAATGAATTAGAAATTTACGTAAAGCTCGCTGCATACATAGAAATACATAGAATAAAGTAAGTATCGTGGAGGTGGTTTGGACACATGGAACGGATGAGTGAGGAAAGGATGGTTAGGTTAGGTTAGGTTAGGTTAGGTTAGGTTAGGTTAGAAATACATAGAATAAAGTAAGTATCGTGGAGGTGGTTTGGACACATGGAACGGATGAGTGAGGAAAGGATGGTTAAGACAATTTACGAGGCAAGTGTTAAAGGCAGCAGAAACAGAGGGCGTCCTCAGAAGACCTGGCATGATTAATCAATTGTTGGAGGATGGCTCTTTTAGAAGCTTTAACAGCGAAAGAGCGTGCGCTAGAAGATGTATAAAAGTAGACGAAGCAAATGTGGTGTGCCAGGATAGAAGAGTGTGGCATTCTATCTCTCTGCCTACCCCTCTGTAAAACGATGTAATGATTAGTTGGTTAGTTGATTGGTTAGCACGTAAGCAAATGCACAAAAAAGTAAGAGACCCTTGTTTAGGCCTTATTCAGTAGTGGAAATACAACGGCTGATGATGGCGAATCAGTATATTATACAGGAGGCCCTTCTATTTTGCAATGGTCTCAATTTTTTTGGTTACATCACTGAGTGCACGTAATGAAGTCACATCACGAGTGCACGTAAAAAATGACTTAGTTTTGCATTTCGATTAATATATTCTATAACGATTGATTGCGGAGAGATTGATGGCAGTTTAGAATTTCCGCTTTGGTTTCATCACCGCAAGTCGCTCTGCCCCGGTTCAAGTTCTTACGTGTCATCTCGCGGGCGATTAAAAATAATTTAAATGATACATTTGCGTAACTGCTTCTAGGTACACTCGCGTCCTCCGCAGGTGTCGATCCGTGTCATATTCGTCAGCACCCGACGGCGCCGGCCCGTCCCGCCCAAGGCGGGTTCGTCTGTTTTCACCGAGGATCCGAAGAAATAGAAAGGAGCTGTCTCCGTTTGATTCCCTGGCCATCAATCTCTGTCGGCGAATCGGTCGGATAAAAAAACACGCGCGACAGAATAGCCCCGAGAGGAAGAGGAAAGTGCCGATCAAATATTTGATCGGAAGATCCATAATTTATTTTGATGGATCGACCGAACCGGTGATGGGTGTCCGGTCAAGAGTAGCCGAGCGATGATAACACGGCGAGATGAAGCCGATTGTTTGTTGCGAGATCGTAAATTGATATCTCGAAAATAAGTGGAACGAATTGCGTTTCAATGAAAATTGATAAATAATGTTTTGAGACTTACTAATGGAACGTATTCCGCGCACTTGTATCTTCATAGATGTACATAGATATAAAAGCCCCGTTAAAAGCTCCAATGGCCGAAGAGATATGTATGAAAGTATATCAGTTATAAATTTGTATCAGGACAGAAGTATGACGTTCTCTTTCTGCCTATATCTGCAACGATATGGTTGTTAGTTACATAATTGTAATAAGGAGGAAAGTATATTTGTATTAAGACTCTTCTTATTAAAGGTTGTTGACAAAGGTAATGTATGTTGATTTATCCTGTGCAATATGTGATAGGATCAATGTTTAGGGCATTGAGTCACTTTATAAGGTTACACGGCCGTGGTAATCTTTTTCACTTCCTTCTGGCTTTTCTTGGAAATTGAAGTGTAATAAACCGCAGATATTTCTGCGTTTTAGTAGTTCTAGTAGTCTTGTTGACCTAGGAGGTATTCAGTGCCGATGCAAGCACATCTCAAATACTTTCAACAGTTTTAGAGGTGCTTTTCTTTAATGTCTTAACCGTAACTTTAAATAGGAACACAGGAATGACGTAGCATTTTATTACATAACAATGACTGCACAGATTTGTATCTCGATTGCAAAAGAGATTCTTCATTTCCAAAAGTGCGACATGCCATGAACCAACAAAATAAAAAGGTATTGAATGTTCGTCAACACGTATATAAGAAAAAGATTTTCAAATTTTCACAATTTACACTAAGATATTTGTTCATTCTGTGTAATCGGTAGAGAGCCTTAAATAGGCCCCGCACAATCAGATGTCAGAATGCGCGTTGTACCCACGTAAAGGGATCCATTGCGACTAAATTTCATAAGATTAAACTCTCGCCTACTTCTATACTTTCAATTCAGATTCAAACAATACTTTTATTAAATGAGTTGTTGATTAAGACATAAAAATACTTAAATGAACATTTAAAAAAAATACAATTAATCAAGATGACCTCAAAACCTTTGAATAATAATGAAGCATGAGTGTATATACAAATTGGCTATTTTTCAAACTGATGAAATATTCAGCATTGTAAGGTCTTAACTAATACATTCCCCCCAGAGCATCATTTTCAATGCGGGGGTCACCTGACAACTTATAAATGCTTTTGTAACATTCGACAGCGTCTAACCGGAGCAGTGTTGTATTATTTATCGATGACTGCAAACCAATTTTTTGCCACTAAGTCGAGACAAAAGCTTCCATTTCTTTTAATAATGTTTGCCGCCAAAAAACTGCTAACAATTTGATTGGAAAAGTGCAAAGATCACCGAGCTTCCTGTACGCCATTTGTCAGACGGAATTAGATCATGAGACAAGCGGCTTTGTTCAAACCGCCTGACCAGGGCCGGCTGGGAAGACTTAAAACAAAGATCGTGCATTGTGTTGAACACAAAACTGCGTCAAATTCTCGGTAGTTACGAGAAACCGTTTCATCTTATACTTTTAGAGAGTAAAGAAACTAATCTATGTGTTCGCCACTAGACATTTCAAAAACAAAAAAAAAACAAGCCATTAAAACAGTTCATTATACCCTTGTGCAGTCACTTTTGCAATATGGAATAATCGGGTGGGGTGTTACATAGAAATCTGTAATTAAATAGACCTTGGACAAAAAATAGAAGCATCGGAAGACCTCCCAAAAGGTGGTCTGATAACATAGTCTAGCTAGCAGGAGAACCTGGATGCGAAGGGAGAGAAACAGAGATGAGTGGGGGAAAATGGAAGAGGCCTACATCCAGCAGTGGAGGGAAAAAAGCTGAGAAAGAAGAAGATGTACACCATTCAGAGAATAAATATTAAAATCATTTTGAAACAAGTTTTGATTATCCACTGCGACACTTTTTCAGGAATTGAATGTTGCAACTGTTAAAAAAAGTTAATCTCTTTACCACATCTACAAGAATTATTTTACTCACAAAATTTATCTCCAGATTGCATCAAATTATATTTACTCGGAAGGTAAACATATTATAAACATAGCGTTATTGAAAATAACAGTTGCACTATACACTATATATACATACAAGTCAAATAGTATAATTAATTGAATGCTCCATCAAGTTATAAACAATAAATTCAAATAGCTTGTTGGTCTTGTGGTTAGGACACTCGCCAAGTCATTCAAAGGTCGCGGGCTCGAACCTCACTCCAGACTAGCAAGTTTGTCCTATTTTCATAGCACAAGTGACACGTATTCCGTGTTGCATCTCTATTTAAAAAAATATAAATTAAGAAAAAAATATATAAATTATATATAATATATATAAATTAAGAAAATAATCTAATTAATTATCAAAATATTACATTTTTATTATTGCGATCAAAACTTGTTATTAATACTGGCTTACAATGCTTTTATATAGAGATTTTTTTAATTAAAGAGAGATAACTTATTAGGTTTGAGTAACTTACCCCATGAAAAGTACTCAAACCTATTAAGCGCGATTAAAAGTTCTTTTTGGGGAAAATATTGCTTTATGGAATAGAAAATAACTATTATCAAATGAGATTAATTGTATTAACGTTTTAAAAATAAAAATCACACAATCAAAGTGTTGGTGTGACTTAAAATGACATTAAAGTTAGAACATTTTTAATGAAAGACAATAATAAAAAATATATAACAACTAATTGTTTGTTTTTAATTTTTTTTGATTATTTAGAGATAGGTCTTCTGTATCTAGGTGCTGAATATCACTAAAAAATGTCGACTTTGACAGAAACATGAAATATTCCGAGACTTACAAAAATATTATTGATGGATAAAAGTTATGGAGATTACTCATGATCATCACTAAATTAAGCGTAAAACATGAACCACGTTTTCTCTACGCGAGTTTTATTATAATTTTATTTTATAAGTAAACAAATTACAATTCCAAAAACTCGAGTAGTTAAATTAAAAGTTATAATTAAATTCACGTTAGAGATAACACAGTTAATCATTTCACCCCATTTAATGATCATCACAAGACTTTTGAGATTAATGAGAAAGGTCTATTGTATGCATGATTTTGTTGATAAACTTTATTAAATTTTGAAAATATTTTTTAAATACCATCTCCAGTTCATTTACCTTTAACTATTATCCTCCATCATTTTTCAAGTTCGGCCCTGAGCCTTCGGGCAGCCGCTTATAGTGCCTCGAAAAACACACTGATGCCTTTTTTGTTCGCTCTTTATTGTTTGGCGATTTGTGTTGCCCAAATATTTAAATCCGTTGACAAATGAGCGTCTACGTTCCTCATTGTACTGACTAATCGCAGTCAGCCGAAAAAGCGAATTAGTGGAGTACGGCGAAATGGATGAGGAATATATTTTTTGTGCTGAGTTGCGATAGGTTTGGCTATGACGAATGGGCTTTCGTCTGTGCTGATTTGTGAATGATTAGACTTAGGATGACTGATAAAGTGAGTGTTAAATTGCTAAACTTATTTTTAACATCTTTGACTGGTGTAATAAACACGTGCTTGTATGTCGGTTATAATGTAATAATTTACATAATAATAATATATCAGGTTTCGTTCTTGACTTTTATTTAAACATTTTCAATAAAAATGCAATGATAAAAAAATCAACTTGCTTGTAAGATATTATTATTGTTTAATAAGTTATTAATTATTAAATAAGTTATCATAAATTTCTAAAAAAGATTGTATTGAATTTTTAAATGGATTTGAACATTTTTCTTGGATGATTTAATAAAACAATCACAAATTTAAAAAAAATGTAAATGCGTATGCATTCTGGCAATAATCGATTAAAAGTGTCAATGAGTTAAATGTATTATTTTTGATTATGCCTGTAATCATTTGTGTTGTGCTACGCAAAATTTACAAGTAGTAGGTATATATTTATCATATAACTAGCCTTACACTCGTGAATATAATAAGGTATTATTTATTTATTTATATATAATAAAAAGTCTGTCAAATATATGAGGCCTAAATTAATGATTCGCGTCTTAACTAATAGGCGCGTGTAGCATGTATAGTATATTTTTGACGTTCACGCGTTTGAGGTTTGAGACTCTCTCTCTCTCTTGAGTCTTTTAGTCGTGAGTTCCAGGAAGTTACGGACTTACGGAACAGACAGAAAACGAAATTATTATATTTAGATACGCATCATATTTTTTTGAATAACTATAAAATTACACGTATTTCTACTTTAAATTCAGGAACTTATAAGCAATTAATATTTTTTGTGCGAAAATTATATTATAACATTGCTATAATTATGGGATATAAAAAGTAAATTTAAACCAATGAAACACATTAATTAATTGGTTTAAATTTAGTTTTTGAAATTACATGTCATTTTTAATTCAATGTTTAGGTTAGAACTAAACATCTGGAGGGGCTCAAAAATATAAATTGTTTTTAATTTTTAACATTTCGTACACGAAATACACAGGTATTATATCAATTTTTATTAAAAACAGGAATAAAATGGTAGTCTACTGGGATGAAGTTCAACCAAATTACTGAGCGAGTGTCTTACCACTAGACCGAAAAACTCCAATTTGCCTTTAAATTTAAAATTAAATAGCTATCATATTTTTATAAAAGTAAAACATTCAAAATATTCAGAAATTAGGCGACTGGTATACATATCTATCGTAAGACTGTAGCAGCGTTAAGACCCGAAAATACAAAAAAAACATTGAAGCAATTTGCTTAACATATTATTATAATACTTGAACTATAAAAATAACTCATGAAAAATCTCATTACAAAAATTACACGTTACATCAACCATTTTAAGATTCAATCAAAACTGAGTATGAAAAATCCAGAGCACTTGAATAGCTACAGTGCCTGCGAGTGTAAACACTCAATTATCCGTAAAGGTATAGAGGAAAATACACAATTGATGACTTGAACCATTTCCTTCGGCACTGTAAGTATGCACCTACTTTAGCCGCTAAGCCTCCGGTATTCCATACATAATGTGTTATAGTAGTTAGCGAAGGCTTCTATGTACTTCAGTCACTCTCGAAGCCGCAACAATAACATGTGTTCAGCGATGGAAGATTTAAATAAAGATATTAGTAGTTTAGTTTGGTGGAGTGGAGTCTAGTGAAGGTAGAAATATAAATATAAAGTATTTTTTCAGAAGGGGGAAATATTTTCAGAGAAAATTAAATCTTAAATAAATGTTTGATATTACATATGTGACTTGATAATATTTGTTTGAACGACATACAGAAAAATCAATTCCACAAAAAAATATTTGGCTACTACCGGGATTCGAACCACGGATCTCCTATCTGGGGCAGGCGCGTTATCCAATTACGCTGTAGCGATCTTGTTCATTTCCGTGAATATATCGACCCTGTCTGTAAGTCTCATTTATTAATTGAATAACATATATTATCCATTTTTAGAGCAATCCACCTTTTCTGGTACGGTAGGCACAAATTAATTTATGTAATTGCCGCTAGGGGACGCCAGAATTAACCGTTTTAATTCATTTTATTTTTCTGTATGTCTTTCTAATTGATTAATAAATTTGGTTTTAAATTTCACAGAACTTTGAACTGAAAAAATTACGATTTTGAATGATGAATTGAATTCAGATAATTGAATGGAATGAAATACAGATATCAAAGAAGGTAGTAAATATTTGTTTGTGCATCCATGCACACGAATAAAGGTTGTTATGCATCAGTTGGTCATTCATTGATGTGTGTATAAAATATAATAGACAACGAATGACATCTTCCTCGACACCCGTGTCTGTAATGTTCTGAATCTCGGATAATATACTTGACAGTGCCATGTGTACTGACATAAATAGTTAAATCTATTGAATGGGTCTGTCAATGCGAGTCACAACATTTTTCACTTAATTGTGTATCTTTGTCAAATATTATGTTTTTAGCTTCTCTGTTTTATATTACAAAAAATAATGATTAACACGTTGATTAGCAAATCGATCGATCGGTAGGAAAAGTTGTGTCGGCAGCTAAATGCAAAACTATTTTTTATTACCTACTGCTTAAAAATAATATTTCAAGTTTTGTTCTGATTTATGTTTGGTTAGGTAAATTGGATTATTAATTTCAATTAACTTTGTACATACCTTTTGGAATAACTTTAAGTCCACCGGTTTCGGAAACGATTTATATAAAGTTTTTAATTTACTGAAATTAATCATTTTATCTAAACCACAAAGTTGTCGCTTTGATGTTTATTTATACTGGCTCAAATATTACGTTTATTTAGATATAATTACGTACTAATACCATGATATCCAAAGCACTAAGATGTCAAAATACCTACATACAATTTAAGACGACAACGTGTTATGGAATAAAAAGGAAGACAATTTTTAATACATCTTGACACATTAAAGACATGCCATTGTGAAGAATGCGAAAATGATTACAATACCCCTGCCGCTTGAAATAATTTCTAGTGCTTTCCAAGAGTTGCTTCTGGTAGTCCAATCATAGAATTCCATTCAGTGATGGAATAGCCGCATGCAAAGTGTGTGTCCGCGTAATGAGAGCGGCGGCATAGGAAGTCATCATGACTCACTGAGGCGGCGGGGAGTAAAAAGGGTCATCCGCAGTGCCGGATCGGGAAGCTGATTAGATTACGAAAGGCCAGGACGAAAAATACAGGCCGTGGTATAAATTATGAAAGAGAATCATATTTTTTAAAAATTACGAGTACATATCTCGGTTACTCTATTATGAAGTGTAATTCATAATATTCGATGAACTTGGTATGCGATTGGTATAGAAAGTTATTAACTTTTTCTTGGTGGTAGCATAGGTCATGACGAAAGTCAAAAAGAACAAACTTTGAAATGGTTAATTTTGGAATAGAAAAACATAAAAACAATGAGCCTATTATGAGAATAATTAAGGAAAAACATATGTATCTACCATATCTTAAGCATGCTATATCATTGTGTGATGGTTGACATAGAGATAGATTTAATAAATTTAGAAAATCTTAAAATAATAATATTCAAAAAAGTCAAGTATGGACATCAAAAATATATTTCTTCTGTTTGGAATCGTTTAAAAGTAAAAGCCTGATATGTTTCTTCTTAAGATTCTATGTATTACAAGAGGCTAACAAAATATTGAATATTCAGCTATACAAGTAATATTTCTTAGATATAATTCTGTGTTAAATTAAGATCGTTTGCCAATCCTAATAGATTCGACCTTGTGTGTAGGTGCGAACGAGCCTTTATTATTTATGAAACGGAACAGCAAGTCTCGCGTGTAGCGAGTGCTTTACTCTTATTTTAACGAAACGGACCAATCACAGGCACGCGTTACCTTTCGACGGGTTGAGCCGGAGGCGACCGTCCTGATGGCTGAATCCGGCCAATGGCGAGCGCCGGCGGTGAGGTCATCGCGCATAGGATGAGTCACTGCACTAGCGTGGATTTCAGAGGTATGGTGAAATCGTTACTATAAAAGGAGCGAACACGATGTACTCAGCCCCTTCAGTTCGAGACCAGACTTGCGAGCGGGAGCGCTGCCCAACAGACTACCGACGGAGCCCTGAGTTCCAGAACAGCATTTGCGGACGGAGTTGCTGCCCGGACTTATGGAGGAATCTACCATTCATCAGTACCAGAGAGGATCATACCGCCACTGTGTAACAGCTAAGGAACACATTTATATTATCTATCGATTAATTATTTTCACTATTGAAATGTATTTATTTTGGGAAGATTTAAAATCGGAGCAATAATGTATAATTAATATCACGATTTCTTGTGTGATCTTGGCTCAATTCGTACGGGAATATCTCCCAAACGAATATATTTTGATGCATGGGGATTTTCATACCATTTGTATTAACAATTGATTTTACGGAGCTCTATAAGCAGTGCTTAATAGATTCATAATATTGTCGACGCGTTATGTATTGCATAACCAGATATCAATCCAAATCGTACGAGAAATTCTTCCAAACGAATATATTTTAAAGTATGGGGATTTTCATACTATTTGTACTAAAATTGAATACACGGATTTATATATGAATTACTTAGTAGCATTATAATAATTACTGTATTGCGTAGGTATTGCGCAATCATTACACTCGGTCTACAACTAACTCTTTATGAATCGAGTACCTCGGTATATTCAGCTTAATAAGTGGCTTCAGAATGACGAGTAAAGGACAGAATGGGGAGATCTAACTAAAGATTGGGGATATCTGGTTTATGTTAGCCTAGCTGGCTGAGGGGTGGATGATTGCCGGCACTTGGGCGTGGAACCCGCACAAGCCCCTGCAGGGCCCCTTAAAGGCGGGGTCCTCCTTGTTGCTCGGGGTCGTCAATAAACCGACCACCTAACCTCATCTGGCGCAAACTACTTAAACCAACAAAAAGGTTCCCTATGTCTTTGGAAGGATTTCCATGCTTGAATGCTGTAAAACCTTGATAGAAAACGTTAACTTCTATTTCGTCCTCTGTAAGAAAGACAGGGCCAGAATAAATATAAAAATCATTCACTCATATGGAATAGCTGGGATATTATAAATATGTTACTAACACTCTAACATTTGTCCAAAGTAAATGTTGCAAGATGCAGAATCGTGGGACGCCGCTCTGAAAAGGCATAATGAGATTGCACAATAATTTGTAACATCGCTGACTATGCCCGCAAAGGAGGCTAATGTCGTCATCAATTCGTACCAAAAGAGTACATGATTCTTCAAACACCGGCCTAAAAGAAAGGCGCCTCAAGACAACACACATCATCAGAAACTCGTACCAAAAGAGTACGGCCTTCTCAATTATAAGCCTAAAAGAGGGCGTCACGGGATCACATCTCGTAAAGAAGAGATAGAGTCTCGGGATGCAGTAAGTTCCGGAGGAACAAGGGGGGCCGTTTAGTCACTTAGGAAGTCGGCCACCGGGTTTAGGCGGGCGCGGGGCCTCTACCCCTCTCAGCAGAGATGCTGAGGGTTTAAAAAACCAAAATTAGCATTCAAAGAAACTATTATTTCATATAAACTCACGGGCTGTTGTAGAATCCTTTCGAACAAACCATCCCCGAGACCTTATCTACTTATTTATAAAGAAGTTTTGCTTCAAAAAATGTCTTATTTCGTAGATAGAAAATATATGTATTATTTTCCCATGGAATTAATATGAACAGGTTCATGCACGTCTAGAACGAAACCATTCAAGGTAAGAATTTGCTAATACAAAGTGTTTATAATTATTAATTTCAGTGTTATTTAATATGTGTGAATTTTTCCCTTTGCGCCGTTCGAACGATTTTACTGGTTTGTCTCAAATCGAAAATGTTTTATTTCTAATACACGAATTCTTCTGGTGAACGTATTTTATTGTAACATAAATGTATAGATTATTAGGTTCGTTAGATGTTTTTATTACGTAATATTATGCAATTGTTTCCACACTGCTCCTATAAAAGAATTTGAAGTTATTACGATACACAACGGGGTCCTTCATCCATTAGACGATTCATGTGCCAATTCAACGACGTATTACGAATAGTATATATTGTATTTATCGAGATTTAGTCGCATTTATTATTTCTAGTGAGGTTTTTAGTATTGGTTCCAGGCGCCATTATGAGGCGGAAATAGTTCATATTCATAGCCCGACTGCAATAGGTATTTTTGTCGCGTAAGAGGTAGCACTTTTAGGAATATAACTGTGTTTTATGTTTCGTCCCTGACGGACAGGATGGTATAGCTGTGGCTATTTAGGTAATATACTTAGTAAATGCAAAGGGCATTAGGTATTATCAATATAGTAAGCGAACCCAAGATGTTAGTTAATATTGCATTCAAAAGCGCAATTTTCAGTCACAGAATAATTATTTTCAGTTAATAATATATATTTTAGTTAAATGTATAGTTAGCACAGGCAGAGTATTAATATTGTATAGAATACATTATTTAATATTTCATAGAAGAATATAATTTATCTCACGATCATTATGTAGTTACAACGCAATTTGTAGTCGTTATGCAGAGCGTCGCGCGCTCACATATAAGAATAATGAAATATTTAATAAGCCAATATATTGTATTTTGAACGCGACGTTTTGCTACTTACTAACCTTCATTATTTAGTAGGACCCACATTAGGGTCATCTTACATCGTTAGCCGTGAAAAGAATATGATTTACATTGAGTTGCAATGGAATGATTTGTATTATAAATTTGCTTCGCCTTATATATTCAACACACACCATCATAGGATGTCTAACTCTGGTGCCGGACCAGGAACTATACTAAATTATTATAAAATGTATCAAGGCCCGATGCCCTACTCGCTAACAGGATCACTACAGTGGTGCCGGTGACCAGACAGGAGCGTATTCGTTGGACTCATTTGTATAGTAATAAAATCATTTTGGTTTAGTTAATATTATAAATGAAAGAAAATATTTGATTATAAAAGCGGTTTTATTTAAACAATTGCGGACCACGGTCCGTGACATCAAAGAAAAAAGATTGAGCATTTATGTGAACCACGTACTGAGATTTGTAGACAAACGTGATACTAGGTATTAGAAATTTCTTTAGGTTGTTTGTCATATAGACAGTTGGCATTTTTATTATTTAATATTTTGTGAACGAAAATTATTGTAGTAATTTTGGTCCTTGTGATATATTAGTTCGATTTTGGAATGCCTGTTTCTTTGTAAAAGTATTGCTCCATTTTATAGAATATGTGATTTATTTCATATCTCATTCATTTTATGTGGTTTGAATTCAAATGATTCACATTTGAAAAATATTTTAATAATTGTTTGAATGCGATCTCACAAGTAAGCCACCGTCACAATCTAAAAAAGACCGTCGGGATTTGCGGATCGCAGTATAACAAATATGTAGTTAGGATTCAAACGATTCACGTTTGAAAGGTTTTAATTATTGCATTTGTTTTCTCGCAAGTATACCACTGTCACGGCCTGGGCCATCGGGATTTGCGATCGCAGTGTAACAAATATGTAGTTGAGATTCAAACGATTCACATTTGAATGGTTTTAATTATTGCGTTTGTGTTTGTGTTTCGCAAATATACCACCGAACACGGCCAAAGCCGCCGGGTTTGCGAGCGCTGTGTAATGGGAGAACGCGCGACGACACGGCTCCCCATACAGTACCCTCCGGGTCATGTTTCGCCCGACCGCGTGAGTTCGTGAATAGACCCGAGACGTTTGAGGGTTTAAGGTTTAACAAGTTCGACCTTCGCGTTCGGGCTAGTACGAAAAGACAGTTAGCTACGCCGAACGGATTCGCACGGCGCCCGAAATGCAAAAATATACACCTGTATTACGGGCAGATCACCGCGACAGATTTCAGCGCGCGCCACGGAGGGTTTATGATAGCTTAAAATTCGGTTTTAATTTAATTTCTTATATTAATATAAACTAATAATTAACCAACGCTAGATAAAATCTGTTCAGTGGCAAATATTTTCGCTTACGAGTTATGCAATAGTAATTAATAATAATAGCAGAAAAATATAAAAGTAAAAATAAATATAAAAACCGGATAACAATTTAGTAGAAAATATAAACACGAGAATATATGAATCTAAAAGAAAAGAAGATATAAAAACGAAAACTTTTAGTATACGGGTACACAGAAATTATATTAAATTATATAAACATGTGAACATTTGATATATATTTTATTTTATAAAAAAAAATTATAAATCCGATGTTTTATAATATTTACTTTTCTCTTTCGGTTATGTACTTTTATGATACAAATGCGAAAAATATTTTAATAATTATCCGTCTGGTTTCATAATTAAAAATTAATATAAATTAATTTTAATTAAATTAAGGTTAATGTAAATTAAATAAATCCACATTTGTTATATATTTGTCTTATGGATATTAAAAAGGGTTTCTATATTTGAAAAAAAAAAGATCTTTAAATTCAGCTAAATTTTTACAGATAATAATTACACAAAAAATTAATTGATTATAGTATTCTTACAAATCTACTTATATTATTTGATAACTTTCACGTGCATGTTTCGGAGATACCTTTTTATCGTCAAGGTGTTATATTACAAATTGTCCTTAAAAAATAAAATGTCAATCTACAATGTTGCTGAATTAATTGAAAAAAAATAATAATTTCCTTCATTGATTTATTATGGTCCTTAATTATTTTAATTATCTAAATGTGTTCTTAATTGTTATACACAGTTATATACGGTTCTGGTTATTCAAACTAATTATAATTTCTTTGTTGTATGCAGGATTGATAGACTTGTTCGTAATATAAACACAGACGCGTATTGTTGCACGAAATAATTATATGAGTTTCTTGTTTTGATCTAAAATTATTTTGATTTGAATTACAAGAATAAAATTACTTCCATTTTTATTTACAAGACGGCCTGGCATATGAATTAAAATGGTCATACTACCGCCATCTAGCGGAAATCAGAGGAAGTTTTGAGCCTTCGCTAGTATTAATCTATTGGAAGCGGTAATAGAGAGCGCAATATATATATTCTCTTAGTAACGAATAATTAAAAAAATTAGACTAGAGCTTTTGAATTCTTCTGGAACAATTTGGAAAAAAAATTTTGAAAATAGATTTTACCGGGAGGACTTTGAAAAAAACCTTTTTATATAGTAATAGCATCATCATTAGCTTCATCCACCTTCATGCGTCGTCGTGGCCATTACTTTTAGATTGAGGTAGAAAGGTTGGACGTTTGGATCTTGAATAGATTCCAGTCGTATAGCAAGCCGAATTATACGTTAGGAATTCTTAATTCAGTTACACACATACATCTTCTGTGGATATCAGTGTTGGTGACGACTACTACAGCTAGTACAGATATTAGGGTTCACCTCTTCTGATTTGTAACAGTGTACTTCGTTAAACATGTTCGCGTTGTTAAAGGAACACTTAAAAAATTTATAATGTTATGTTACATATAAGTATGGGGATGATGAATACGGAACATATTAATAAAGTTGTTTTAGGTTTTCAATAAGTTTTGGGAGGAACAATATTACAGTTATACGGAGGATTTGCGCCTGATTATTTGACAAACGCTTAAAAATCTGGGGGAAGACAGGTTAGTAAGGAATAGTTATGGGAAACTTTTCTTGACATCTGGATGCACTTCTTCTACAAACATGCGTCGTCTTTAGATATCACTCTTGAGGGTTGGCTGGAAAGTTAGTTGAGACGGATAATAGTTATATATACTTTTACGTTCTACAATTATCGAAGGGTTTGTTCCTATCCTTTTCTTTCTTCTTCTTCTTCTTCTTCTTATTCGTATATGCTAACGGTTATATATATATTTTCTTTCCCCTTTTTATTTATATTGACTTCAATAGCGTCTTCTTCTTCTTCGGTACGAAGGTTTTTTTTATTGGTTATGTTCACTCTAGTCTTCTTCTTCTTTGAATACATACCGTTTATGCTTCTCTTCTATAAATAGCAATTATTACAATACGTTGCAACTACTTTTCGTCTTATGGTATATCTTACGACTACTTCTCTACTTTCTTCTTCTTCTTCTTTTCCTATTACTACATTATTTTCTTCTTCTTCTTCTTTTCTTCTTCTTTCTTCTCTTTTCTTTTCTTTCTTCTTCTTCTTCTTCTTCTCCTATAACTACATTCATTTCGTCTTCTTCCGTTTATCTTATACTTATCAACTGTTTTTCTTCGCCTTCTCTTCATCTTCGTCTTCTTCTTTTTTTCCTATAACTACATTCATTTCGTCTTCTTCCGTTTATCTTATACTTATCAACTGTTTTACTTCGTCTTCTCTTCATCTTCTTCTTCTTCTTTTCCTATAACTACATTCATGACTTCTTCTTCCGTTTATCTTATAATTTTCGAATGTTTTTCTACGTCTTTTCTTCATCTTCTTTTGTTCTTTACCTACTACTACATTCGCGTCTTCTTCTAATTTTATAATTTTCGACTTCTTCTTCTTCGTCTTTATCTATTACTACACTCGTTTGTGACTTTTCTTCTTTATCTTATGCCTTTCAATGGATTCATTTTCTTCTTCTTCTGTTGTCATCCAGTACTTTTGCGGCTTCTTCTTCTTCTTCTTCATCATATTACACCAACAATAAATTATGGCAGTCATTACAGTATACGTGGAATATTGAGGACAATTGGCTGTTTCTACATAAGAGGACATGTATTGCGCATATGAATAGAGTTCATAGCTCAGATGGGGTACAAGAGTTAATTTTGTCGCGGTTTGCAATCATAGTAGGAATATGCGGTTGACTATTCACTCGGTTAAAACAGGACGAAACGAGTTAGAAATAGAAGAGTGTGTATAGTTTGGGGGAAGGGTTTGCTCTTTATATTAGGAAGCTGGTTGTTAAGTTTATACGAATAGGTTGTACATTAATTCGTAGGTTAACATAATTCTGGAACTTCAGATTTATCGTAGCTCGCATTTCATAGGAGAAATATACAGTTAATATTTACTCGGTTGAGTTGGTTTGTATAGCTTGAAGGGGATGTGGGGAGTGTTAGTGGGAGTATATTCTGGGGGAAGGGAGGTATATGCTGGGGAAAGTGGTATAGAGTTGCGAGTTGGTGAACTCTAGGAGTACCATTGTAAGGGAAGCAAGGAGCATAACAAAGTGGGGGAAGGGGCGTCTTATGGATTATTGATAACAGAATGGCGCTTGAGTGGTTAGCAGACACAATGATGAGATTACTGAGGCATTCAATCGATTATGGAGAATCGAACCTTTCCAATCAATTGAATAAAATAGATACAGTCCAATTTTGCTTGCATTTCTTATATTCATGTTAGTTGTACACTTTTCATTTGAATGATAGGCAGATGGTTTACAGTAGCTTTAAATACACAAAAAGGATTCCATTGAAAAGGAATTCTACCCTAATAGAAATATAGTACGCGGGGAAAGGAAAGAACAACGATTTATTTTAAAAGGAATTTTAGAAACTCTTGATAAGTATCATGAGATATACTATCCTATTGGGTTATTTAGCAGATAGGCTTGGTCTGATAGATCATTCCTCTCTCTAAATAAGGGGGAAGCTGTGATGGTTGACATAGAGATAGATTTAATAAATTTAGAAAATCTTAAAATAATAATATTCAAAAAAGTCAAGTATGGACATCAAAAATATATTTCTTCTGTTTGGAATCGTTTAAAAGTAAAAGCCTGATATGTTTCTTCTTAAGATTCTATGTATTACAAGAGGCTAACAAAATATTGAATATTCAGCTATACAAGTAATATTTCTTAGATATAATTCTGTGTTAAATTAAGATCGTTTGCCAATCCTAATAGACTCGACCTTGTGTGTAGGTGCGAACGAGCCTTTATTATTTATGAAACGGAACAGCAAGTCTCGCGTGTAGCGAGTGCTTTACTCTTATTTTAACGAAACGGACCAATCACAGGCACGCGTTGCCTTTCGACGGGTTGAGCCGGAGGCGACCGTCCTGATGGCTGAATCCGGCCAATGGCGAGCGCCGGCGGTGAGGTCATCGCGCATAGGATGAGTCACTGCACTAGCGTGGATTTCAGAGGTATGGTGAAATCGTTACTATAAAAGGAGCGAACACGATATACTCAGCCCCCTTCAGTTCGAGACCAGACTTGCGAGCGGGAGCGCTGCCCAACAGACTACCGACGGAGCCCTGAGTTCCAGAACAGCATTTGCGGACGGAGTTGCTGCCCGGACGTATGGAGGAATCTACCATTCATCAGTACCAGAGAGGATCATACCGCCACTGTGTAACAGCTAAGGAACACATTTATATTATCTATCGATTAATTATTTTCACTATTGAAATGTATTTATTTTGGGAAGATTTAAAATCGGAGCAATAATGTATAATTAATATCACGATTTCTTGTGTGATCTTGGCTCAATTCGTATGGGAATATCTCCCAAACGAATATATTTTGATGCATGGGGATTTTCATACCATTTGTATTAACAATTGATTTTACGGAGCTCTATAAGCAGTGCTTAATAGATTCATAATATTGTCGACGCGTTATGTATTGCATAACCAGATATCAATCCAAATCGTACGAGAAATTCTTCCAAACGAATATATTTTAAAGTATGGGGATTTTCATACTATTTGTACTAAAATTAAATACACGGATTTATATATGAATTACTTAGTAGCATTATAATAATTACTGTATTGCGTAGGTATTGCGCAATCATTACACTCGGTCTACAACTAACTCTTTATGAATCGAGTACCTCGGTATATTCAGCTTAATAAGTGGCTTCAGAATGACGAGTAAAGGACAGAATGGGGAGATCTAACTAAAGATTGGGGATATCTGGTTTATGTTAGCCTAGCTGGCTGAGGGGTGGATGATTGCCGGCACTTGGGCGTGGAACCCGCACAAGCCCCTGCAGGGCCCCTTAAAGGCGGGGTCCTCCTTGTTGCTCGGGGTCGTCAATAAACCGACCACCTAACCTCATCTGGCGCAAACTACTTAAACCAACAAAAAGGTTCCCTTTGTCTTTGGAAGGATTTTCATGCTTGAATGCTGTAAAACCTTGATAGAAAACGTTAACTTCTATTTCGTCCTCTGTAAGAAAGACAGGGCCAGAATAAATATAAAAATCATTCACTCATATGGAATAGCTGGGATATTATAAATATGTTACTAACACTCTAACATTTGTCCAAAGTAAATGTTGCAAGATGCAGAATCGTGGGACGCCGCTCTGAAAAGGCATAATGAGATTGCACAATAATTTGTAACATCGCTGACTATGCCCGCAAAGGAGGCTAATGTCGTCATCAATTCGTACCAAAAGAGTACATGATTCTTCAAACACCGGCCTAAAAGAAAGGCGCCTCAAGACAACACACATCATCAGAAACTCGTACCAAAAGAGTACGGCCTTCTCAATTATAAGCCTAAAAGAAGGGCGTCACGGGATCACATCTCGTAAAGAAGAGATAGAGTCTCGGGATGCAGTAAGTTCCGGAGGAACAAGGGGGGCCGTTTAGTCACTTAGGAAGTCGGCCACCGGGTTTAGGCGGGCGCGGGGCCTCAACCCCTCTCAGCAGAGATGCTGAGGGTTTAAAAAACCAAAATTTAGCATTCAAAGAAACTATTATTTCATATAAACTCACGGGCTGTTGTAGAATCCTTTCGAACAAACCATCCCCGAGACCTTATCTACTTATTTATAAAGAAGTTTTGCTTCAAAAATGTCTTATTTCGTAGATAGAAAATATATGTATTATTTTCCCATGGAATTAATATGAACAGGTTCATGCACGTCTAGAACGAAACCATTCAAGGTAAGAATTTGCTAATACAAAGTGTTTATAATTATTAATTTCAGTGTTATTTAATATGTGTGAATTTTTCCCTTTGCGCCGTTCGAACGATTTTACTGGTTTGTCTCAAATCGAAAATGTTTTATTTCTAATACACGAATTCTTCTGGTGAACGTATTTTATTGTAAC
Source organism: Agrypnia vestita (assembly GCA_016648135.1). Taxonomy (NCBI): domain Eukaryota; kingdom Metazoa; phylum Arthropoda; class Insecta; order Trichoptera; family Phryganeidae; genus Agrypnia; species Agrypnia vestita. The sequence goes on from JADDOH010000077.1 coordinate 744,008, forward strand.
ATAAATGTATAGATTATTAGGTTCGTTAGATGTTTTTATTACGTAATATTATGCAATTGTTTCCACACTGCTCCTATAAAAGAATTTGAAGTTATTACGATACACAACGGGGTCCTTCATCCATTAGACGATTCATGTGCCAATTCAACGACGTATTACGAATAGTATATATTGTATTTATCGAGATTTAGTCGCATTTATTATTTCTAGTGAGGTTTTTAGTATTGGTTCCAGGCGCCATTATGAGGCGGAAATAGTTCATATTCATAGCCCGACTGCAATAGGTATTTTTGTCGCGTAAGAGGTAGCACTTTTAGGAATATAACTGTGTTTTATGTTTCGTCCCTGACGGACAGGATGGTATAGCTGTGGCTATTTAGGTAATATACTTAGTAAATGCAAAGGGCATTAGGTATTATCAATATAGTATGCGAACCCAAGATGTTAGAAATATTTTTAGTTAATATTTTTAGTTAATATTGCATTCAAAAGCGCAATTTTCACAGAATAATTATTTTCAGTTAATAATATATATTTTAGTTAAATGTATAGTTAGCACAGGCAGAGTATTAATATTGTATAGAATACATTATTTTTAATATTTCATAGAAGAATATAATTTATCTCACGATCATTATGTAGTTACAACGCAATTTGTAGTCGTTATGCAGAGCGTCGCGCGCTCACATATAAGAATAATGAAATATTTAATAAGCCAATATATTGTATTTTGAACGCGACGTTTTGCTACTTACTAACCTTCATTATTTAGTAGGACCCACATTAGGGTCATCTTACATCGTTAGCCGTGAAAAGAATATGATTTACATTGAGTTGCAATGGAATGATTTGTATTATAAATTTGCTTCGCCTTATATATTCAACACACACCATCATAGGATGTCTAACTCTGGTGCCGGACCAGGAACTATACTAAATTATTATAAAATGTATCAAGGCCCGATGCCCCACTATCTAGCTGGGTCATCACAATTGTATTCCTGTTCTAGCGAATTCAATGGTGGGTAAAGATTTTTTTAAATGTATTTTGACTTATTTTTTATTTTATCTACTTACTAATGCTGAATATCCTTCATAACAAAAATAATATGAAATAAATTTCTAGTTTCCGTTATAATATTACGACGGATACCAAAATGTATGCGTATTAGCAATTTAATAACACACTTTTTTAACTGCTTTTTTTTCTTTTATTATATCTTTGATCTGTGTAGACAGGTCAGTCCTTGTCTTGTGACGAGGACGTCCAGCTCTCTCCCTGTCTTTTTGGTAGTCTCCCTGGCGGTCGGCGCATCTTTGGAATCCTGCGCATCACGGCTCTGGGAAGTCTTGTCTGGTCCATTCTCTCGACGTGGTCTCTCCAGAAATGCTTTCTCTGCCTACTCCATCGTACAATGTCTTGTATGTTGCAGGTTCTGCGGATTTCCTCATTGGGTACCTACTCTTTCACTTAAGGTCTTGTCCGAAATGGGTCTTAGGATCTTCATCTCTTCATCAGTCAGAACAGGAAGCAGATAGGGTGATAGTCTTAGTCCATTTTTGTTCATCATGATGAGGTCATCAACACACTTGCATGCAGACTTAAACAAGTTATCATGGGTTATGTGATGTATTCCTGCTTTGGGAATACGGGGTTTTATCCAATGAAAAGAACAAGGGATAGTAATTATTGTTTTTGTTTTATTATCTATAAAACACTATTGGTGACCGATTCTAGCTACCGCGATCTTAAAATACGTGTTAACAAGAAGTAGAAGACAGCGCACCTACGCGCGCAACTCTTTATAGGCCGGCCCCCTTTCCCCTGCTGGGTCAGGGTGGCCAACCTAAAAACACCACAGTTTATTTTATACCTGAAAAATATTGAATAGAAAATAAAATGAAATTCCCGATCCGGCCCACGCCTATCTGGGCCCCGGGGCCCTGCGGTAAAGCTAGCGCCGGACTTGCGTGAGGTCAGTATATTAAAACGGGATCCGGGCCCCCGTAACAACCGCCTGCCGCTCAGAGCGGGGGTGAGATGAGGCGAGTTACACCGCGCGAGATTCCTCAAGGAGACCTAGCACTACTACATTGCGGCGGACTGGCACTTCTGGCGGGAGCTGTTATTAAATAAGAACATTGTAACACTGCACTCGCGAATAATGTTTATTTTTGACAAAGTTGATTTTTTTACATTTGCGTACTGGAAATTAATAAATCACTAAATACCAAAAATATTTTTATTAAGATACGTATACAGATAAGTAATATATGCCTTTGCCAATACATTAAATACTGCACTGAAATCCTATCTATGTTAATTTCTTACTTATATGGGAATGGATATCTCACAAGTATTAAGTGCCGCGCTATTTTTTTTTTAATGATATGAGTTTTTAGCATTAAAATGGCTAACTCTCGGGAGGTAGGTACGGTATGTAGTTGTGTTGAAAATATTTATGATAAAATTTGTAATGAGCAAAAAAGACTTTATTCATATTTTACTTTGTATCTTAAAATGAACGTTCTGGCTAGTTAGTGTTTTATTAATTTTCAGCATTTATCTGTTACACGATATGAATTGAAAAAAACACTGTTTTAATTCAAATGCAGTATGTGACATTGGGTTTAAGTATTAACAACTAGTACGTTTTAACTCCTTGAAAACATCTAATTTTATCATCATTTAATCTTATAGTTTGCTTGTGAAAATATATAATGAGCATGCTCAATTGAGAATAACTTTGTTAAAAGTGACAAATTTTGATAGCTGTATGTTGATTAATCAACTTTTGCAAAACGATTACAAATAATGGGAATGGTTCAAAAAGTTAGTAACTTGGTTCTACATGAATTAAATGAAAGAGACACCGAACGTCTAAAAACCTTTTGTGAAATGCTGCTTCAGAGACAAAAAAGAAACTGTTTTTTGCCTCGAAGAGTTACTGGATATGAAAAATGGATTTATTATGAGAATCATCAACGTAAAAAATGTTTAGTGAAAAACTGGTCCGTCGTAATCAAAGCGAGATATTCATTACAATAAGATTTCAGATCCAAACAGAAACACCGGAAAGTAATCAGACATATTCCATTACTCGTTTAAATTTCAGATACGTGTCCTCCAGTGTTAATAATTAGAAATTTGAGATCCATGTATATCCACATAGTCTTAGCAATAATTATGATTACTGAAATTCGTTGCGTTTATATGAAGTAAAATAATCGGACAAATAATTTATGGCATAGTGACCAGGCCCTACAGTACCAAACAGCCTCCGCAAAGGCGGCTATTTATGGTCCATTGATCTGTAATAGGCGGGGATATGATTAGATTTAATAACGCGGCCATTTTGATGTACTATTTGATGTGCCCATGCACGCGAGTTCTTCAAAAAGTGATTAGTTTTAATATCGATATACTTACCGCTCGGCTATAAACTCGCGAGGTAACATAAAGTGTCGTTAAATTTAATTTACTTTGAAATTTATAGAGCTTCCAGGTAATGATAAAGGTTACAGTCATAAATTAAAATACATATTGATTAAACCAGATTTGTTCATATAGAAGTACGCAAGAAAAATGACAAAATCATATTGTTTTGTTCATATTTTCCTATGATACTCGTATAATGAACAAAATTGTTCAAATCTACTATTGGTGGCTACGATTCAATGGAAAACCTTTGGCATCGTATTTAGTTTCCACAACTGCCATCTATTAATTAAGATAAATTATAGAAGTCTCACAGAGATGGAGCGATTTATGTGAGAAACGCGTATAAAAGTCTTTCTATAGGATGACCAAGGGCTAAAGACCTGAATAGCTGGCTTAAGTGATCATTCTATACAATGCGATGTTCACATCCGCACATAACAATTTTTAAAAGTTTTATATAGGTATGTTCCAAATCTGAAAACCTTTCGTTTATTTGAAAAGATTATGCTAGAGACGTCTAGAGTCCTTCTTATGAAAAAGTGTACATTGATTTCGCAGCTGGTAAAGATACATCTATATTTTAAAGTTGAATATTAAGCAATATTATTTTTAATGTACGAGTTCGTATGATTTTCTTCCGAATATTTTTTAAAATGTTTTTTATTCATGTTTATTTATTTATATTTATTCGGAAAACCAACAACTAACAATAATTGAGTAAATACAAAGAATAGGAAACATAAAAGCCAATTACAGGTCTTCACTGGTAGTGATAAAATATCGTATTTGCCAAAATATAGTAATTAAACTTATACACTAGAATACGCTAGAAAATAATAATTTTAATTTTTTTATCTCCTTTCAAAACAAGTACATATATTTTATTATATGTATGTTCTGAGAACATAATGACTGAATTTTGTAATAATAATTATCCCTCTGTGGACAAAAAAGAGTAATTTTCTTCACGGAACATACGTATACAAACATTACTGCCATCTATCTTCACTGGTAATCCAGTTGTAAATGTCAAGTTATCTCGCATTCTATTACACACCTATATAATATATTGTAGCCCATCTTCTTTGAGATCTTTCCCGTTTTCGCGTCCTTTAGGGTCCGTTGTCGCATCCTTTATGGTTGTTGATGTAGTAGCATAATGTAAGGATTTTAAATTACAGCTTAATAAATTATCAATACTAGTGACATGTATTAGGCATGGACATAGCTTAAACTGCTTATAACGATACTAAAAAAGTGCAATGGTTTCTATTGTCGCTAGAGCTCAAAGTCTCGAGAACAGGATACAGCAGGGTCGAACCGGAATCAATATGCAATCGAGGACCAACAGAGGATCACGCAACGGAAGAGTTGGGCGAAACACGGATTCAGATCTTTCTTCCCGCCTACGACACTAGCGCCAGCTGCTAAAACTGTCGTGTAAATAAATTATGGGAGGGCGTAAATAATTAAGAAATTCAAATTAACCTGTAAATAATTAATCATATCGAGGAGTCTGTCGGAAAGTCGGGCTAAGAGCGCGAAACAAAAGGAAAAACAATAAGAACATAATATTATTTATATGGTTGGTTGGTCTCTTAGCTCCATTTCAAGCACTATTGTAGGTATCTACGCAGCCGCATTGCGTTCCGCGAAATATAGAGATTTTCCAAAATGTCGCTACGAGTTTTCGCAACGCGTCTGCTCCAGTGAAATCCACTTTTTACGTGGCCATTACGCTACCGCAGGAGATGTGTTAAGGCAGGCAAGAGGCAATTGTGTTCAATCAGGTGGAAAATGGAGAAATCATAAATATTTCATAGAAACCACGTCACACCGGCACGCAGTTACCGTCGTGTACGCGCAAATAAATATGCAATAGCGGAAGGTAAAATAGGACCGTTCAAACAGGAGTTGAATGTTGCAACTTGCAATTTAATCATTTGTACGCGATAAAAAAATCCCTTTTCATCAGCAGTCACGTATCTGCTTCTAGATATTGAATCAAGATGGACTTTTGAACATTCGTAGCAACGTAATGTAATTACCAAGAATTTTTTTTATAAGGTAGAGTAATGAAATATGTGCGTAGGTTCTCACGGAAGGAATCTGTTGATTATAGCTCTTCTAGGGTACTCTGCCGTCAGTACAGCACTTTACTCAAATAACTTCTGTTGATTAATACTGAAATGTAACAGAAAACGTAAGTTGTGACCAAAACCGATGCAGGAAAGTTTGCACGTAGAAGTTCTTTCTTAATTCTCATCATAATAAACTGATTAAATACAGTTGTAAATTGCGCATTTAAATGTAATTCGATTAAGAAATTACTAGCGGCCAATTCAAGTAAAGAAAGAAACAGTTATTACTATGGCTGTACAACCTTATGGGCTACAAAATAAATACAAGGAAATATATACAAAAATATGGATTTTTGATGTTGTCTATCACCGTAACTATCAACATTTCGATCAAAGTATTAGAAATATTTTTTATTCAAAATTAAATATCTGATACGTAGTTTGTTGTCATTTAAATTGGTAAATATACAGATGAAAAAACAATATGGTAAATATGCAGCAGCACTAAGCTAGTTGATGAAGCAGGATTAAAAAAATTGACAATACTCAGAAATAAAGCGATAAAAATTATACTTAAAAGGAATCGACATACAAGAATCTGCTAAGATACAAGTAATGCTAGAAAATTTACAAATAATTACATTCTTCTTCTTCTTTCTCTTCTCTTATTTCCCATTTCCCATTTCATTTGGGGTCAGCTCTCCTTACTTTTTTTCCAGGATTCCTTATTCTGGACCATCTTTCTCGATGCTGGGTCGACCTCTTCCTTTGGTTTCTAGTATTTTATAATTAATATTTGTGATATACACTGCATAATCTTCATGCTCATTTCATGGCCATACCATTTCAGTCGAGAATCCTTTTTCTTTTCAGTAACAGGGATTACAAATAATAACATTCAACAATTAAATTTAATTAATCCACTTCTATTTATATATAAAATTATAAATGAACACATCACTTTTGAATTCTTAATAAAAAAAATATCATCATGGACATGACCACATTACAATAAGAAAATATGTAATAAAATTACCTATTAGAAAGAAAAGAAGATTGCAATATTCGATCATGCACAGTGGAATGATATTGTATTTCAAACTACTAGGGGATGTTAGGGATGAAGAAAATATAACAACTTTTAAGAGGATGCTAAAAATATGTGATGCTTATATTTGAATAAAATTTATATTTATATTATTATATTTAAATTAAGAAATATATTTTTTTGTTTTACCAACTTAGAAAATATATTATCAGAGGATGGTAGAAATGTAAAGAATTGCATGTAATCAATGATTGTACAGCACTCTACAGTTTTTAAAATAAATTGGAAATCATTATAAATGTGAAGGTCGATCATTCTCGAGGATTCGCGAAGCATCTAGAAGATTGGGTCTTATAAAAACTCAGAGGCATCGTGATAATTACATAGTTGTTTTAACAAGCGAGACGAGACAATAAAAAGGGAAACCAGATGCAAGAAGCAAACAGTGCGACCGGCGACAATAAATATAAATGTATAGCTACTCATACGGGGAATATTCAGGAGTGACAATTAGTGGGATAAAGAAATTGGTGTGAATTAAGAATGGTGCTCCGATTAAATCCGTGATATTAGATAATCAACAAAACTTTCATTAATTTCAAGTGCTTGTCATCATCATTATCACCTTTAGCTCTACAACCCTGATGGGTCTTGGCCTCCTCAAGAGGTTCAAGTCCACTCATGTCGGTTTTGCGCTAGCTCTCTCCAGTTCCAAGGCAGATATATCTTTGAGGACGTTGTCGCTCCATCTTAATTTTGGGCTTCCCAAGCTCCTTCGCCCTGTCGGTCTTGATGCTCGGTCATTCTCTCCACATGACCCACCCACCGAAGTCTTCCCAGTTTTATAAATTTGGCGACGTTTAGCTCCTTAAACAGGGTGTACAGCTCATCGTTGTAACGTGTGCGCCAAAGTCCATTTTTTAAGTGCTTGTACCGTGACAATATTAAAAAGAAAATTGGGTAAAATCTCTCGGCAGCCGAGGGGTCAGCGGCGAAGTCCAGATTTCCGATCGGGCGTCACGCCGCCGCGGTAACGGGCCCGCTCGGAGCGGCCGGACACGACCCGCCATTACCGGCTGCGGGTGAGATACCGTCGGCGGACAGCGGCCCGGGGCGGACACGACGCTAAACGCCGTTTTATGTGCCGATACATTTTTGAGCGCTTGACCCTTCCGACACCGCGGATTCGACGCAGTTGCAGGTTTAGTCCGAGCCTTGGAACGGTGTCCGCCCGCAACAGGCACGATGACAGATTTTGAAATAGCCTTCTACATTTATTTATTTCTTTAACGCCCTTATGAGCTTTTGCAAATACACAGAATAATTTTTTTTTAAAATAACATAAGACAGTTAAAATATTAATACAGTTAAAAGTTACAATAATAATAATAATAATAATAATACATAAAAACATAAGACAGATAAAATAATAATACAGTTAAAGGTAAAATAACAATAGTTAAAGGTAAAATAGAAAAATTTATTGTACATTTCCATTTCGTTGAGATGTAAACAATCGTATCAGCTTTGTCCTATACACAGTTATACTATCAGCTTTTATACTATATATTGTAGGTACGCGTCTATTATTACCGACAACAACAGTAATAAACTAAGTTTTTACGCAAATAATTGCATTTTCATCTACCTTTTTTTAATTTCGCGCGAAAACGCCCGCAGTTGTCATGGCATCTACATGACGTCAAGCCTAAGTAAACATCGCATTGTGTCTATGACAACAATTCAAGAGACACGGTGATAGTTAGGCGTGACGTCATTCGCTCTGATTAGTGTTTCAGTTAAAATGGCGGATTACACAATTTCATACTTTAATTTTATTGAAAATTTATTTTATTCAATGCGTATATTAAATCTGGATAATTTTTTAGAATCCTTTCAAAATATTTTCTTCTCTAAAATCACGTATTCATAAATTCTTTAATACTGTCATCATGCCTATTGTCATTACACAATTGTTCGCCCGAAAAGTTGTTCACTGCATATTTCTAAAAAAAAAAAAAATTTTCGAATACCTATTATTTTCGCAGATTTGCTTATTCTTTGGAACCGTTTCCTTTTTGATGAATTTTATTAACAAATACATACTGATGTGTTGTATATAATAAATGGTAACTTTAAAATTATGTAATTTCTCCCTATTTGGAATTCATTGGAATCGCTTGCATTCTTTTAATGAGTTTTATTTATAAATACACCGGATGTGTTGAACAAAATGTTGTTTATAATAATTTTTAGTTCAAAAATTATGCGCTTTCTTCTTCTCTCTTAACAAAAAGCTCTCGTGTATTAGGTTCTGACATAAGTAGTGTCCGCTTTTTTTCAAATTATAAATTCAATTAAATTTTTTTTCTTCATTTCAAAGAAAATTTTCTGTTCTACAAGATCACATATTTGATTTGACGATACATCTATTAATTTATTTGATTAAGTCATTAAAATGAAATGTTAAGTATACAGAAGTGAGAACTTTATATTATTCGAGACAAGATTAGATTAGATGTTTCTTATCGCAGTGACATCGAAAATTTTGGCAAATTTTACATAAAATAATGTAAAACTAACTAACTAACTAACTAACCATCACGCCGTTTTCCCGCAGGGGTAGGCAGAGAGGATTGAACGCCATACTCTTCTATCCTGGCACACCACTTTTGCTTCGGCCACATTCATACATCTTTTCATACAAGTTCTACGGTTGTTGCGGCTTTTAACAGGGCCATCCACAAACACTTGTTGTATCTGATTATGTTGTATTTTTGTCCTTTTTATTTGAAAAAAAAAACGAACACAATTAATGTTAACAAACAATATACAGTTTTATATACAAATTATTTATTTATTTATTTTTAACTTCCAGATTACCAAGAGGCCTTGGATATTTTTGTGTTATTAATCAATCTACAAGAAAGTCTTATAATGAAAAAAAATTGTTTTTCTATCATTAAAAATTCTTTCTATTATATAATCTTTTTCTTTAATATTTTTACTCAACGTAACATGTTGACAAGTTAAATATCTTAAATTTTCTATAAATGTAAATAAAATTTGAAATTATATGCAAATTTATTCACATTACAATAATATGAAATACTACATGTACCTATCTATTTGAGCTTTTGATGATTCACCAGAAATATTTAAAAGTTTAAAAATACATGTTAAATCAATATACTTACTATTTTTAACCTAGAACAAGTTCTTATTATTCATACAACTTAGGTCTTAATTTTTAGTTATTGTACAAATAACTAAAAATATATACGGATCAATTGTGGACAGACTCAATTCAATTCGATCTCAATAAAAACATAAAGTAAGATAAAAACATAAAAAAGTCTAAAATTCTTTTTAAAATGAAAAGTGTCATGTCAAAAATCTGTTTTTCAATATATTTGGCAAAAAAATGCATTTTTTAATTCGGGTACGAAAGTTAATTATTCGTATTAGTTTTTAAATTTAATTAAATCGTAAAATAACTTATAAGTGAAACACATATAAAAATATTACTCATAAAAGAACAATAATATTATTTATTATAGTCTTAGAACGTATTAAAAGAAAGCTCCTCTTAGAAAGGACACACAAAACTAACTTTATTTATAGTATACCGGTTTGAAAATTAAAAGCAGCATTTTTTAGCTACCGCATATGACTTGTAGGTATATATGTATGTAAGAGAGAGTAAAAACAAAATATTGTTTATTTAAACTTATTAAAGACTTGAAATCTCAAGAAAACACAAAGATATTAAATACTATATATTATAATAATATAATACAAAGATATTAAATACTATATGTTATATTTACATTAACTTACCTAGATTTCATTAATCTACTTATTTAAAATAGTATATAATTAAATAAAAAAGATGGGCGATTTGAAGAGGAAACTAAAATATTCTTAACGATAGAAATAATTAAAAAAAAACAATTTTATCAATATAATAAAATCACAGAACTGTAAAAATCATAGACAGCTGTAAAAAAAGCATTCGAAATCGGCCCAAAAAGCTCCCGTATTTGTTTAGCCAAGCTTCGAACCAGAGCTTTCGAGCTTTGTAACGAGTTTGAACTTTATAGCGGAGCCGAGACGTTTATTACGCAATAAAACCATTTCATTTGCCCCGCACCTTCGGCCGCCATGACACTTATGACTTTACAACGGCGATACATTAATAAATTCACAACCAAGTCCGCCTCTGGCTAATTCACATTTTATTAATTACGACATGTGTTTGTTTACAACGCTCTCTCGCTTTGTATCGGAACAGACACTCGTATCGATTCTCCGTAATCAAGTTCATGGTTGTTTACAATCAGATTATTAAAGATGAACTTCAACAGAGACACTTGTATATAAATGAACACAATGTTACTTTGTATTTATTATATTCTTGTAGTAAATAATTTGATTTAAATGTAGTAAATAGTTTTCACGTCATTTTAAGAATGTGAAAGCTTATGTGCGTCCATTTTTTAATTTTGTATCACGTATCAAACCTTGAGGTCAAATATGCACGGCAAAATAGCCCTAAAATTCGATATAGAAGATTCTAAATGATAGCGAAAACGCGAGAATATTTTTTTACTATAATAGATGATGTGAAATTTTGAAGTTGCCTTGAAAATCTTAATTGTACAAACTTTATGTAAAAAATCAACATTTTAGAGATATGTGAATATATGTAATTATATCGCGGTGATAAATTGCATAAATAATAAACATATTTTTAACACTAAAAGCATCGCAAGTGGAAAGTATATTTACCGATAAATTGTGAATTTTATGAACATGTTACAAATTCACGTAAGGCTTTCCAGGAACAATTGTATATATAGAGGGAGTAAGTGTACAGTGGGCGCGAAATTCCGAAATTTATGTGGAGAACCGTCAAAGAACTTTACCAAAAGATTATTTCTATCGTGTATATACGAGTAAAATCTAAATCTACAAAGAGGCATGGTCAAATATGTGAAGATGTAATAAAGTATCATAAATAATAGCTTATCATAAAATTCTACGGAAATACAAAAAAACTCTAAAATTAATAAAATTTCAATAAATATTATTATTATTACTAACACAGCTTTTGACTATTTAGACCATTTTTAAATGGTCTGAATAGCCAAAAGTTTGTAAATTTTAATAATGCTTTAATTTTTAATTATTAAATTTATGCATAATTATTAAACTATACGTTAATAATTTAAAAAGTGTTATTTAAAATTAATACGTAACTTTAAATACCTCAAAGTAGTAGAATAATTTATTAAAATTAAATAAATAAATAAAAAACATGTTCTATAAACTAAACACAAAATAATAAAAATAAAAAAAACATTATTTTCTTTTTAACGGTGAAAATTTTCTGATCAGCTCAGATGTAAAAATTTAAATACTCGAAGGCGACGAATAAAGTAACAATAAGAAGCAAAAACATCCATAAACGGCGGGGATATTTTCCTCGACGGGTGTGTCGATAAAATAATAACGAGATCACATTCGAAGCGCATGATCGGCCTATCAGCGGTCCCGGGCGCGCTCGGAATGCGCCGGGACAATTCGTGATGTTTATTTGGCGGTATGTGTAATTTGAATAAGTTATTCGCTCCGGATAATGAGGCCGGCGGAAAGCGCCACGGCACTTTGGAACCACCCGTTTTATTTTTTGGTAACGATACTTTATTGTTTATTCCCAAGCCCCGTGAAGGCATTCTGTAATTTGAGTGACCGTTAATGCGCGGGATTTATTGGTTCAGATTGCGATGCAAATTTTAGCATAATATATGGAACGGGGGAATAAAACGAAGAGAAATTTAAAAAAAATAATGGTTGCTGTAATAATTTTAATAAACTTGTATTTATTCTCGTTTGCGGGGACATTCATGATTTAATGCGGTTTTAATGTGAATTGTGATGGATTTGATGGTTCCTCCGAATACTGTAATATTTCAGGGTACTGTAGTATGGTAAAATATTCAGAAAAGGAATATACATAATCTAATACCTCATGAGGCAAGAAAAATGAGTATTTGAGATACACAGAAAATCTGAAGAGATAATTATGACAGATTATTAGTTGATAGTTCTCCACATATATAATTATTCAAAATTTCAGTGAAATTAATGAAAAACGAATTTATTTAACATTTATTGAAATATGTGTATTTATCAATACTGATAAATTAGAATGAATGTTCGATACATAAGGAGGAGAATTAATTTTACCAGTAAAATCGGATAGCAGAAGACCGGAATATACAAAGAATCCTTTTATTAGCAATAATGTTCGTTTTCGTATTTTGGTTTCTTCATTTCACACATATATTGTTTTTAGTTTTGTTTTTGGCAAAGACAACGTATTTTGTTTTTTTTTTTGTTATATTTTGTTTATATTTCATAATGTTTCCCTGTCATTAAGCACCCAAATTTTGGATTCTAGGACATCTTAGAGCAGTTTTTTTTAATTATTGATGCCAAATGGGATGTTTCATCACTTTATGAGTTATGATAAACGTTACTCTACAGATATATTGATATTGCGTTAAAATAATTTTGCTGGGTAACGCTGTTCCATGAAATATTTTTTTTCCCCAAGAACAGTGAAACTTTTTACTTCGATTTTTAAATAAGCTATTAAAAAATCGAAGTAAAAAGCACAGGATTTAAATATAAGTATATTATGTATGTAAAATTTTGCGCTGGATAGCTATTGATTAGTTTTTAAAACAGAGTTAGTCAAACAAAAACTTCATGAGAATGAAGTTTGATAGTTGTTATAAATTATTTTGACATATAAATGCATCAATAATAAAGTATTCGAGCCATATTTAATATAGTCATATCTGAAACCATCACAGACATTTTAAAACATCCCGCTAAGTTTGGTGCTGTTAAATGTGACCAATAATTAGAAAAACTGAGTTATCTTTTCCGTTAATACTTTAAATAATTCCGTAAATATATTTTTTTATATCTTTTGGCACACAATAGAGAATTGTGTAATTTAAGTTCATAGCTACAATTTTTTTTAGAACCTACTTCCTGCAAGATAGTGATGCGAAGTCCCTTATCCTGATTTATAAGTACTCAATAATAAAGGAAGGGCTCCCGAAGGCCATCACCATAAATAACTTTGTCCATGGTACATTGTTGACTTGTGGAAATGCAAGAGAAACCGCCCAATAATGGCTGTTTTGCATTGAATGACTTACGAGTATGTATCAACGTTTTGTCAGTAGTTTTTTTTACAGACAGACAATGTCTTCAGAATAGTGGTTTCAATATAGGTTTTTGGTTCACGGCTTGCGACGTACCAGTGAGCTCAATTGAAGATAAATCGTAACTGAAGTCTGTCATTTTTGATGAAATTGTAATAAACTACATTTTCATTAATATTTCAATAAATTAAAATATTTTACGTTAAATGCATGTGTTAAATAATGGAGTTGGACCTATTCAAAGGATATCGTTGATGGATATAAATAAATTGATTTGATATAATTTGCCAATCTTATCAAGAAAAATATCAAAATCATGATTTTCCCAAGAGGGCGCAAATAATGACGCGGTATAATAAAGGTAGAAAAAGAAAAAAAATCGAGCATAATTCTCTGTGTAATAATCTCATTCTTCTTCACTTTCATCTCTCCACCACTGAATTAAGGCCTTTTTTTTACCTTTCCATTATTCTATCTTTCTGTGTAACAACATACGTTGGTAAAGCTACTAAGATACTACGTTACACTTGATGGCGTTGTTCTCATAGCCTCAACACGAAATCAAAATATATAATAATAAAAAATTAATGGATGAAAATTAGTATTTTTAATAAATTTATATTTAATTCATAATATTATATAAAATTTATAACAATTTATATTTTAATAAAATAAACATCTTATGTAAAACAGCGATGTTAGCGATGGGTTAAGAACTCATTGCGAATGAGTGAATGAGGAGAAAATGGTAAGAAAGATATATGACGCGATATATGTTGATGACATAAATAGAGGACGCCCGCACGACCAAGTAAACCTGATACTGGAAGACGGTCCTGTTAAACTATCGGCGAGATTGCGTGAAAAGATGTATGACTGTATATAGAAGAGGCGAGACTTCTATACCAAGACAGAAGATAATAACGCTCCATTCACTCTACATACCCCTGCGGAGAAACTGCGTGAAGGGAGGTTAATTAGTTATTTTGGTGAAAACTTCACCTGTCGCTTGCCAAAACAAATTAATGTATCTTAACGCATACTGCATGCATAGAAAAATGTATAGAACCGTCATCCATAGCAAGTTGACATGTGTGACCAAATCAATGGATCGTAATGCATACTTTACAAAACAACGGGAAAATGATAATAGCGAATAAGGTGGTATAAATAAATCAATTTATTACTCACTTTATATTAACTCGTGGCGTCTGCTTGCTTGCTTGCCGGCTTGCCGTCAAAAAAAACTTTGGATCGATTTTTCACCCTTTTCCCGTGATCCAATCGAGCTGAAACTTGACAAGTAGACTCGTGGCGACGATCAAGAAGATCTATCAAATTTTCGTTAAATAATAATAATAATTATAGTACAATTTCGGATTTTTAGAAATTTTATTGGTTTTTTAAAATTGGAATCATTAGAAAAGTTTGATAATTAGCAACGGGGGCCCGATAACGTCGCGGAATATTTTCTAAATTTGTATTACTCCGTCGGTATACATAATAGGTACTTCACTACGGATGTCGAAAATCTAAATTGACTGACAAATGTTTTTAGAATTTAATCTTCAAAGCATGAAATGTCTTATCAAAGCTCAAAACATCTGACATTTTAGAAATAAATTAAATACTGTAATTTTAGTGTTATGTTATATGTTTTAATTCGTCTTTAATTGTTGTTATATTTTACAAAGAAAGGGAGTACAATAAAAACTTGGTTTTTATGGGTTACTTTTTTTTATTTAACATAAACAGGTGAACGTTTTTTACCGTGGTTCTATGTTTTCGATTTCCGAAAAAAGAAAGGAAAGAAAAGGAGCAAAACCCATCTCTCAGAAGCGCACTCCCCACCGGTTACGTGTGCACAACTTGTGGAAGGTTGCGCAGTTCCAGAATGGGGCTCCTTAGCCACCCTCGGATGCGTACGTCATCCTCGCAAAGGGAAACTGTTGTGTGCTGTAACTGCACGGCGCGGCGTTCGCGGAGCCACCACTCTCTCAACGACCGTCTTAGAGAGCAGTAGATATTTTTTTTGCGAATAAATGTTGTAACGATCAAAAGTATTATGATTACTAGACCCACTTCACCACAACTGGCTCATTCTACATATACTTATTATGAAAAAAAAATGTTACATCAAATCTCTTACAAAAGCTCATCGTATGAGTTTATTATAACGTGGACAACCTACCATACTACCAATACTACAGTGGGTACAAATATTGCGTTGACAATGGAATATGAATTATATATATGCATAAAAATGAATTGTTTATGTCCGATGTGAAACAAAATAAACAATATATGACATGCAATAAATAAAAATAGATATCTATCAGAAACATCGGCGTGCAGTCAGTATTTTAAAACAAGCTGTTCTTATAAAATATATAAAATCAAAATTTGTATCTCATAATATTACAAATCATAATAATTAATAAATAAATAAATTTCGCTGTTTTTCCGAAATACATATATGGTTAGATACAAATCATACTTAAAGTACCTACTGACTGCACGCTTCTGTATGCTGTAAGATAGTGTGTACATCCAAATAAATGTACACGTATAACAGGTAATATATCGACGGTCTCTACGTATACTATTATTATTATTAAGAATTTTAAAAATTTGAATTATCATTTTTAGAAAGCAAATATAAAGTAGTAAGTAGCTTGTTATTGTAGTGCTCATGACGCTCGCTTAGTGAACTGGTGAGCTGTGGTTCGAGCCTAATTACAGGAAGCCAGCAAGTTAGTTATCTTTTTAATGCATAAGCGATTAGCTTAATTTGAAAATAGTAATAATATTGATGCGATACGTATTACACTCCGATGTAAAATAAGCTTTTTTCTAATATCTAGAAATATAGTAAATTGTATATATTATCGGAAATGATGGAAAAAAAGAGTAAATTAGATAATTTTTAAGATAGTTCAACGAAAAATGATTTTTTGAAGATTCAACAGTATACACGGGGACCATGATGTGAAAAACGAAGCACGCATAAACTACAATGTTCGTTTAAAAAAATATTCTGTTCCTGCGGTAACATTTACGATCATTTCGTTATGACGTTTTTATTTTGCGATGTGGTAACTGCCCGGAGAACGCGGAGCCGGGCGGCGAAAAATGAAAGCTGATGTTTCCCGCGTTATTATTTAATACGAAGAATTAAATACGTAATAAACGCTGATGTCTCGGAGGTCATGGCGGCTGCGGTGGGCCGCATCAATTACCGGGAAAAAGTGCGTGCGAAGCTCAAAAAGCGGACTGCTTCGGGTGTGCAGCGTGAGGCGACGGGTAAAGCAAAATTATCATTGGACGGGTCCGCTTGACAATCACTTTGAGGTGTTTTCGAATCGTAAATTTGGTTAACTGTTGACACCAAAAACAGTACGAATATTTATGAATATTATTGGTGAAGTGTCATTTTATGTATTAAATAAGTAATACTATTTCTTATTTTTTTCTAATTCACTTTACAGCACAATTTAAAAATGTAATACTCGATATTTCATTTTAATGTATGTATAGATGTCTCACAGAGACGAAACTGTATTTATAGAGGAAAGTAGGTAAAGAAGTCTTTTGGGTGTATACTTAGGTGATCACTTTACACATATGCACCGTTCGCCATTTCCACCCATGATAAAATAACATGTCTACTGATTTTTGGAAGTTGTATATATTAAAATTATGCGCCACGTTTCACATGTGAGTTCTAACGATCCTCCACGCGGCTAGCACCAAAGCTTTTTCATTCCTCTTGAATGACCACATATGTCGCTAATGAGACTAGATTTTTTGGAGTTTTTTAAGCAAATAGACATGGTAAAATATCATGGGTGGAAATGGCGAACGTTGCATATGTGTAAGTGATCACCTAAGCGAGCCGTACGATAGGTCGTAAGCCCTATGCACACCCAAAAGACTTCTATATCTACTTTCCCATAAAATACAGTTTCATCTCTGTGAGACACCTATATATACATTGATTGATTAATGATATCCCTGTAACAAAAATCCAGTTCTGTTCTGAAAAATTCATACTCAAAAATATTCTCATATTTCATTTTCTTTGTTGCAAAAATTCCCTATACTCCCGAAACATGATGAATTCTTAAAATAAAAATGAATCGTGATTAAAACAGTTTTAATTATTTGATTACACAAATACCATGTTTCAAGAAATTATTACAATAGATTTAATTTAATAAAAAGAAAACACTTTGTATTAAAGCACTATTTATTCAATTATCAACATGTTACGGGGCCAGTGGTCCCTTCATTAGGATACAATGTATACATATTAAAAATTAATCCAAAATATAGACATTAACAAAAATTAATATTAATTATAAAATTTAATAAAAATATAATCATTTATACTAATTTATTATTAATTAATATATTATAAATAACGTTGTCACAAAGTTATTTTGCTATTATTGAATATACTGTATTTAAAAGACTAGATTCAAAAATAGAAATGCTAGTACATGCTACCTATTTTACTTAAAAATATGATCGATTTCAGGCTACTGTTAAAAAAACTGTGTTTCGTATTTATAACATAACCGATAGGACGAGTAATGTTAAATTTGTAGATCTGTGGAGAAAAAATTAAATTCTATCCAATCTACGGAGATTTAGATAAGTTAAAAGTAATTCGATGTTCGTACAATTTTGCAACTATACAACAGAAAAAATATTTATAAGTATAGAATTTGGACGGGAATCGTTCTCAGGGATCGTTAAACTTTTTAAAACAGTTTTCTTAAATAAACTCTTGCCCTTAACGTGAGTAGGTACTCACGAAAACGGCGCTATAAAAATGATCCAATTATTGTTTTCTTTATTAACGATATCCAATAAAAATTTTTGTCACTCAAAAAACTCATCTTCGCAGGTCCCTTATTACGAGAACCATTATATATAAAAACACCTTCATTTTTATATTAAATAAACAAATTTCATCGAAACACCGTATGGTAGGTAACATGGTATGAAGTATTGGCAAACGAGGCTTGAAGAGCAAGGCTTAAGAGACAAGAACCTCGGCTTAAAAGTAAGTGTGCGACGGATGTAATCTCTTTGATGTTTTTAATTTACGATCTTAATCCCACACACATTGATTCATGAATAATTAATAATATGTTCTGAATAATGAATATAAATTTAGGCAAATAATTTATGGAATTAAAAAATGACACGATTATGCAATGCACACGATTCATATGTACCGTCTTCATTCATAATTTTGTTTTTGATATCTTTGGCACATGTATATACACCGCTTTATTCAGGGCAAATGACTTTGCAAACATGTAATAATTTCCTATCTGTTTATTTCCTAACATGGATAATAATGCGAAGATAACATTAATTAAATAGTAAATATGATTCAATAAAACTGATTTTGTCATCGATTTAAGCAGAGACTATAGAATGCTTCTATTTTCTATCCAGACATTCATATATTATCGATTACCACCATCTTTATTGCTAAAATACTTATTATATTAATTAATATAAGTATGTTTAACCTATTCATTTACGAACTTTATCTCTTTTTACTGTCGTCAATGCTCTAGTCACATATCTTCCAAATTATATAACATATTAATTCAAAATATTCAACTAAGATACCTTTTTAAAATGTTGTGTAAAATTCTGCAAATAATTTTGCATTCTTCCATTAGTAATTTTGTAAATGTATGAATTTTTAGAGCAGTCGGCAGTTATTTTATAATAATTAGATGTATTATTGAGAATGGTGAAATGAAACTTAAGACCGTTTAAAAATATATGTTACATTGTCCAATGCTGTACGAATTAATTAAAAATGTTTTCAATTTTCCGCTTGTTCGTGAATTCTGATGCTGAAATGAATTAGTAAAATGCATGGATTTCTCAATTATTCATTGAAATAATTCAGACTGTTTGTTTCGGACGCAATGAGAGCAACCGGATGTCAAAATTTTGTAAAAATCTACTTATTCAAAAAGAGTCATGCGTTATGCATGAAACGAAATCATTCTTAATCCAGATGAAACGTCGCAATTTCGGGGCACCGCGCCGTGCGGCAGGGGGACGTGGCGATCCGCCCGCCTGATTGTCACCGAAATTGGTCACCGATCCACTTGGCAGAGTCACGGCCATAAATCCATGTCATTGCGGAGCGCTTCAAAAATAAGGGAAATCATAGCAGCCGACTCTATAAATGGGACTTAAGCGCAGAACGCAGACGCGGCCCCGAGTAAGCGACTGTCGATCTCTCTGAAGGAGGTCCGCATTACTTTGACAGAAAAATAAATTGTGGTGCACCGGAGGCAACCATGGATGAGGTGAAATTAATAATTTAACATTTATGATTGTGTCAGAAAGTAACCATAATTTATCAACGCAACGATGTTTGCACGGCTTACCTGACACATTAACATTTTTACCATTCTTAAAACTGGAAAAACGATTATATTTTTTTATTAACGAGTGTTTACAAGTTCACAATTTCAATAACACAACATAAACTTGAATTATTTTAACTGGAACTCAATTACGAACGACTTCTGTAACAATATAATTTGAAATTCTAAAACGCTAAGGTAACCAACAGTGAGACAGAAAAAAATAGGCAATAAACAAAAAAGTGAAGACGAAATATGAAAAATAATAAGCACATCATAATAAATATTAAAAGCTCTTAATGCAACACTCTCTCAAACATCGCATTATTAATAGTATTTGAACTCAAATTGAATATATCAATACTTGCGCGGTTCAATAGCTCGTTACAAGACTAACTTGCTCGTAAAAATTACGGTGTTTCCCTGCGATCTCGTATGGTTTGTAATTTAGAAATGAAAAAGGATGCGACTGTCGTGTTGAAAACTTAGGGATTCTGAAGCTAATCTTTTCCAATAGATATGGACAGTGAGTTTTGCCAGAGATTAATTTTATTAAAAACATTATGTGAATATTCTCTTCTAAGTTTCAATGGATGCAGAGGAGGTATTGGATTATTCAATTGTCTTCTACTCGAGAACTTTAAAAGAATTTCTGGTATCTTTCAATTATATTAATATGCACCAAGTATATTATAACAAGTAGGAATAAAAAAGTGATTTCTCTAGATAAATCTAAAATCTCCGACTGTATGCAAGAATTTTCTTTTGCTTGACCTATATTGCTTAGCTAAATAATATTAACATTTCACTTCTGGGGCTAACTGAATAGCTTATATTTGAGTGTAACTGATTGTTAAAACATTTTAAACTTTATGTTTATTTTAAACAATCAATGATATGTGGTTAATTTTTTTTGTGTAAATATAATTGATATACAGAGTGTCTTTACAAGTGGATTCCTGCCTTGATAATGAGTCAAAAATGTTCAAATAACCATAACCATGATAATATTAGTGTTAAACTTTTTGCATTGTTCAACGTTTTGCACGAAATAAGTCAGAAATATTGAAAAAAAATGCAATCTTTGATAATGAATATCTCCTTTACTATTGATATAAGGTCGTAGTAATTTTCGACTCATTATCAAGGCAGGAATCTACCTGTTAAGTTTAGAGATGAGAAAATCCTAATTTGCTCATTAATGTTGTATTCCTAAAAAATGCCAAAATAACAACTACAATAAATGCGTAATACTTAAGTGAGTAGGTATGTGAAAAATTTAAACAAAAAATTATATAAAATAATATTGCATAAATAAATATATAAATGTAAAATAATGTTTACATTATTGTTTTAATAATTATGAATAATTTGCTCGAAGCAATAGTAAAGCATCGAGTGATTCATTATGTAGTACTGATATAATTTTGATACCCCGATTAATCCAGCAATCCATGTTTCGCCCGTAAAAATCTGGATTATACGTATTAATTTTAGGATTTTTATATCCTGTTTCTTGCCCGGGATCCCGGAATCGAGTCCCCTAGACATTTAGATTCTCGCGTACTATGAGCCATGATCTTACACGTACGGAAAGTCGGGCCGATCATGTTATGGCCAATGGCTGATTTATTTTATCATGACCGAACAAATGAGCTTTAGCTGCATAGCCTGACTGACACCGCATACGAATGGTCACTTTAGAGGGGTGCCGGCTGGCTGTAGGAAGTGATGCAACCATATTTATGGGTTATATTTCGCATTCGGTTTGCGTACCCATTACTCTAATCATACCGTGCTTATACAATATGCTAACCATCGTATATAACTAAGTACTTAAAAAAAACCATGTCAAAATGCTCTTCAATGATACTCAATATTAACATACATTTTTTGTAACCGTTGAAATATTTCGAGTGTCATTAGAATTTAAAATAGAAAAAAAGTGTTTGTTAAGTAAATTTTCTAAAGTTTTTATTAAACTTATGACTAGATGTAAAATAAAGATGTTTTCCTAGTAATAAGGGAATTTCTCAAATGCAGTAGAATACTTCTTGTAGTAGAAAACTTCTGCAGTAGAAGATCTATTGTTGAAGAATAAATAAAAATTTATATACTATAGTTGTATGTGTTTTTTATCGATACTTGAACTTGCGTAACAGGTATTTTATACTAAAATTTACGACAATGAATGTCCTGGAGTATGTGCTCGTTGATACCAATCAAAAATATTAAATTTTGTATAATAAATAATAATTCTTAAAAAATTAAGACATTTTTAAAGAATTATTTTACGTATTTTTGTAGATTTTTTAGATTT
This sequence comes from Agrypnia vestita, assembly GCA_016648135.1. NCBI lineage: Eukaryota > Metazoa > Arthropoda > Insecta > Trichoptera > Phryganeidae > Agrypnia > Agrypnia vestita. The sequence continues at coordinate 766,553 of JADDOH010000077.1, forward strand.
AGACAACTGAGACTAATAATAGCAACTGTTTATTTTTATGATGAATTATAGCAATATCAAAATTTCATCCACCTATAACAAAGCTTATAAAGCTTAAATTCCATAGGGTAGTGAATGATAGTTGTTGCCAATGGTGTATATTTAACTGTAATTGGACCTGATCTGAAGAAGAAGAAAAAATCCATAGCAATATTTTACCGTACAATTTTTTTACCATAGTTGCCAGCGTGCAGCAAAAAATTAGCTACACGCGACCAAAATTGTAAATAAGTTACAAAAATGTCGATTCGGCACAAATTTTTATCCATTTCCACTGTCAAATTACTAAATTAGATATCCCGATGACGTGAACATAACACTTACAGATTGAAACTTACGAGCTTTTTTATCGAATTTGGGTTAAGGCGAGAAAATTTAATAAAAATAAGTAAAACATGGAAATCAATTACGCGAAGCGTTAAAAATGCTCTTTCGACATATTTATTTCGCGGATGATACGCTGAGTTACCAAATAATGATATAATTATTTTTATAAGTAAAGCATAATAATATTTTTTGCACACTAAGCGCCACTATCCATATGGGATTTATATGGATGGTATTATAGATTATGTAATATTAAAAAATATAGTGAACCAAAAAATTAAGAATTTTCTACAACAATGCCCTATTTTTTCATCTTCTTTTGTTCTAAAATAAAATCTTAAATTTTTTCTTTAAGAATACGCAATATAAATGTTTGAATTTTTTAATGGTGGTGGAATAGTAACACATAAATAAAATATTATGCAAGTAATACTCACTATTATTCCTTCCTGGGTAAGATTCTGGGTTTGTCTCATTTGGAGACGGTAACCGTCAACTGTACCAACAAGGTCTGAAAAAAAAACAGAGTTATATAATTAAAAACATTATATAATTTCATACTAAAATTAAAAATATTTTAAATTGTAATTTACACACATTACAATTTTTATTATTTTATTAGTTATTTTGTCACCACTTTAGTTTTTTAGTTTCTTGAATTAAAATAATAATTAAGCACTTCAAAATAACTGAAATAAGATTACTTAATTTACTTATTTAATTTATTTTATTTATTTATATTTATTAACACAATTACACTTTTTTTACATTTATTTTATAACGCCCCACTAGGTGAGACCTGTTCTGGGGCAATTAAAAGTTTATAAATTTTTAATTCTTGGTTGAATCAAATTATAAAACATAAGAAAAAGAGTTATAATACAATAGAAAAATAAAAGCAAGAAAGCAGTTTGTGGCTTGACATTACATTAAATTTAAAATAAAATCAAATACGTAGTTTTAAACCACTTATTACTTACTATACATTTGTCAACTAGTTTTGGTTGGTTCCAACCTTTATCGGGACAGGTATAATAAAGATGGTATAGAGGACAATTATAACATATAGACTCGGTCTATATTATATTTGTCCTGATGCAGCTTGAGACCAACCGTAACCAGTTGATATCATGTGTAGTAAATAAGTCGTTTAAAACTAATTATTTAATTTTATTTAATTTGAATTAAAAATACATGAGAGAGAAAAGAATAAAAATATATAAAAAAACTAGGATCAAATTACATAATATTAATATAAGAGTTATGATACAAAAGAGAATAAAAATATATAAAAGATTGGATCATGGGCATCTTCAGCATATTTCTCCTTGATTTTTTAACCAATTTATTATTTTACATTAAAAATACCCGAGTTTTACGGATTCGTTAGTTTCATTAATTAACTTATTAAAGACACGCGGGCAGTAAAATTAATGTGTCTTTGTCCAAAAGAGGTTTCGTGCTTACATGCATTACATGTTAAAATTTTATACGAGTCAAACATTGAAAATGAAGCAAGAAGCAATTTCTCAAATATTTATGTCAAATAATATAAATACTGGTTCCAATATAATAAGAAGTAATCACATTAATTTTTTATTAATTTTTGAACCGAGTGGTTAAATCCTTATTCGCTGTGTTTCAGATACATAATGCATATTTAATATGGCAATGTTTTCATTCACGTTAATCAGGAAGCAAAAAACCCATCTCTTTCACTGCGAGTACCTTCTATATTTGGTTCGATACTTCAAATAATTTATGGCATCTCCATACTCATATTATTTTTATGGAAACTGTATCATTTAAACATTCCTATTGAGGGAGTAATGCTAATAGTGAGTATGTGAGTAACAGCAATATTATTTACAGTTTTGGTGTCACTGATTGAGAGTGAATTTTATTTAATAATATTTATACATGTGGATCTACAAATGGATTAGCCAATATAACCATCATATTTGAATCTGTATTTTTTCCTATTTTCGAAGTAAAAATTCTAATGAACCCCTTTTATGAATGAGACAAGTCATTCGTTTAGGAATTCAAAAGATTGAAGGCTCGATAAAGTGTTTAAATTAAATAATAATAAAAATATGATGACGTGATATATAAAAACTTAAAATTTCTTCAAATGCATTTCATTTTACGTGGGTAAAAAAACGGAAAGAAAAAATGTAAAACAATACTTTTCAATTTTTATTTTATAACATTTCTAAATTACCTAGTCTAAGGCCTCTATAATTTGCATGTAAAGTTTTGATGACGTTTTTTATAAAAGGGTGACCTGTCTCGAATACGTGGTTTGCGAATTCTAAGAAATTATTATTATTAAGATATCTTAGGTGTTATCACAAAGGAGTACACCCATACCCACCTAACACTCGACAAATTTTACAAATTTAATTTATGGAAGTTGTTGTATATCCCTCCAGACGATATACAACAAGTTCAGTATCGAATCCAGTAGACGATTAAAAGCAATTAGTGTGGTTTATAAAAGTTTGTTAGTTTTCTCAAATAAACGGAAAAAATCTATTGATCGCATGCCCTTAACGGTGTTTGTGATGATATAACTCTCTCTTGACGCACATTGCGCGTACCTACGTAGATAATGCTTAAAATTCAATTATTCCTCCAGAAAGCCGAATTACCGCCCACATTTGGGATGTGCACGAAGGTAATTGAATAATTCACGATTGCATGTGGGAGATTTTTCTATTGTATCTGAATAGATCAAAAAGGATCTTTATTACTGACTCATAGCCGCAGCCTCCAAGTAACAATGGTTATTATTTAAAAAATATTGCTACACCGCTGTATTTACATGTAACGCTCATCACCGGCAATGCATTCATGCATAATTAACAATACGTTCTGAATAATGAATACCAATTTGGAGGCGAAGAAATTGTAAGCTTAAAAAATGACACAGATTGAACAATTATTTTGCAATTCATTTGGAACTTCTTCATAAATAATTTTGAAGTGTATGTAAAGAAAATATTAAAGATAATAATAATGTTTCTGTAGTGTAGATTATTCGAAGACCTGGAGTCAAGTCTAAATAGCAGTTTTATTTTTCGGAAAGATTGAAATGCTCTTTGCGACTTTTAAAACCATATATATATATATATATATTGTCATAATTATTTTATTTGTAAGATCAAAGATCCAGGCTGTTGAAAGTAGTTATTTTAGGGGACTGAATGAGAAGTATCAAGATAAGATAGCGCATTCTTAACTCCTAACCTACTCCTACAAATTGTCAAGAGACTGTAGAATCAGAAAGAATTACACATATTCGAAGATTTCACAGCACTCTGGACGTTTTGCAGTAAATAAGAAATTACTAGAAAGGTTTAGAAGTCATGACATTTTCTATTTAAAGGGTGACATAACCGCAACACGGAACAGTTGTTGCTTTGAAAGAAGAAACACCAGAAATAAACACAGAGCGCAACAGACTGCGAGCGATTCAGTGTGGCCAGCGAAATAAGTTATGGGAGTATCTACCGGGCGTTATGTGGATGAGATGAATATTAGACTGGTCCAAATAACATAATACTGTTGCAATTAAGTACATATTCAGTGATTAATATAAACTTAGCGATAAATAAAACTTTAATGAATTTCGAGTATTTCGTTCATCTTCTGTCGTTGAGATCACATGACAGTATTGAATGATCTTATTTAAGGTGAATTCGATAAGACCTGAGAATACCAGAAGAACGACTACCAAGATGTATCTTTTAGGCAACATCGGAAGGAAGCAAAATAAGGGAAAATGGAAATACCGTGTCGAGACTTTTTACCGCTGACTCTTTAAAGATTAGGGATGAAAAATAAATAAATAAATGGCTTTTGTAAACCTGGCATTCTAAAACAACCGAAGAGCGTGCATGAGAAAATGTATGAAAGTACAAGAGGAAACATAAGCATGCTAGCACAAAAGAAAATGTTTTGCCTTCTCTACCTATTATTTATTTAAAAGAAAAACTGTGTGAAAGTAAATATTTTATTTATAAAAAAAAAAGATTTTTTAAAAAATAAAATATTTTTGAGCAGTTGAGCAAATGTATGTTTCCTTTATATCTTGTAGTATTATTGTAAATTATTAATTACATACTAATTAATATCATACGTCACCTTAACTATCAATCCAGAACCAGCTCTTACCCAACCTAATTTTCATGAATTCACTTAATAAACCCTCGTCCAAAATATCTTACAAAGGCCTTCCAAATTCACAGTAATAATATTTCAAAAATTAAATTGAGTTCTCAATAAATCGAAAGTGTTAATTATCCTTCGAGTCTGGATACCCTTCGAAAAAACTTTAACCAAAAAGCCTTCGTTAAGTGAGAAAGACCTCGTCTTTTTCAAAAATTAATTATAGTCCTGCCATTTTGCTCTGGTTCAGTTAGCCTCGTTTGCGTCGTGGCGTGACGCGGTACTGTCAAAACATTTTGTAACACGAACTTGCGCGAGTCTCCGCACCCATGTCTCGAGACACGGGGTAAAAAGTAACACTCACGTACAGCGGTAGTATAGGATATATACTACGATGAACGAAACACTAAAAATTTGTCTTTTTCACTTTTGCCACTGAACACAAGCTTAACTGGAGCACTGTAATGAAGTTCACACTTAATGTCACTAGTCACTCGAGAATCTTTTACTTGTCTGAATCACTTTACACTTATCTTCCAGAAAATACGCCCGTCTGTGGAACATTTTATTTGCCGTTTCTTATCATACTGATTCGCTCTAGACCGCTTCTCGGATGCCGGTAGGTACTCTCGTATTTTATCACTGGTCTTCAATATTCACTTTGATTCGCTTCCGCTCTCACTTTATCGGTGGCTTTCACTATTGCGCAGAAAATGTTTTGAGGAAAGTATATTTAGACCCTTCCAATACTTTACAATTCAATGTATAACGCTCAGAGTGCTAGGAAACCTTGAGTATGAGATTTTTTTTATGTCTACGGTCTCTTGATAATACGATTAATAAATAACACAAGTTATAATACAAACAAATTTTTATGCATCATTTTTATGTCTATTTTAACTTCGTATTAGTTATTTAAATGATGTAATGTGTTCATTTTTAACTTTTTACGTAATTTTTTCTATAAACATGTATTTTTCTAGAAAATATTATTAAAAGTTTAAAATATTTGCCCCAGCACGTGGCAAGGTCCAATAAGGAATTATAAATAAAGTTTTTTCATAAGTAATAAATAATATCGTTTTCAAAAACTGAATCAATAATAGATAAGAGAGAATTAACTTGAATTGATTTTTTTTTATAAGAGAGATACAAACATTTATTACTATCAATAAATTGCCATTTTTAAAAACGTTTTCTGTGGAATAGTATCCTTTGACTTTGAAACAAGAAAATAAATTAAATGTGTCCTTTTTTCCAAAAAATAATGTTCAAATCCAATTCTACTTTGAAGAAAACTTATATTATAATAAAAAATTAATAACAATGCAATATAAATGTGAAATCTTGAAAAGCACAGACAGATTCTTAAAGGCTATTTAAACATTCATCATCGAACGTCGAACAAAAGGATAATATTGGACCAGTTAAGGATAATTACCGATATCGTTCGATACCGATATCAAGTCGAGAAGGATAAGATGATCAAGACGTGTAGGTCTATAAGGGTCCAACAACGAGAGCTCGACCTCTGCAACGCCCAAGATCAGTGGACAATGTTCGGAAGAGAAATTCCTGTTGGAAGAACCATAGTCCAAGATAGAATAAAGAGTAGAATTAGTAGGAATAACGCACTATTTAAATTTCTCGTATGGTCCACACGAGTCTGGAAATGACTAAGTTATTCTCATAGGTTCTTGAACGGTCGCAACGCGATATTTATCTATAAAAAAAGACCGCCCGGCTACTACGAAACAGTCTTTTTTTTTGACGTTTTAACGTGTGCGACATTACCAGTGATAAAAAATGCAGTGAAGCAGTGTAACCAGCGCATATTTAACCGAGTGATAAATATCCAGCACGAGTACCAATCGACAAGCGAGAAGCGAAGTTCAAGAAATCAAGAAGCGAGTTCTAGTGTGGACATGAGCGATTTAAGAAAAGTGCATCAGTATACGAGAGACAAGTTATTCAGGAGCGATAAAAGTGCAGCGAAGATTCTTGAACGAATTATGAAATTGGATAATTAATGTGTGAATTGTTTCAAAAACATTTAGTGATAGTGTAAATTTAAAAGCAGTGCTTTAGTTAAGTTCGGGTCCAGTGACTTTTTATGAAATTAATTAAAACTTTTATTAAGTATAAGAATTTAATTTTCCACTCTGAGCCACGTCCCGTGACAATATAAAAGAAAAAATTATAATAAATGGGATGCGGTAATTATTCGTTCTGATCTGATCTTTAAACCTTCAATTAAATAAAAATAATATGTATTTTAAAAATATGCTACATGACCGACACAGTGTTTAAATTTAAATACATATATGTACTACATAAAAATTGGTATAAATTTGGTTTTATATTTATCATTTTTAAATCTACGGATATTGAAATGAAATGCTAAGATCTTACTTACAGTTAATTATTTACTCCGTAACTTTGTGACAGAACCAATATTGGCTCCAGTCTGCAATCTTAATCAACACTTGCAAAACTCGTCAAACTGTTGAAAGCCCATGTTTAATTAAATGTCATCGCGATGACTCTGTCGTTTTAGTGTGAATTAAATTGATTTTACAGCACTTAAAATTTTAATTCAGGTTATCTGCAATAATGGTTTTACCAAACAATTTGTTTTAACATGAATCTATGAATGAAAGATAAAATATATTTATTGTGTTAAAAAACAATGAATTACAATGTAAATTTTAAATTTTATTTTAATCAATAGCACGAGTTGAATGTCTTAGAAATAACAAATAAACATTTTATTTTAAAACTCGTCGCTACCGTCAAAAAATAAGGGAACAATATTTCGCGTCTTTACTAAGCCCTACACGGAGAGGCGGCCGTAGCAACATGCGCGAAACGGCCAGTTTGGGCTTGGTGACCCGGGGTTCAAGCCCATCTCCGGCCGTGGAATTTGCTTTTTTAAGCCGTAATAAATTCGAAAGAAATTACTAACATTAGATGAAGTTACGGGGACAGACAGACAGACATATGGATGGATGGATGGATGGGTGTACGGACGGATGGACGGACAGAAACGAAATAATTATGTTTGATGAAATTTCACTTTCTATTTTAACTACGTTATTTGTATTTTCAAAAATTTCGCTAAATCATAAGAACTCGAAATTAGCTGTGACACATCACTATTTTTTGATTACCATAATGGTGAACATTTTTTTATACTCTCGTATTTATTATATATATATTATATATCACCCCTGCATTGAATACATTTTTCTGCTTAAAAAATATTTATGGATTTTTTAAAATAAATTGGATTAAAAAATAAATTTCGTTGGTGGAAAATTGAGCCCCGGTTCCTGACATGACGATTTTTTGGATAAATTAAAATAAAGGTACCGTAATCTGATGGCAATTATATTTAAATAATAATGTTAATCTTATTCATTAAAAAATACAAACAAAAAATCAATATATGACAATTTGATATCGCCTATGGGAGTAGCTAAGATTGCAGAGCGCCAAATAAACATTGAGATGTACTGGAATGAATAAACGGAGCCTAAAAACTTTTTTAAATTCATGAAGATTTTAAAAACGTCTAGTATTGACACGATATCGGTAACTGTTAAGTTTTTTTAAATAGAGATGCGAATACAGAATACGTATCTTACAATAGACAATTTTTTCAATCTTATCTAAACGATTATCCTATGAAAATGGTATTAATTTCCTGGTATTCTGGACTGGATTTCGAACCAGTGACCACTGGGTTACTAGACAAGAGTCTCTATTACTAGATCAACTAGCTGCTCATATAATTAAAATGGAAAACGTGCTGTTTATGTTATAAACGTGACTAAATTATCTAACGCAGGATTTTTAACATTTTTTTTTCTGGGGGGCCCACTAAATAAACATATAGGTACTATGTTAAAACGTCAGAGAATTAATCGTAATAATAATTAATTTGGATCTAACCCGCGATGCCTCCGACACCCACAGCTTGGGTACCGATCTTCGGACGGCGAATTCCAAGGCATCATTACCGAGGCTGCGGAGAGCGAAGATACTCGGCTCAGATAAGGGATCATTAGCTCCAGCCAGTCAGGAGGAATGCTGTGTTGTAATGATTTTTGACTCGGAAACCTACATTCTGATTTTTGATTGCCCTGCAGTCATTTCGACCCGGCAAACATTAATTGTTATAAAACAAACAACACTAAGTGACTAATGAAAAACAGTAATTACATTGTTTCAAAATTATAAAATTATTTCAGTTATATTTTATTATTGATGAATTTTAAAGTAAAATGGATGGAAAATATAAACTTTGTTGTCTCTGTTTAAGAAAATCTCTAATGGTCAGTATAATAGATCAACTATTAGCTATACTGACCACATTCAAATTTATAAAAAAAATAACATGGATTAGGTGGAAACACAAATGATTAGTTAATTAGGAGCCGACAAAAGGAGCCGGTGTTACTGGTATAAGGATGGTTTTACTGGGAATATGGGAATACTATGATTAGAGAGTAATTTTATATATATTTGAATTTAGTCAATTAAATAGTTCACCTGTCGATTGAAGATTATGACACTCTCGAAACTTGAGCAGTAAAAGAAATACAAAATTTCATTCAATTTTTCATCACGTAAACTGATTGCACACACGATGTTTTATGGAAATTTGGGTGGAAAACGTAGACATGCATTTGTTGGTTTAAGTGCAAAATATAACAAGGCAATGAATACAGCTCACTTCGCTCACAACTCCGTACTACTATTTGAGTATTAAGTCCCATTGTATTAGGTAATAATTAATATTTACTATATAGATGATAGAGATATTTACTTTAATTAGGTCCACATTTTTGGCTCGATGTTGGAAAATGCTCAGCTTCGATTCTTTCATCGGTTTCTGTACATTGATTTCACACAACATAATTCAGAAGAAGCCTGTCCACGCAAGTGTGTTGTGTAAAATGGAGTCAAATATTTAGTAACCACTGATGCAGAAGATGAAGTGATCAGCGCGCAGGTTTGATGACAGACCGAAAAGGCTTATTTTGCAAGTGGATGAGAAAAAGCAACAAAAAGTACAATTGCCGAAAAGTGTGTAATCTCAGACTGCCGACGGATATTTTAGTTCAATGTCGAAATTTAATTGAGTTCAGCGCCAAGTTGCGAAATGCTCCTAAATACCAAGATGACGATCGAGAAACTCTGATTATACTTTTGACGCAACAATAGAAACATCGACTTGCAATTGATCCAGTTTCAAAATGAAGGTTGCCCGCTGACCCGCTCGTCCAGATCGCTTTTTGTAATCAATATTATATCTATTTGGGCACTTTTCCATTCATTATTTTTTTATCTCGTGCACATTGTTAAACGTTCAATGAATTGAAACTCAATTAATATCGATAGTTATCGTGTCCTTCGATATAATTAAAAATATAATATGTAGGTAAAACCTAGTCGATCCATTGGTGCCGATAAATCAAAATTATGTAATTTACTGTTGTGTGTTAAAGTCTGTAACACAATAAATACATATTTTTCAGTCAGTTGCCTTATTGTTGAGGATCGTAACCCAAAGATTGTGGTCTGCTAATGTCTCAACAATTTTCCTCCACGTCTTTGATCAGTCTCGGTCAGTCCATTAATATGAATATTGGGCTCTACCTCTTTATCCTTTCACCTTTCCAGTAACTATCAGTTTCTCCAGCTCATTCGCTTCGGATTGTGTCCGAAAAAATATAAAGTGCATCTCTGATACGTTGTGATAAATAAAAATATCTTGAAAATACATAAAATAGCTAGTTATGTTAATCGTAGGCCGCTCCGGGGAAAAATACAAATATTTAATCGAAGTCATACGATTCGAAAAGGTATTATCGCTTTTTCATTCCACCTAATCGTTCATTTACTAATTTTGTTTACTATACAACAAGCGATTTTACGATCACTCAAATTTTTTTTATTCTTAACTCTATCGTAAATAGATTTCTCACTTATAGATATAGATATGCCTGAATGATCTCATTTCTACTGCAATCTGTCTAGATTCTTATCTTGCTAGCTACAGGTTTCACATCCATATATCAATGTTGTACCTGTAACACTAGTAATCTCGCTTCGAATATTCTTATCAATTTATCTAATGTATTTTAATTTATTCAAATGCATTACATAATAATGTTAGTTTTCCAATAAAATAAATTGCGTGCTTGGCGGAAGGGATGGGTATCTTTCACTGAATAGTTTTTTCCTTCAGTTAAGATAAACTGCAACGTTGATTGATGCTGGAACTTATTAATGTTTGGTTTACTTAGTAATAGTAGTTCAGATATTAAATAATGTTACACGGGAATAGATAATATTGATAAAACTTATATATTTGAATTATAAATTTATTTTGTTTATATAATACGTAACTAAAAAAATATGTAAGTAAAAAAATAAGTTTATATGTGAGATATGAAAACAAAGACAGCAATGTCCAAAACATTCAAAAAAAAATTTTGAATACAGTCACCGATGATGACTAATTTAAAATTAAAAACAGAATTCTAGATTTACCAAATCCATTACGTTTCCCTTCCAAAATGATATTTCCTATAGGCTTATATTTCCCATATAATCCTCGATGACCGCATTAATTTTTTTTTGATATTGCTGCATTTGCTTTTATGCCTCATATTTATGTTAATATATTAATAATACCTCCTTTATTTTTCACAAAAAACAATTTTTAACGTGTGGTACAGAAAGTATCAGATATTACTAAATATAGATATAAGTGTGAGCGTACGTGGATTAAACATTAATCTCACGTCTGTGTTTCGGAGATTTAGCATTAAGGTTGGCATGTATCCCTTGATCATTTTGCTATGGGTGCAAATGATTGACGTTGATTCTGTATGGTCATCTTTTGAAATCAATAAATCACGAACAATTAACTGGACTCATTTATAAATTGATTTTATTAGTTACATAAAATTCGCCCTACACTTCGTCTCAATTTTCTTTCACTGCTCCAGAATCAAGGAAATTTGGAAGGACTTTAGCATATTAGACAAAACTGTATAGCCAGATAATTTACTTTTAATCCTAAAGATAAGATATAATAACTGATCCAGGAATATTTATGAAAAAAAAAATTAGTTTTACACATCTTGAAGGAGAGACACTTCGTTCCGAGATCAAAAAAAAAATACCAGTAGTTAAACACAATGTTTCTTTTGTGGTATTTGTCTCGTACATTCGAGCTCACGATGACGATTCTATTGAACAATGACCACACCGGAAAACGCGGAAAATGATGACGAAACATCCACCATCACAATAATCGATGACAGTTTCTCATATTTTACACAACAATACGGCTCGTAAAATCTTGAATTGCCAGATATTTTTTTAGTGAATTTACCAATCTTTGGTGACTCCAGCTAGCCATTGTTGTCGCCTCGTTGCCAAAGCAATTCGAGAAGCGTCGTGCCGATTTGATTTCCCAATACCTAATAATTATAAAAGAAAAATCTCCGCTTCTTATTATGATTTATGTATTTCTAAACAAGGTTTCATCATGTATTGGCAACTTATCAATTTGGATTACGAGGTATCGAGGTCGTGCTCCCTAGGAAGGAATATCAAGATTTAGATCGCATCCAGTTGCAGAAGATTGTTTGTAATGAATAACGCAAAGAAGAGATAATAATAAAACAGAGAATTAATTTTATTTGTAAATTCTAAACTATTTTATTGGCGTAGTGAAATCATTCGTTGCATCACGGCTTCTCAATCTCAGAAAATTATTACGTACTTATACAGATAGTTTATTACGATTAATTTATTATTTGGTGAAATATCAACAATGCCATTCTCCGTAGATTAAAAAAAATTTAATATCCCAATTATGTTTTAAGGGATGATTTAATGAACTAACTAAACTGAGAGCTACGCGCACATCCAATATGACATGTCGTATGATATCTTGTTACTAATAAGTATCGCGTTATATTTTTTAAATTTTATTTTTTACATATAGAGTGTACCAGAGTTAGCAGCAGAAAGATGGCCGGTAGAATTCTGCTTATGTTATCTATCTAAAATGTTCAAGCAATCATGACCTAATATAAATAATTGTGGAGGTATCCAATATCAAAGTTTGCACTTTTTTTCAATATTTTTTACTTTTTTTTACAAAACGTACAGTAATTTATATCAACTACAAAAAAATCAATCGTTTCAATAAAATTTTAATAATAATAACCGTGAAAAAATTCCAATTGGAATGTCTTCCAATTGAAATTGGAAGGTTTTTATCATTTTATTTGACCTGTATTAAAGGGAATGAATCTTTCATATTAGATATAAGTTACTGTAATGATAGTCTAACGTTTTACATAAAATATATCAGAAATATTGAAAAAACTTTGATGTCTCATATCTCCATGCTTTGAACTTGCTTGAACATTTTAGATTCATACCATAGGCAGAAATCTACCGGCCAAGTTTCTGCCGCTAGCTCTGGTACAACATGTACTACTTCTTATAACAAACCATTTACAAGCTTTGTAATTAGATTTTTCTTCTAAAATGAGTTCTTCTAAACCTTTAAATGAGTTTTGTTGGTCGTCTATTATGTCGTAAGATTTTTTTTTATAATGTGTTTCTTCTCCTCTAAAACATTATTCACGCCATTTACAGATATATTTTTTTTACTTATTTTATAATAATGGTTTAATTATTATTCTTAAAATTATTATTTTTTTACGCTTCAACAGTCGAACCTAAAACTCTGAGTATGAGAAGCCAGTGTCAGCCCACTGGGCAACGAGGGCCACCCGATTGCATGATTGGTTGCAGTCATTTTAAAGAACGCATTGATAAAATTTATTTATATTGAGACTAGAATTCATAAATAATCTGTAATGAATTTGGTTTCGGCTTTTTTCTGTCGCGCAAATTTTATTTTGTTTAGCAAATTTTAGAAGATATTAGATGAATACATAGAGTACAAGAATTCAAATCTCGAGTGAAGTCGGCTTGTAAAGCTACCGCCTTAAGTTCTTTTGGACAATGTATTAAATATAATATAAGACAAATATCCAACAAATCTTCTCAGTTACCGTGTGTCCTGATTATTTTTCAATTACCTGACACCGAGTCACGAGCATCTCATCGACAGTGTTGGGGTAATATGTCGAATGTCGTGAATATGTTGAATGTTGAACAAGCCACGTGCCAATAAACAAACGAATGTCGCGTGCCCGAATGACGCTCCTCCGTGACGTGTCTATATGATAATGCAGCGATATGCTAATAGGGATGCTACGTTATGCTAATTTTGATTCGTTTACCGTCATTGTCTGACGACAACGTCGTCATGTTGTTTATGCCCGGATTGCATTGTGTTGTGACTAAGAACTGAATACACTTATCTGTAGATTGTTTCTATGTTTTATTGATCGAAATTGTTGATATCCATTGGCAGTGTGAATAGTGATTTACTAAGGTGGTTGGGGCGTGAAGCGAACGATTTATTTAAGGGCTGCTAGGTAGATATTGGAAGGAATGATCAATTGGAAAAAGCTTCTAATGATATTTTTAAAAATTATTATAAATAGGTCCAGCATAAAAAATAAATGAATTATTTTAATTATTTACGTAGATGAAATATTTTCAAACTTTGTATATTATTGAAAAGAATTATATCACTGTATGTATGTATGAATGCGTAAGTAAGAATGGATGGGTGGAATCTGTGAGGTGAATTTTTATTACTATTGCTAAATTAAAATACCCGCCTTTTTACCTAAGATAATATTTTGCTTATAGCTTAAAATTATATATATATATATATATATATACGCAGCTCTTAAGAAGAGACAAAAAGCCTTGATGGTAGTTCTGCGTTTAAAAAAATGTAAATTTATTATTTTGTTTTCAAAAAATCAGTAAGTTGTTTTGGTGAAGCGCTCTTGAGGTCCAATTATTATTATTATTGTGTGAGCGATGAACACTCGCGTTACAAAAGGAAAATGTAAGGAAAGCATGCTTGCGGAATACTTACTGCTGGGGCCTTCAAAGAGACGAGGCAGCAATGAAATACAGGTAAAAATCCAATAGAAATATGTTTCGTAATTAAATAACGTTATATTATATACCTTTAAAAATTATTTATCTGAAATTTCGGAAGTGTTTTACTCAAAAACCTTACTTCTTGGGAAAATTACTTTGATAATCACATTCTTTAGTTCATGCTACATCCAAAAAATCTGTACATCAATATAATAGGTATACAAAATTTATAATATTACGTTAAAAAATTGCGTTACTGAAAATATTACGTTAAAAAATATTTTTATTTATAAATAAAATTTTAAGTTGTTTTCACTAGTATTTAAGTGAGTCAAGAAAGGAATTGTATGGATCTCAAATGCATTTGATAATAAGCACCGCAATGCGAGGTCAGTTTGAACCGCTGCAGGTATGCAGTATCGCCCTAACCCAGCCCTACGTGTGAGATCACCATTCACCGTCGAAACGTTTCTCGAGATTGGAATGCAACAACTAGATCGGTAATTTTATATTCGCAGTTTTTTTAGACGCTGTTCTCAAAAATTTATATCCACAGGTCCGCAATAATATATATTAATAATATAACTAGCCGTACACCTGTGAAAAATAACGGGGAATAATAATAACGATTAGCCTCGCGTGCCACACTCTAATTATCTAATTCATTTATTTCCGTTTTAATTCCAGCGATTTACGGACCTTACGACAGACAGACAACGAAATTATTTTGTTTGATATTCTCTTTGAACACTTTTGGATGATTTAATTCTGTTTTTATTTTATTTTATTGATCGTAATTTTTTTCAGTGAAGTTATTAAATACGATAAAATAAATTTCGGACTGGTGGTTAAACTACAACATCGAGGTACATTAGGAATATACCTACATATTCTTATTGATTCGTGACAGCCAATACTGTTGAGGATAATGTCAACAAAAAAATTCCACGACAATCTCCCATTTCATCACTCACGTCTTCGCGTGGGTGCGAAAAAAATAAAATAAACATGCAAATAAAATATAACCCCAAAATGGTGAGGTAATTTAATAACAACATAAAAAAGGCATATTGTTCGCGGCATAATGTCAACAAAATGATTTTACATCTGCGTTACCGATCCAGAGACGTTACAACAGCGTGGTGACATTTCATTGTAAGCTAATTTGTGTCTGCATACGATTCCGCTCGCGTCCATAGACACACTGACACGCCTCACACGATAAGGCGGTGTCTATGGTGATAAAGATTTATTTTACACACGCGTTGATACTCATTGACATTTGATGTAAAACAAGAGTGGAGATTCAGATTGAGCGGAGGTGTGTCCGAACAATAAACATTGGCACAACTGAACATCGTGGTAGTCGGTTTTTATCGAACACCGGAACAACTCATAAAAGTCACTCGGCAAAAAATGAATCATGTCATACCTGGCGAAAACTGGCGAAGGTTGCCGCGAATTATGCTGTCAAATCTTGCCAAAAATTGCAGAGAAAGATTATTTGTAGATAACTACTGTTGTTGTTCCAAGATTTATTTCAGACAGACTTGAGATTTTGCCAGATAAATATCTACATACCGCATTCTCAGTTAAGAAGTTGTAAAAAGGGCAAACTTCGGATTAAATATGTATAAACTAGTCAACTTAATAAATCCAACCTAAAAATCCCAGAAATTGCTTATTTTCTATCATAATATCATTCATTTGACAATCATTATTGCACGACGATAGATAGTAATATGATAAACCACCAATTTATTCTTTGCCATTCGCTTTTTTCATACTTAATTTATTTTAAACATCTATTTTAATATTTTTTTACAAGTTTGCAATAAACTATGCTGTTTATGATGCCAAAATAGTTGTCATATGTAGAATGTATAAAAGCACTGTCGGATATTCTTCATCTAATCTATTTAAAGGTCACGGTATAAGTAGTGAGCATAGCGAAATTCATCAGTGATCTAGTTCGTATGTAATGAAATTGAGTTTATTAAATTGAGACCTTTTGTGAGGTCTGGTGAAGTTACTATATATATTGTGTTGTCTATTGAATTCAATGTGAAGTAGAAGTAAGTGTGAGATCTAGTGTATTTAAACTGCAAGAAATTATTTGAAAATAAGTGAATGAGACACACGCGTAATAAGAAAAAAAAATCTGTCTCGATTTTCACAATTTTCAGAGAATGAATAAATTTATGCATTGCCTCAAATTATAAAATAAATAAATGAGTGAAGAATAATCTATCGGTAATTTGATGTGATCTTTTATTTAAGAACTATTTTGACATATGATCAGGCAAACCTACTGTAATTCCATTTATTAATTCCATAGAAAGAATAATGATTTTCAGATCAATCAATCACGGACACACGGCGCTCGTGAAGTAGATCGGGGCATGTGGAAACAGTGGTCTGTTTATTTAGAATATTTATAATGCAACCCATTGCATGCCTGAACGTGGCAGAAATTTAGTGAGTTTGTATTAATTGAATTAAGTAAATGATTTTTTTTAATAGGTTTATTTAACACTTGTCATTGTATAGATTTTTTGTTTCATACTTAAAATATTTTTGATAATGAACTTGTGATAACATTGAAAAGATAATAAAACTATCCATAAATAAATGAGATATCCATGTCGGTATTTTCTAAAGAAACCAAAACTATTTTGTATTAAAAAAAAATTGCATGTAAAGAAAATGTTTTGTAATATGGCCTAAGCTTTAATAAAATGTTTCCTTAAGAATGTAATGTAAATGTACTCTCAATAAATGTTTCCAACTAATTAATTAATTAAAATGTAATGTATTTTTTAAAATGTAAAATGCAATGCATTCTGTAATATATTCTTGAACACTAACTCCATATGAAATTTTGCAAGATGTTTATAAAAATAAACTAAAAAAATTATATAAAATGAAATTAATTTAATTTTTTTACACTTTTGGTTTACCAGGGAAAAAATCTTTTAAGTCTATTTTTGAGATGCACGTTTTTGTGGGTCAAAAATGAAAAATAAAATATGTAACAAGTTGCCCCGATCTCCTGTTTTAAATAATTGTATCGGTTTCAAGGTATGATTGCCGGTTTATTAATACAAATACGGTTTAAAAATGATGAAATTCAAGATGAAAATTGATGGCGCCGTTACTCGCCGCAATACATCACTCCGTAATAACGCAATGATCTCATCATGTATTTAGTGCGGCAACCTCTGGACCGCGTTATTTTTCTGCCGGCACAAAAGTGGCAAATGGTCGTTAGATGGTTTTTTAGACCGGCAATACCAGCGCACTCCATGTGAAATATCGCAGTCATCTGTTTCGCTTGATTTCGCAGCGCAATCACCTTGAAAGCGAGCTGTTGCTGCAACTTCGGAATTAATCAAAACAATGGCACCCGATCTCGCCAGGGGCGCGGAGGGCGTCGTGGGAGGGGCCCAGCCACCGGAGTATTGAAGCAACAAGCCGAGCACGGCCATTCACAGGAAGTCTTCATTAGGTTTTCTCATTTTGGAAATTGATTCCATCTAGAGTAGGAAGATGACTGAGTAACTCAGTATCACAATCATTATTGTAATTTTTGGAGTTATTAAGGGATCCTTCGGCTGAAATCAAATGCCGCATTGAGCAAGCTCCTGCAACCTTTATCCGCATGAGAAAGAAATTCTGCAGTCATAATCTCAACTTTGAATTACGAATGCGAATGGTCAGACGCTACGTATTTTCGGTATTATTTTATGGAATAAAAGCATGGACGGTTACCGAATAATTGATAAGGCGACTTGAGGCGTTCAAGATGTGGATCTACAGAAGAATACTCAAAATAAGCTGGATGGACAGAGTTACGAAGGAAAATGTTATTATTTGGATGAAAAAAGTAATTAAAACAATAAAAATCCGATAATTTCAATATCTCGGACACGAGACGAGACATCCAGTGAAGTAAGAGATCTTGCGACTCATAATGCAGGGGAAGATTGCCGAAGTCGGAGATCAAGAAGGAGATCATCATGGCTGAAGCTATTCCGGGCCGCGGGAAACAAAGCTTTCACAGCCAACGTCCGTTGAATGGATAGGGCACCAACATTTAAATAAAAAAATATTTTTAAAAACAGTTATAAGACAATGAATATTTTGCATGCTTTTATTGAGCTTCACTTGTCTGTCAGCGAGAAACCTTGTTATCAATATTTGACCCACTTCCTGACCAACGATCTCCGAAATTTGACAGAAAGGCGTATCTCTCATGACAAGCGGAATATGTCTTTCTGCCACCATACTATTTCAGCATCATATTTTTTGGATGGGTTTAATGCTAACGTAAAGTGAATTATATCTGTAACGCCAGCTCACCAGCAGAGCATCATATTCTCGATACACATTTTTTTAATTTTTATAAAATAATAAAAATGTTGACGCAAGGTGTCAATTGAAAATACATGAAATCTGATTTTAACTTTTATTAACAATATTTTAAGAAGTATTCTTATTCTGACAAAATATTTCAATAAATTATTATATATTATTTGGAATATAAGGTTAGGTTGTTGATTATTAATATGAAAATAGTAAAAAAAGTCGATGTGAAAGATATTATAGTGTTTGAATACAATGTATCGAGTTATTGGGGCATTTAATCTGCACCGTTATAAAATAAGATAATGAAAATCAATTATACTATTACTATAATATTAAACAAAGAAACATAATTACAGTGTAGATAAATATTAAAGTTCAATTATTTGCACATATCGACCAGAAGGCTGAGGAGATACGAGCGTGATAGCCGAGTGTATAAAACTTTTTACTATTGTTTATTACATCCCGCCCGAGAAAAATGACCGGTTACGCCCATGGTAGCGATAGAAAAACGCCTCAAATAGGAAACCGCTTAAACCTTGAAGAGTACAATCTCCGCTAACCTTAGAGATCACATTCTCCGAAGCGGCCGAGCCTCGCTCCGTCACTCTCCCTCGCACAGTGGGCCGGCGGTGGACAGGGGAAGAAAGAGAAAAAAAATCCAGGTGTTGGTCAACGTCAGGGTTTGAACTCGCGTACCCTTAGGTATTCATATTGTTCGAGTAGATTGTGTTACGTTTGATTCCTATGAGAAAGTAAGAATGACTGAAAGATGTATATCAATATTAATAAAAAAAAAAATTTTGAAAACAGGTTTAGTGAGAAAGAAGAAATTAATGAAAAAATAATTTAATAATTTCAATTATTTATTCACAATAGATTACAAAACATAAATTAAGTGATAGACCTAAGAAATGGAAAATAAAGTAGTGATATTCTATGAATTGAACGTTGTTTTAAATTTAAATAAATAACCAAAAATATGCAGGTGACCTTATTAAGTGGCGTGGATTACATTGTCATACTCATACGTTATATACCTATAACATGTTCAAATTTTTTTAAACATAATTTTGGTGTCGTATACTATGAACTGTGAGAATACTGAATGTCTTTAACATCATTTAAATGTATGCATAGAAGGATTATATTGCAACAAGAATTAAACTGTATTTAACATCTTACAACAAAAGTCATTAGTAAGAGCTATCAATAATTTCGATGCTTGTCTCTCTGTTCGTTTTCCATCTGTCTGTCGTCAAGTCCGTAAATTGCTGGAAATAAAAAATTAGATATAAAGAGTGTTACACGCAATCGGCGCGCGGCATAAACCGCGCGGTCACGCAAGGCGAGTCGTTATTATTATTTAACGTGATCTTTCCTAGGTGTACGGTAAATTTAATTAATAAAATAATTTTTTTTAATGATAAGTGTCTCGGGGAAGAAAAATAATCTTAAAATACATCGGCTTCAACAAAATCATTTAATTATCAACAGGGAAGGGGGATTAAAAATCTTATAAATAAGTCGATAGTGCGTGGTATACTCATCGTTTGAAAATTAGTATCGACAATCGAAACAGCTATTACATTTAAATAATGCTTTATGTAAACTTGTACAACTTTATTATAAAATTTATTTAAATTTAAATAATCTTATTTGTCTTTAAAAAGAACAAAATAATTTTGTGATGACATTATTAATACAATTAATAAAAATTAACTTTGTTTTCACCACTTTTGTATTGAAAAATATTAAAAATATATGTTTATTTTTATATACGAAAAACGTGTAGAAATTTTGAATTTAGGGTTAAAGAATACTTGAGGTGTTTTAGTAGCAATAATTATTCAGAATTTTCTAATCATCTTTTGGATTTGGATTATTCTTTTGATATTAATAAGGGTTTATAAATTTTACATACAAAATATACAGTATAATGTTAATATTAAATTGAATATTATAAATAATCAGATCCTTTTTATTTGATTTCATGTTAATATGTAGGTACTTCATTATTATTAATTTATGATATATAATTTTTATATTTTGAGTGTCTATACTTTAATTTTTGATTTTTAATTTGTTGTTGTATCTTGACGAATGGGCCATGGGCTCTGAAACATATTGTTTATTTTTATTGATTATATTATAATTTTAAGTAGAAATCCGAGTGCTCGACCACTCCTCGTGTCCTTCCATTATCTCCCTCACACTATTAAGCGTAGCCGCTCTCGTTACCATTCCGCGGGGTACGTCCATTGTCCGTGGCTGGTAGTCCGGTGGTGCGGCAAGCTGGTGGCGGGGGCAAGGGTCAGCCGCTATCCATTACGTGCAGCGGGCCCGGCCGCGCGGGACACGCCCTGCGCCATTATGCCGGTGCCTACTTGCAGCGAAATATGAGGGCTCAGCGTTGTAATAGCCCAACACTGAAAGCGGCGCGGAGTTCACACTCTCATTTCCGCAAGAAAAAAAAATGGCGAACCCCGATACGAGGTAAATCTCTAAAAGGACCGTAATATCAAGCTTTAAAAGAGTGGAAAAAATTTCCTGTATACGCGTTAGAAGTTACACATCTTTGACATATAAAATATATATACGACATGTTGTGTTACATACCTTGCGTTGAAATATACCTGGAAAGATAGCGCATACGCATTCTGTCCAGCTAAGGTAGGAAAAGGAGGGGGGACATGAACGAGGCGAGTACTGACGTCTTTCGACCTCAGAAACAGAGGAAATCGTCTCAAAGAAGTCTCAAAAATGATTTGCTCAAACAGGCGATCGACTATTCGAGAGCTTGTCGAAGAACTGAAAATCTCGTATGGGTTCGTGCAAAGCATTTTAGCTGATAATTTGCAAATGAGACGATTCTGATCCGCCAGTTTTTATTCCGGTCTGTCTACATCCGCTTTACTCCCCGGATTTAGAACAGTTGAAAAATTTTTCGATACCATTCCCGACATTAAGAAGGCCACAACGGAGCAGCTGAAAGTCCTTCCAAATTAAGCCTTCCAAAAATGCTTCCTATCATAGAACCACCGTTGGGATAAGTGCATCTCCAGCCAAAAAGATTACTTTGAAGGAGATTAGGTCAATTTTATTATAAACTTATTTCAATGTTTGGAATTACAATATTCACCATATTTTTTGATCGCACTTTGTATTAATGAATATTCAACAATTGGTATTATTAGAGCAATAGGTACCGGAAGGTACTCCAGATAAAGCCCTATCGAAACGATGAGTCTGCATGAGAAGTATCAGGATAATATACTCGCAATTTATTCTTTAAGCCAACCACACGGAAATGACCTGGTAGGTACGGTGGTAAGATTCTCGGATTAAACTTCGAGCGAAACCTGCTAGATGGCGCCAGGATTAACAGCACATTTTTATAACCGGGTGATTAAATGATAAAATCATCATTAAAATCCAGTAACTTTTAATGGACTTACTCCGCTATAATGGTGGAGATAACATTTTATGCTTGTATTTTGTGCTAGAAATTAAGATTAATAACTAGTAAAATAGATACAACAATAGCAAATAACAATTTTGAAATGCAAATAAGAAACCGTTACTTCAATTTCAATCATCATCATAGATTTGTTGCTAGAGTTTAATGTTAAAATTTGCAATCTCTTTTAAAGAATTCAGATGTTACTTGTAGAATAATGAGTTTTCAAATATTCAAATAAATAAGTCAGAAACTGTGTACTGAGAAAGTCAAACTTACATTAATAACTTAATTTCAATACATTTAAAATACTTTCTTTTTAATGTTTATACCTAAACAATCATTCAGAAACCATAAACGCGGTGAAATAATATTTATTTTTTCAATTGATTCAGCAACATTGTAGATTGACATTTAAAAAAAAATTGATAAAATTATTTGTTTATATCTACTTCTTTACATGAGTAATTCCACCAACATGTTTCAGAAAAACCTTTCCATCGTCAGTGTGTTGTATAACAGTATACAACACCCCGACGATGGAAAGGTTTTTCTGAAACATGTTGGTTGAATTACTCATATAAAAGAAGTAGATATAAATAAATAATATAATCAATATTTTTTTTAGAAATAATATTTTTTAAATTAACTTATATTTTATCGTAATGTAGAATTATTAAATGATCGTGTTTAGGGTTATGTGATTGAAGTATTTTTATTTAAATAAGGTTTTAGATTATGAAAATACAATAAAAAACACATTTCTGTAAAATATATGGTTCATATTCTTAAAATTTTTTCAAGATTCTCTTCGATTGGCAAATTAGGTGTGAATATAATGCTGGATAAAATGAAGCATACATTGCCGAGATGGTTAGATACGAAAGTGGCCGAAGCAAAAGTGTTAAGTCAGGATAGAAGAGTGTGGTGTCTATTCTTTCTATCTATTCTTGCGAGGAAACACTAAGTTAGTGTTTTAGTAATATCACAACTTTTTTTAGCGTATAAATACATGCTTATAACATTTTTTAGGATGGAGGGAAAAAAAAGTAAGTAAGAGATAATGTTAAAAAAACTGCCTACGTACAAAAGTACATAGCGTACAGGTGGCCTCCGTATCCGTAGTCTAGTAGGCATGAAACTGGCTTCTCATGCCGGAGGTTTCAGGTTCGATTTCTGGTGAGGTCACTTACATTTATTGATTTTCTTAAGTCTGGGTATTTTTGTGAAGCATTTCGCTACGTTAATTGGGATTCGTGGCCTGTTGTGTAAAAAATTAATAAATTTTATTGAAAATAGGACGTTTTTCTTTTTTTGAAAAATGTCCATTCATAACCAAAATTGTCCAATAAATTTATAATTTATTGAGAATACACATCACTTCAATATTGGTATTTCTGGGGTATTATTATGTTTTTAATATTTAACGTTAAAACAAACCATGATAGCGAAACGCTACACAAATTCACAGAAAAAACTCCCAGGCTTGAGAAAATCACATGGATGTAATGCGACCTTGCCAGAAATAGAACCGATTTGAGAAATCAGTGTACCCTCTAGTTATACATCTGTATTGTAGATAAAAAATAGATGCATGTATATTATATAATATGTATATTTTGTTTTCGTAATTAATGAAATGCTCTTCGTCCAAGCATGTTAGAAATGTGCTGATTACAGCCGTTTTATCTGTATGTCGACCTTTGCCAATGACGACATTTGACCCCTCAAGCTCTCCGCAATTTAGACCAAGCAATCCACGGCCGTTCTGCCATCTCATAAATTATATAATTACCTCAATTATTCGATAGTCGATCGATACGAGCACGGTACATCTGAACATGCATTCACAAACACCGGGAATGTGGCTAATATCCAATTACCGCACACTAAGAGTGTTTATGAATGTGTGTGTGTGCTTCCTAAGAAGTGCCTTTAAATTACCCGTGTGGATTTCCGGCCTATTTAAATTTGACATTTGAATTTAAATAGATAACAGTATTAAAAAATGTTTATAAATATTTACAAAACAAATCTAATTTGGCCCGAGACGGCAATTAATCATAATAAAATGATGCAAAAAAATCATTTTTTGTTGCTTGATGTATTACCAGCGGTTACATCTCAATAATTTTATAAACTCGTATATTATGATCATTAATATATAATATTTAACTATTCATACACCCGTGAAAAATCACGGGTGAGACTTAAATTTATGATTCGCATTTTAGCTAAACCCTGCTTTTACAATGTTTAGTATATATAGTTATATTTTTGACGGGCCACGGAGAAGCAATGGTGGTCACGTCGTCTAGTCGTCGCGTTGCTGTCCACGCTTTAGAGGTTCCAGTCTCTCTCAAGCCGTGTGATTTCGATTTTGGCCGTACATTTAAGGATGTTACGGTCTTACGGGATATGGACAGACAGACAAAGAAATTATTATAATAAAATACCGATACCTTATTATTTTCCGTTGAATTTTCAGGATGTTTCTATATGATGAAAATCTGTAACGATCTAAAGGTGGGCACGCATGTCATGGTTTTGATAAATTACAAATAAAAATTACAGTATTAGAAATTTTGATTTCGCGCTGTTTCCGACGGGCAGTAACACAAATGCTACTTAATATCTTTGCTAGCGTTTATGTCGGCAGGAGGTGCATCGGTCGGCAACCCGCAGTGTGTATGTCGCAGACGCTAATGACCGTTGGCCGTCAAACATGATACACGTATCTACGTTTTATTATTAGTAAAGCTTAGAAAATATTAATTATAGGTACCTGCTATCCTTATGGCACTATATACTTAATAGTAATTTAATTTCTTCTTCAAAAATCGCAAAATAATTTTGTGATGACATTATTAATATGATTAATAAAATTAACTTAGTTTTCTTCACTTTTTTATATTGAAAATATTTATTTACTTAACACCGTATAAGCTTTATTTATTTAAATATACAATTGTATCCTGACGAAGAGGCAATAAATAGGCTTTGAATGTTGATATTTTCAATATAAAAAGTGGTGAAGACTAAGTTAATTTTATTAATCATAATAATTTTTTTTTTTTTGGAAATATTTATGATTTAATATAAATATGTAATAAGGTGCTACTTTTCTTTGTTTTTATAATAAAAAAATATATTTTTTATATTGAAACAAAGATTTTCTATAAAAATAATAACTTTTTATTGGAGTAGTGGGAGTGACATGGCTAAAGTTGGCGTAGTACCAACGAAAGTGATAGTTAAGAGGATGACTTCATTTTGTAGTAGATCAAGAATATCTGACTTATTTTAACATTAATAAAAATTGAACAAGCATATTTTTAATTCATATTGAATTATTTTACATTTCTTTAATAAAATAATAGTAAAATCCATTGTAAAACATTGTAACGAATGCTTTGCGGATGACTAACGGATTTGTATTGTCTGAAGGAGTCGGGCACTGTAAATGGGCACCGCGATGATTGCATTTAAAATTGTAATCATCACCGCACAGTAGGGAGCTGCTGCGAATAGCAGTGAAGAGCACGTGGTGGAGAAAAATAAAAAAGTACATGCAATAAATAAAATAACCCAACAGGTCTTTTAACACAGCTTGTTCGAACCGTGATAATCTGCCAACAAAATGTAAAGACCCTTTTTTATGTTTTCATCACACTTCTTATCCTTCGTCGCCTCACTCTTGTTTCATTGGTCGTAATCAGATTCCAGGTAAAGGTTGATTGCATTATTTACCGTATTCCTGACTTGGTGTGTTTTTATGTGCTGTCGATCAGATGTTATTGATCGACACTATTACTTCATTTCCTTGGACAACAAAACTATATCGAGTTTCAATTTCGAGTGATTTGAAGTGGGTGAGTCATTTTTTGATTTTCAGTTCCATGAAATAAATAAATTATAAGAAAAAGACCAATATATATGGAGCATAGCACTGTATAATTGAATGTTCTGAAAACTAGAGAAAAGAGAAAAATAATCTCAAAGTAAATATTTTTCAATATATGTGGGGTATAAAAGCAAAGGCAGCAATATCCACAAAAATTGAATACGGTCATCGAAGATTACTAATTAAATTGAATTATTCTAGCAGATATGTAATAATTCGAAAGAATATCATATATACGTTAATATGGAATATTGTTAAAAAAAAACTCCACTTAAAAAAATAAAACGTATCATTAACAGTTTGCAAAATCTATGTATAAAGTACTTGTTAATGACAAAAAATAACAACAGATGTCTCTAGTAGCAATATACGAAATGTTCTTGATTCGAACATATTATATGTGGAACATTAAAAAAATAGATGTGTGGATGTTCTTACGATGGAAATTGTAAAACGTTGCATTGTGTAGAGTGATCATTTAAGCCAGCTTATACGGGTTGTAAGCCTTGAGCCATCGTATAAGAGACTTCATTCATTTTTCTCATATATAAATGGGTTCGTCTCTGTGAGACCATAATTTATCCTTAATTAATATATAATGTACTGAATTAAAAATTTTATAGGAAACATAATTTTGGAAGAGATAGATACATAAAATCTAGAATACAGTACGTTTTAAAAAAGAAATCCTCGGTGACTGTATTCAAAACATTTAAAAAAAAATTGGATATGGCTGCCATGGTTTTTTAACCCCACATAGAAAAATAGTCTATAATGAAATATTTTTGAAGAATTAGCGGTCAATAAATTTATCTGACTGGATACATCTTGAGAATTAACACAGCATAATCACAGTGGTGGAAGGAATGATGAAACAAAGAGGAGAAGAATTACCATGGAAAACATTCACAAGCATATGCAGAAGTCAACGAGAAGTAAAAGACCTGGCACTGGCTTAGAGATCTACAGAGAGAATGTCCTATTTTTTTATTTTTAACAGAATACTAGATATAAAATATATAAAAATAATTATTTCAAACTCAACCCAATATCCCAATTACATATATCTTGGGCCTGCTCTAGCAATATGCATATACTTAATGTATCAATTTTTTAAATAGATATGTGAACTCGGAATATGTGTCGCATCAATATTATTACTATTTTATAAATAAGCTGAACGATTGTGCTATGAAAAAAAGGTCTAACTTGTTGCTGTCCTGGAATAGGGCACGAACCACCAACTACAAGATCGCTTGACGAGCATCATGAGCATTATACCACAAAGCTACTCAAATCAATTCAATGCGATCATGTACGATTTGGTACATGTCCTGTACAGCGATTAGGCGTGTACATTGCAAGTAGCGGCAAATAAATAAACAAAATAAAATTGATTGATAAATATAAAAATTTTGATACAGAGAAACATGAATATTGCAAATTTAATAACGATTTTGATCATATTTTTCCAATCTTATTATTATAAAAAGGTTAAATACAGATTTATCTCTAGGCTATCTGAGTTGAAAGGTTAACAAAAAAGGAAAAAATTAATTAATAATGCAATTAAAAAACTGTTTCCGTTGTTGAGTTGGATTGTTGCTAAAATGACGTTACATTTTTTATTGAGAATGCCAAATCGGCATAAAATATTACTGTAAAAAGTATTATTCCATAGTCTCACTAATGTGCACTTTTGTTCATAAAAATCATTAACGGAAACGTGAAGGTACTATATAAAAGATACGAGGAATCATTGATGAATGAAGTCATTACTCGTAATGCAACATAATGATTTGATTTAAGTGACCGGCGGTCTTTCGGATTAGATTTATTTAGTTACTTCTGTGAGGAGGCAGATTTTTATCCGCATTAATTCACTGAATCACTTTTGCGTATAAAAAACCAAAGCCAAATGTCTGAGTGACCTTGTAACCAATTACTGAGGTGAGTTAGTGAGGCAGGCGCGTAATGGTGATGGATCTAATCAAAATATGGTCAGGGTTTAAAGGTCTACTACGTTATGGAGCGATTCTTGGCTTCTCGAACCAGATTGAGCGCAAGTGGCCACATTTTATAGAATGTATTGTCTGTTGGACACAGACAGACACCTTGATCCAAGATGCTCAGTATAATCATTGGTTTGTTTAATTATTTTCAGCACGATTTCATATAAACTTATTATTTATTTATTTGCTAAGCTATCTCAACTGAACTGAACTAAAGTAACAGTGGGCATATTAATTACAGAGATCCACAAATACAAAACATAACGTAATAATGCATAATAGAAATTGAAATAAGAAGAATAATAGGTAAATGGCTAAGGTTGACATAGACACTTTTTTTTAGTGTATGAGAAATATCTACGGAATACATTAAAAAAATTATTTATTTATTGAAAATATCGTAATGTCAATAATTTGAATGTGGATAATTATTGATTAGGAAAATTAAAATATATAAGCCACTACTCACCTAGATATATAGATATTTGAGTTCATCGGTACAAAAATATTTTTAACTGTCAAGATTCATACACGTAAGAAAAAATATGAAAATTGATAAAAAATGTGAGCAAGCAAATTTGAATATTAAAATTAGTTTGCCATAATGTTTCCGTTGATTAAAAAAATTAATTAAATTTACAAAAACTATGCATATCCTGTTATTTGCTAAAGGTTAGATATCCGTTTTTTTTTTAATTTTAAATAATTAGAAATTAACATAACATATTCTTAACTCTTAAAATTGAAGAAAATAGAAATATGTTAAATCTTTTGTTATTAATGCAAAAAAATGATGTAGATTGATAAAATTTGTTGTCGATTTTAGGCTATAAAAAGTTTCTTTGTATCATTAAGTGTAGTGGAAAAAAGTTCGCTTATTTCTTACACGAGAGAAAGGTTTATTAAATAAAATTTCTCTAACACATTAATCATAGAAAACTATAACACGTTTTATGAAAAGAACCGTATTATCTAAAACACTTAATTTAGGAATTTTCTCTAATTCCTAACTCACTTAAACGTCAGCAAGAGAGATGAGATATTCTGTAGAATTTCGCTTTTCTTTGTTCTAGATTTTAAAGTAACGCTTTCTTTTACATTTAGAATATTATTCGTTCTTAAGATGATTCGGTTTATACTCAATAATAATAGTGACTACCCATGGTGGCGATTTGTTTGATTAATATTGTTTTATATTTTATTTTAGATCTTTAAAATTGAATGTATCCATTTGTTAACGTTGATACAACCTAAGACCGGAAGAATTCCTGACATTATTTTAGATAATAACTGTCTTCCATATTCACCTTACTTAATATACTAGCTATATGTATAGAGTCAGTCATATAGAGATAATATTTACTAGACTTTGCAAATAATATCATATTTATTTTTGACGTTAAAATAATGTCTTGTCCGCACTATCCATCATAATTTATTAATACAGCACATGACGCCCCCTTTTTATAAATAATAAAAGCTTATATTTATTAAATTTAACTTTATATATCTTTCACTCAGTGGTATATTATGTACTTATATTGGTGGATACTGAGCTAACCGCAATTCGTTGTATATAAAAATTGATAAGTAATTAAATGTGGTGGCTTTTACTTTGTAAAAATCCATTTTAAAATTATGAATTTTTCAGGTTAGTCGGAGTCTCAACTAAGCGGAAACTGAGGTTTCCGAAACATGTTTTGTGATACTCGAAAACTAAATAGTGGAAAAAAACAAAGGAAGTGTTTATTTTCATAATTGATAAAAGTTGAGTTCTTTTACTTTTTATTTTAATATATTCTTTACTTTTTCTAATACTTTTTGGCATTAAAATCATGCCAATTTCTTATATATTACTGGTATCATATATGTAAACTGGATGCTTCTTCTTCAAAACTCAACTAGTTCAAAGACAGGTGTTTTAGTAGTAGTAGTGTTTAGTGTAGTATTCAGGGGAATTGATCCACTTCCAGAGATTATTAT